>CM064549.1:22645061-22961181 GCA_032716605.1 Paralithodes platypus
TATTAAAAGTGCTACCTACTAGGGATTTTTGTTATTACTATGTCATGACACGTGATAACAACGTTTCCCTCAATAGGGAAAATAACTCCTCAGACCAGGTAAGATATTCGGCATGCCTTCAATCGTCCACTGAATGGGAGGGTAATTTTAGGACTATCACCACTAGTATACCAGTGTTATGAAAGCCCTAGAATTGCTTGCCCTGCTCAGCTTTCGTCGGGATAGTGACGACTTTGGCTGAGATGTCCGGGGTAGGTGTGCGGGGGTCACAAGTTCATAAGTCCGGTCAGGGGCGGATCTAAGGGGACTAGGAGGGCCCCTTAGAAACTAGTGGGCAGGTGATTCGGCCTTTTGGTGGAAGTAAGGCGTAAGTGCCTGCTCTTGTGATGATGATCCTTCTTTCCCTGGCTGAATATTATTTTTCTTTTAGGAGCTTTTTGTGGTGTTGATAGTATATTAATATTCTTGCCGGGTGTTGATGGGAGTTCTGGTGCAATGGCGGCAATCCGGGCATCTCGTCTGGTGTTCGTAGGGAGTGTGGAAGTATTGATATTAGGAAAATATTGGCGTGTATTACTCGTGGAATTCTGGGGATTATTCTGTACACGTGGTATCACTCCACGGGCATATTTTGTTGTTGTCAATGTTCTTATCTTCTCTTCTTCTGGCTCGACTTTGGTCTTCTTCTTGTTCTCCTTATTGACGATGTGGGGTCATTTTGGTATGCAGGGCATTGTGTTTATTTGTTTCTTTATTATTCCCATCTGTGATCGTTCTCTTTGTTCTAGTTTAGTTTCTCCTTTATTTTCTTCCGGAAGTCATTTTCCCTGGTCGTTTCCTTGTCTTTTCTGCTTGTCGTTATTTCTTCTTGGTTTCATTCCAGTTACATCTTCTCTTGTTATGGCCTTCTCTATCTCTTTCTTGGTTTTGTTCTTCTTTCCGCCGTTATTCATGGCGATGATATGCTGCAACATGTGGTTATTCCTACTTTGTTCATTCTGTCCCTTGTCGTTATTCGTTTTGCTTCAGTTCCTCCTTCCGTATTCCGGTAAATTTTGTCCATACGTTTCGTTCCGTGTTTCTCTGGGGTTTTCCTTCTATTATTTATGGGGGTCTCTATTAAAGGCGTTATTTTACTTTTTTATTTTTTTTCTATGTGAGTGATGGAGGCAAAAGGCAGAACTGCCTATAGCGAGTGCCTCCTCCCCCATAGTTGAACGAGTGATAGGGCCAAAATCAAGGGACGTTCGAGCCAAAATGCCTGGACACACAGAGTTTGAAGTAATTTAAGTCATAGGAAGAGGGAAAGACTGATTCTGGGAGAGAGTTCCAGAGCTCAGCTGTTGAATAGAAGAAAGTTTGAGAGTAACGTTTCACTCTTGGGATGGAGATTTGCACAGAGTAGGGGTGGGATTGTGTTGCAAGACGGGTACCACGTGCCCTACGTAAAGGAGGTGGTATACACTGGGAAAGCTCTGTGGAACACTGATTATTATAGTAGCGATAGAATAGCGAGAGAGATGCAACATTGCGGTGGAGAGAGATATATTGCAAAGAATTGGTGAGTGGACGGGAGTTAATGATACGAAAGGCCTTCCTTTCAACTTTGTCTAGGAGAGCGGTGTGAGAGGAACCTCCCCACACATGTGAACAATACTCAATACAAGGACGCACTATGCCCCTGTACAGAGCAAGAAGCTGTGCAGGGGTAAAGAACCCCCTAAGGCGGTTGAGCACACTCAGCTTCTGGGAGGCTGCCTTAGCAAGACTGGTAATATGGTCCTTCCAAATGAGAGCAGAAGAAAAAGAGACACCAAGAATATTGAGAGAAGATGAAGGATTGATTTTTGTATTGTTGAAGAATAAGGGATAGTCCGCTGGGAGTTCCTGACGGGAAGATAGATGGAGAAATTGGGTTTTGGAAGCATTAAAGGTAACAAGGTTTTCTCTGCCCCAATTGGAGATAGTAGTTACATCAGAATTTAAGTGTTCTATGGCTTCATTCCATTTGTCGTTGAGGAATTGCTGGCTTGGGCATTCTGAAAAACTAATGGAGTAGTTAGTGTAAGATTGAGTCGTCTGCATATGAATGGATGGGATTTGAGGTACAGTTGAGAAGATCATTTATAAAATTAGACAGAGAATAGGAGATAGGACAGAGCCCTGAGGAACACCGAAGTTTATTGGGTGACAAAGTGAGCGATGGCCGTTCACAACCGCAGCTATGGAACGGCCGGAAAGGAAATTAGAGACAAAGGCACAGATAAAGGGATAGAAACCGTAGGAGGGTAGTTTAGAAATTAAAGATTTGTGCCAGACTCTATCTAAGGCTTTCAATATGTCTAGTGCAATAGAAAAAGTCTCACCGAAGTCCCGAAAGGAGGATGACCAAAAGTTAGTAAGATATGAAAGAAGATCACCAGTAGAGCGACCCTTAAGGAAGCCATACTGGCGATCTGAGAGCAGATTATGAGAAGAGAAATGCTTAAGAAATTTGGAAGCAATAATAGTTTCAAAAACTTTAGAAATACAAGATATGAGAGCAATTGGAAGATAGTTGGAGGGTTGAGAGCGGTCACCCTTCTTTGGGACAGGTTGAATGAGAGCAAACTTCCAGCATGAAGGGAAGACATTAGAGGATAGACAGAGACGAAAGAGTTTGCCTAGGCAGGGAGTCAGCACGGAAGCACAGTTTTTTAGTACAACAGGAGGAACACCATCCGGACCGTATGCCTTCTTAGTATTAAGCCCAGAGAGGGTAGAAAGTACATCTTTAGAAGAGATTAGGATATTAGGCATAAGTAAGAGAGAGGAGGGTGGAGAGGGAGGAATAGCACCAGAATCATCCAAGGTGGAGTTTCTAACAAAACTTTGAGCGAAGAGTTTAGCTTTGTCAGAGGAAGATGCGATGGTTGTGCCATCAGAGTGGGATTGGGGAGGGAAAGACGAGGAAGAGAAATTGTTGGAGAGGTTTTGGCTAGATGCCAGAAAGCTTGGGAAGAGCTAGAGTTGGATAGTTCAGTGCATTTATTATTGATGAAAAAGTGTTTGGCAAGTCGAAGAACAGATTTCGCTTGATTCCGGGCAGAAAACATAGGAAGAATGAGAGTCTTGAGTTTTAAGGCGTCGGTACCATTTGAATGCTTCCTCCTTATTGCGGACAGCAGTAGAACAGGCGTGAGTAAACCAAGATTTTTTAGCATTAGTCTGAGAGAAAGAGAATGGAATGTATGCTTCCATGCCCAATAGGATTACCTCGGTAATGCGTTCAGCACTCTCCGAGGGTCCCCAGCCACGGTAGCAGAAATAATTCCATGGGAGACCAAAGAAGTACTGTCGGAGAGCCTCCCAGTCGGCAGCGGTAAAGTGCCACAAGAGCCGCCGGCTAGGAGGATCGGGTGGCCGTACTGGAGAGATACAACAGGTGACAGAGATAAGTTTATGGTCGGAGGAGCCCAAAGGAGAGAAAAGATCGACAGTATATGAAGAAGGGTTAGAAGTTAGAAACAAATCAAGAATGTTGGGCCGATCTCCGAGGCGATCCTGGATACGGGTGGGTTGCTGAACTAACTGCTCTAGGTCATTTAGGATAGAAAAGACGTAGGCTTGTTCACCAGGTGGGTCAATAGTGTGAGAGGAGAGCCATTGGCGGTGGTGAACGTTGAAATCTCCTAAGATGGAGATTTCTGAGAAAGGAGAAATGGATGGAATGTGTTCCACTGTAGAGTTTAGATAGTCAAAGAATTTGGGAAAGTTGGTAGAGTTAGGGGAAAGATAGACAGCACAGAAATATTTAGTAAGAGAATGACAGGAAAGTTTGAGCCATAAAGTTGAGAATTCAGAGGAGTCGAAATCGGGAACACGAGAGCAAGTGAGTTTGTTGTGCACATATGCACAACATCCGCCTTTGGCTTTGAAACTAGGTTAGAGAAAGTAGGAGGATACAGAGAAGGGGCTGCTGCATGTTGCTACAGACACCTGAGTTTCGGTGAGGAAAAGAAGATCAGGTTTGTAGGAGGAGAGATGGTGTTCAACAGAGTGAAAATTAGAGGAAAGTCTGCGAATGTTGCAGAAATTAATAGAAAGAGTAACAGGCCGAGGTCCAGGTAATTTTGTGGTATCGTCAGGGGAAGGTCGAATGGGTGTGGGGGCATTTATGGTACCCCCCCCCCCATGGGGACTCCGAGGCTGGGCTAAAATTCATAATTTTGATTCAATTTTGGTGTGGAGGAATGAAGTGTGGTGTGCATGTTTAGTGTAGTGAAGTGGATAGGAGGAGGAGATGTTTGTGAGAGCTAGCTGGATTGCTCTCAGTGTAAATGAGCCACAAAGAAAATCAGTAAGAGAGGCTAAGCAAATGAAACAGGAGTTCCAGCGACTCTTCATCACATGCCTATAGCCTAACCTGCGTCTAGCCCTGATCAATTGGTACCTACAATCTCCCCACACAAATGTTAAATGAGGTGATTTACCTCACACTGTCCGTCCATAGGCAGAAGGTCCGGTTCGATTCTGACATCATGGCACACCTCGTCCAGCATTTGTGCAGTGATGTCTCGTACTTCATCATGCCGGATACAGATGAACCCTCCTCGCTTACAGGTCATGCAGTGGTCTGAGTTGTTTATTTCACAACATGCACATTTCAGCGGCAGGTTTGAAACTGGCCATCCATACCTCAAGGCTACGGCATCATCGAATATTTGTTTATTTAATCTGAAGCCTCTTTTCCTTTATTGATAATGAAGTGAGCCAATTTGAAGCTCCCGTGTCTTGTGCCATCTCATCTCTCATTTTCAGTTCTTTACTACATTCGGTCTTAATTTGTTCTAGGCTGTGTCTCTGTCTCTATTCTCTGCTCTTTGTAACTTCATGTCTTGCATTTTGTTGTTCATCTTCGTCCACTTCATCATTTTCATTTTGTTCCCGTATTTTTTTCTATCAGAGACGTAGTAAGTTTAAGGGAATTTTGGTACTCATAAGGCGCAGCATCCACTGGGTTTATGATCCACATACCTCCTACCTTGGTGGAAGAGCTTATAGATCTCTTAGCTCTTGCGTGATGCCCTGCCTCTCTGTTAAAGCAGGTATGAATGCTTCTCTTATTGCTTCTTCCAGTGGTTGGAGCATTGGTTCAATGTCACGCACTGTTCTCATAAGAAAGGTCCATCTGTGCTTAACACCATATGTGAAGGCAGCATATGCAGCATGTGGTTCAGATTTCGCAATGTCTGCCAAGGTTCTCACTTTCTTTACCCATTCCCCTACCTTTTTTCGTATATAGACTCTCTTGCATTCTTCTGTGCCTATTACTGCTCCCAAATGGCATTGACCCTCCTTTGTAATATTCACTCCTGTCCCATCAAAAATCTCCAAACGAATTCGCATCTCAACCGAACTGTAAATTCCTATTCAAAGATAAGTAGCCAAATATTATACTAAAAATGTATATATATATGCATGTTTCAACTTTTTATAATAGTTTGGTCTGTATTACCTGTGAACGGTCATATTTATCTGTGAAATATTTAATATCCTATCATCATATAAGTAAACAAAATTACAAAAAGTTACAAAAATCTGTCCCTTTAAACAAAATTCCCTGACAAACATACAAGCACTGCAATTAACCTGTACTCTACCGTAGGATACAGTAATAAAAGTCCCCTGCAGTCCCAAGCACTGTGGCCAAAATGGCAGGAGAGAACACCTTTCCAGCTCAAGAGATGAGAGAAGACTGGCTCTCTCACCCTTCAGTGGGTCATATATAAGCTGGGAAGTGTGGCCATATCGAGAGCAGTGCTCAAACGGTCGTGGTACCAGGTACAGGCTTGTACAGGCAGTTACAAGGAAAGTACATTACTGACGGCGATTCGCCGTCGCTGGAACTGGGGAGTTAATTATCTACTGACGGCAATTCGCCGTCGCCGGTATTGGAGGGGTTAAGGAAAGAAGATAAATGACAAATATATAACTGATAAAGATGGGAATAAACGAACATGTAAATAACCTCTGACACATGTCAAGGTCATTCATTCAGTCAGTTTCCCTCCATGGAAATGGGAGTATTACCATCCCATTTAACCATAGTTATAAATATCATAAGGTCGTTATATGTAATAAATTGTATTCCTATCAAATCAGTCAGGTTATTACCAATCTACAGATACTAAACATATGTGTACGATAACAAATAAGGGAGAAACTAAAAACATGAAAATATAATATATATATACCGGGTATATACAGTTGTGACGTTAACCACTCCGTTAGAACCGCATGGCTTGTCCTACAGTGACTCACTAGAATCGCCAGGGCAGTGGATGGGGCTACAGTTTATGTATTAGAGTGTGCTTTATTTCATATGAAAGCTCGTGTCATGGGCAGTCCAGAAAGGTTCTTTGTTTTCACCCATGTCAAGGCTTTATATATTTAATTGTAAAGTATATGTTTTATCATTAACTAGTAATGATGGGATCTGGGAGAGAGAGAGAGAGTAGAACAGAGTGAGAGGGGGGCGCCCAGTGTTTTTGTCCTGCTCGATGACGTCACGGCTGGCTGCCTCGCGGGGGTTGGTGGAGAGAGGTCCTTACCATGCTGCAAGCTCTCTTGCTAGTGGCTAGAGGACTTGTAACCGCTTTTTTCCCACGCGCCTCGAGCTAGTGCGAGTATATATACAGTTCCTCACCACTCTCTCCCTCAGATCTGGTTTCTAGAACGCACCCATCTTTTTCCCTTGCTATCTGTCCCCTGTTCCGCACCTGAGAATCTTTTCCTCTGCCTACCTCTCTCTTTTTTCATATCTTTCACCACCTTGTTATTAATATTATACCCCCTCTGGTTAACTCTGCAAAATCAGCTTCATGCTGGCCAGTTGTATTGTGCGTTAAGGTTCTGATATAACCCATGTATGTTAGTTGTTAAGATAAGTGGATCACGAAGCATTGGTTGGCATTCATATTGTTTAGTACTGCTTCCTTTAATTATTAGTGTTCTGCTGGATTAGATAATGCTAGACTAGGAGTCTGATATTATAAGGTATTGTTTCCTATGAGTGCTGGCTTTAGTTAAAAGCTGCACGACATACCTGAGAACTGGAGTTGATTGAGTAAATTCTAGTCTGTGTGCCATTGAGAGTAGAGCATGCACGAATGAGGGCTTTTTGCCTATACCATTCTGCACTGTTCTAAGCTCGTTGTTTGTCTTTGAGGTACGCCAGGAGAACGCTTAATACTTCGGTATTAAGGTTTCTCAAGAGAGCTACCCTTCCCTATAACGTAATATTTGACGCACAGACTTGAGATTTGCACGAGGCTATGCGGCATGCGATGCGCACCAGTATCTCGTATCATTGACTCTAGCTAGACTTTATCAGTCACAGTAGACATTAAGTATATTAACCTAATTACTCTTTTTATGCATACCCATTTATTATTACACAAGCATTTCGCAGCCTAGTTTGATGTATTGAGACACAAACGACTTAGGTTCTTTTTGTTGATAGGAATACTGCATTGTCGTGGCGATTATTATTATTGTTGTAGTGTTTAGGATATTCTTGGCTCCGACGGCATTATATATTCTGCCTTTTTGTGTGCATAGCCTGCACGAGCATTGTTCCGCTGCCTGCCTTTTTGGGTTCCATTTCCGATACGAGCATCTTTATAGCATCTAACATTTAAAGAAGATTCCTTGTTAGTGTTGAAGGACTTTAGTGCACTTTCTTTCATGCAGGAGTGCCTGACATTTATTGATTAAAGTAACGTAAGCTGCAACTTCTCTAACCACCTTACTTTGCATACCATAACCAAGCACCTTCGGTTATAGGTAGTAATAGGCTGTTTTCACATAACATTAAGCCTAGAGTAGACGCATATTTATTCAGAGTTTGATAGCCTATTATTGCATATAGAACTCTGTAGAGTATTTGTGTTCTTTGTTCACTGGGAATATACATCAGAGGTTGGATCTAGCACTTTCCGTTGTACCATTTATGCCATTACTATTCCAATGAATAAGAGCCCTGATATATTTGAACCCCAGTCGTAACACAGTATATATATATATATATACAGTATATATATGCGTGGCAATTATTACAGAGTCACAACGCCAATTATGGTTGGCCTATTCGTAGCAAAACTCATGAATGTCTGAAAGGGGCTTTATCTGCTGTGGTTATATATGATTATTGATCTGCCCTTTCATTTCTTTTTCAGCCACCTCGGCCCGCTTACCGTCTTTCAACACACATTCGTTTATGTCTTTGTCAGGGACCAATTTTCACGTTCACTTGTCAACTGTGTTGATTCCAACACCTATAAATAATGCCCTACACGATCTATTTTATAGACACACCAAGGATGCTGGCCTTCTAATTACCTCAGCTCCTCGAGGATTCTTCATAAAAGGACCGTGACTGCTTGAATATAATAATTGATGTATATTCAACGATAACTTTAACTTAACCCGTACAGCCCCAGCGATGCGCCTGACGCGTCGGCGATGTATGTAACGCACAGCCCCAGAGACACGCCTGGCGAGTCACCCTAATTGCGGCGACCGTAACCTCAGGTGTAGCCACTCAAGAGGGCTCAGATTTGTATGGGAACTGTGTACGTATCCCACGCAACCGTGCCGATGGTTGAAAACTTTCAAAGTCCACGTGCGTGCGTGTGAGCGCGCAATAACCTGTTTTTTTGGGGTAATTGCCTTCAATTTTTTACTCTTGTAAAATACGTTTTCGGGGGCTCTGTAGGACCATTCTTTAAGCTTTTTGAGCGGTTTTTCGTGGTTTTTCCTTCATTCCTAACCCATTCGCTATTGTTTCTGGAATAAAACCATTTTTTGAAAACCGGCCGGGTTCTGGTGAACAAACATTACAAAACTAGCCGGGGCTGGACGGGTTAATAACTGATAATATTTTGTATCATTCAAAGAATTCAAGCATATATACTGGCAACACCTCAAAGAATCAGTGTCTAATATCTTAAACTGAGAACGGTGTCGAACAGTTAGACCTATGTCTGTCATTGCTTGTACACAACCGACCACCGATCTCCAACTACCTCTTTCTCAATCCCTTCTCTCTCACTCTCACCCATACACAAGCACCCGACCCGCAAACAATCGGACCAGCAATATCCATCCCGACTACTCTTCCGTTTATCCAACGGTTACATTACCCCTTTTTATCGAAAGTCCATTATGTGGCGCACACCTCACAAGTCACAACTTTAACTCTCGATAATTCCACTCTCTCTTCCTGCCAAATTGCTTCAAATAACATAACATACCCAGATACCTTTTGCATATACTGTTCAGTATAGTAAATCCCATCTCTAAAAATCTCAAATTTCGCCTTCCTTATACCACCCCTACGACCGCCCTTAGATGTCCATTGAAAGCAAGTAAGCGTAAACCTATCATCTAACCCACGATATTGATATTTCCAATTAAATTATCACACTGAAGATGATGGTACCAGAGGATTTGTCTATTGTAACGTCTTGTATAACTATAAAATCATCATTGAAACAATCCCCCCCCCCCCACACACACACACAAGCTGCATCCCATATTTATCTTCTCTCTCCTACACAGAGCTTTAGTAAGACCTTCAAAATTCTGTTTCTCCACAATTACCCTTCATCACGCCCCTTTCAACTACTAACATGAGGAAGTAAAACGTGCTAATGAGGTGGTGGGTGTTTGTGGGCTGAGAACTAGTTAATTAAAGCTGAGGGTGTTTGATATATAGATTACCAAGCACATGATGTTCCTTTGACATTTCTTAACGTGATAGACATTTCCTCACTTTCCTTGATCTCGCTCTCTCTCTCGTCATATATATATATATATATATATATATATATCTGTATATACATATACATTTTTTTTTTTTTTTTCAACACTCAGCCGGGCTCGAATCATCGACAATCAGGACAAGAGTCCATGCTTTATTCAACTCTACCACGGCGTGATAAATAATATTGAACTTACTCCTATTTATATCAAGAAGGGAACTCCTAGGCGACTTTGGAGAATGTATTCCATTTCATACGCAAGGCAAGTCGTAGGACCCATATTCCAGGATACTATACAAGGATTTTTACAAATATTCTCACGCAACTCGGGATGATTATGATTTAATTTATTTCTCTCCGAGCCAAGCACGAGAGTCATAAATATTATGTATGTCTCACCAATACACGTGAGCTAGTAAATGTTTTTTACTCTCAGCCTGGCTTGAACCACCGACAGTCGGGAAGAGTGTCCATGCTTTTAACAACTCTACCACGGCAAGATAAAGAGTATTACATTATTCCTGTTTATATTGCCAAAACTGGTGATGCCGACTGGGAGTCTCTTCGGCAGTACTTCTTTTCCGTGGCCGAGGTCCCTTGGGAAATGATGAATGCATTACCGAGGTAATTCTCATGGACATGGAGGCATACATTCCATTTTCTTTCTCTCAGTCTAATGCAAAAAAAGAATCTTGGTTTACTCACACTTGTCCTATTGCTGTCCACAATAAGGAAGAAGCATTCAAACGGTACTGTCACCATTACACTCAAGAATCTCCTTCTTCCTATGTATATGCCCGGAATAAAAGCGAAATCTGTTTTTCGACTCGCCAAACATTCTTTAATCAATAATAAATGCGACTACAGCTCTTCCCATGCTTTCTGGCATCTAGCCAAAAACCTCTCCAACAATTTTACTTCCTCATCTTTCCCTCATCTTTTTCACTCTGACGGCACTACCGTCACTTCTTCCTCTGACAAAGCTGAACTCTTCGCTCAAACTTTTACTAAAAACTCCATTTTGGATGATTCCGGTGTTATTCCTCCCTCTACACCCCCCTCTCTCCTACTTATGCCTAATATCCTAATCTCTTCTAATGATGTACTACCATCTCTGGGCTTAATAAATTATGAAGAAGGGGTACGGACCTGATGTTGTTCCTCCTGTTGTACCCAAAAGCAGTGCTTCCTTGCCGACTCTCTGCCATGGCAAAATCTTTCGTCTCTGTCTTCCCTACTTGCTGGAACTTGGTCTCATTCAACCTGTCCCAAAGAAAGGTAACCGCTTTCAGTCCTCCTACTATTATTCAATTGTTCTCATTCGGGGGAGGCGATAGCACAGTGGATAGTGTAGTGAACTGCTGACCTAATGGGCCTTAGATCGAGTCCACGCCAAACGTCAGGGTTTTTTCTTAAGTGATTGCGGTTCTACAATTATACTAGGTACACCAAAACGTTAAGAAAATACCCCATATATCGTCACAAATTCAAAGAATAGAAGATGCCCGACCATATTCGAAGATACTTTGAACGACCCTATAGCTGATCTCTCCAATTAAGTGACGTGTATAAATAAGGTGTTGTCATCTAGTGTGGCAGAAAGGAAGCAACCAACACCTTGAAGCTCTACTGTTTCCATGTAGAGCAACAATATTATGAAACACCCAACATCTCGAAACTTCAATCAATAATCTCCGGGAGAGTTACAGGCTACTGTTGAGACATAAAGCACAAAATAATTATTACAAAAAACTAAAATGTCTTGCATCTCTAAAGTTTTGTATAAGTATTTTTAGTTCAAAATTTCTTAAGCATTTATCTTCCCATAATCTACTCTCAGATCGCTAGTATGGCATCCTAAAGGACTGCTTTACCAGTGATTCTTTCTTATCTTACTAACTGTTGGTCATTCTCCTTCTAGGACTTCAGTGTGACCTTTTCTATTGCGCTAGACATACCGAAAGCCTTCGATAGAGTCCGGCACAAATCTCTAATTTCTAAACTACCCTCCTTCGGTTTCTATCCCTCCATATGTGCCCTTTCCTCTAATTTCCTTTTTGGTCGTTCCATAGCTGCAGTTGTGGACGGCCGTTGTTCACTTCTTCAACCTATCATCTCTGGTGTTCCTTAGGGTTCTGTCCTGTCTTTAATTTTCTTCATTGGCGATCTTCTTAACTGCACCTCCAGTCCCATTCACTCATATGCTGATGACTCTAGTCTGCACTATTCAACTAGCTTTTCACATCCCTCCCAAAAAATACTTCAAAACTCCCGTAAGGAGGCCATAGTTCAACTTTATCTCTCTAATATCTCTGATTGAGGCAGAGAAAACTTTGTTACGTTCAATGCCTCCAAAACTCAATTTCTCTATTTCTCTCTTCGCCACAACTTTCCACTTGACTATCCCTTAAGCAAGTGTCACACTATGCCGAATTAAGTGCCGACGCTCCACGACTTAAGGGTCGTAACAAGGTCTTTGCCTACATCGCCGCGCGACGTGGGTGGGCGCCAACTCAAGAGAGACGTCGGTAGAGGTCGTCAGGGGCCTCAGGAAAAGTTTGACACGCACAACTCTCATGAGCTGAGTCGGCGGCTAGTAAATGGACGGGAAGGGGACGCTAGGCGGGAGCGTCGGGCGGCGTCCAGTAGGCATCAGACGGTACAAGGGCGCTGGCCTGTCTGCGTCAGACGTCGCTATAAGGTAGGTCGCTGTCAGACAACGACCCGGTAACGCTCAGGCGGCGTCATTGGGGGAGGGCTTAACGTGAGTTCGCGACCTGGCAACATCGCACGGGACATTGTCGATAGAGGATCTTGGGGGTGTTTTTTTTAAGCTTGATGGAGGTCTAGCAAGGAAACTAAAAAATAAATGAAAATATAAATAAATAGACCCCCAATTATCACCACTGTCCCCTTAATCTGATCCCATCAATGAGTGACTATCTATAAACCCTTTCAATGGTGGTGACGTCTGTTTTGCCTTAGTTCTGCCCTACTTAGACAATTTTATGCAGCTTAAGAACGGTCTGTGGGAGGTGGGAGTTAAGAGAGATAAATAAGAGGAATGGAGGTCTTGTGATTATTACAGGCCCTTCGTAAGCATAATACAATAACCTAATAGTTGCCAGACTATAACGAGAAAGGCGTCACTGGTACTGAAAGGGTTAACTATAGATGGCCTTGTTATACCAATTACTAAAACAAAAATTAATTAAGGGGAGATGGGCGTATATATTTGCTCATTTATGGATCTTTATATTATGTTCTTAGTTTCCTCCCTAGACCTCAAGTTTAATCCCCCCCCCCCCCACACACACACACACACTCACAAACGTCGCCTCCGACGGACCGCTTTGCCTCGGTCGGGGTCAAATGTGACAGGGTGGCTGTGCATCGCCGCCGTTGTATCTATAGGTGCCGCCCTACCACCTATATTCGCCGCTCGTCAGGAACATTGTCGCCAACCAGTTTGCGCACTACGGCGCATGCATTTATCTCCCTTACGTCTTGCTTGGTTGCCGCTCTACCCCTTCCAGTTGCCGTTAGGCGGCGTGCCCGCCCATAGTGCATGACGTGGGCGTCCCGTCCCTCGATCACCCACGTTACTCGTCAGTGGTCTCCCCCTTATATAGCCAATCCTTAAGTCGTGGAGCGTCGGCACTTAATTCGGCATAGTGTGATAGCTGTCCCCCTGGTATCTAAAAGGGGTGTGTCCCCCTGTAATAGGGGTGTCTCTGTTGATAGCTGTCCCCCTGGTATCTGAAAGGGGTGTGGTCCCCCTGTAATAGGGGTGTCTCTGGTGATAGCTATCCCCCTGGTATCTGAAAGGGGTGTGTCCCCCATTAATAGGGGTGTCTCTGGTGATAGCTGTCCCCCTGGTATCTGAAAGGGGTGTTTCCGGGTAGATGGGACTCGATAGCCTTGGCGGGCAACCTATCTAGGGGAAAAAACCCTACACAAATTGCCAATGGGCGACACGCTAATCGGTGCCACTTACAGGTGGCGATTTTTATAACAGATAACAGATAACTTGCTTTACTCTTCAATGACATTGACCCTTCATCTTCTCTAAATATTTTCGGTGTCTCTTTTTCTTCTGATCTCTCTTGGAAAGATCATATTACCACTCTTGCTAAAACCAGCTTCCCAGAATATCGAAGTGCTCAACTGCCACCGGGGGTTCTTTACCCCTGCACAGCTTCTTGCTCTGTACAGGGGCACAGTGCATCAATGCATTGAGTATTATTCACATGTATGGGAAGGCTCCTCTCACACAGCACTTTTAGACAAAGTAGAAAAGAAAGCCTTCCGCATCATTACCTCACATCCACTCACAGATTCTCTGCAGTCTCTCTCTCTTCGCCGCAATGTTGCATCTCTTTCACTATTCTATCGGAATTACAATAATCAGTGTTTCTCAGAGCTCTCTCACTGTATGCCACCCCCTCTACGATGAGCACATAGCACTCGTCTTGTAACACAATCCCACCCCTACTCTGTGCAACTCTCCAACTCAAAAATGAAGCGATACTCAGTCTTTCTTATATTCAACAGCTGAGCTCTGAAACTCTCTCCCTGAACCCATCCTTCCCTCATCCTATGACTTAAGTTGCTTAAAACTGTGTGTGTCAGGGCATTTTGGTTCTAACTTTCATTGATTTTAGCCTTGTTAAGGCCAGGTCACATGGTAATTTTCAGTTTTCATTCCGCGGGGAAGAAATGGTCGAAAATTTCGGCCGAGAATAAAAAAGTGTTCACACGGGATAGCCAAATCATAGGTGGTGTCTGTGGACGGAGAATCACCAGCAGAAAGCACTTGTATTTATTTACATAGTGATATTAGTGCATCTCTAAGCCACTCACAAGATCGGATACTTTGTGCTTTGGCAGACATAGTTTAATAGTTAAGAAGAGACAAAGATAAACCAAATGCGTCTGCTGGTTCTTCGGAATTCAACAGGCCCAACCGCGTCTAAATTATAGGTTTGATTCCCGAAGGGAAGTAGAAAAAACCTAATATTTAGTAGGGCCTTGTAATCATTGACGACTTCGCCTATTAGTAATAATAGTCTCCATTCAACATCCTGCGCCAGCATTTTAAATAACCCGCGCGGAAGAATCATGGAGTACTCGTCATAAGTGCACGCTTAATTCCCTCATG
Source organism: Paralithodes platypus (assembly GCA_032716605.1). Classification (NCBI taxonomy): domain Eukaryota; kingdom Metazoa; phylum Arthropoda; class Malacostraca; order Decapoda; family Lithodidae; genus Paralithodes; species Paralithodes platypus. Next base: position 22,660,029 of record CM064549.1, read on the forward strand.
GGATCGTCATTTTGATCAGGTACCCTACGGGAAAAAACTCTGTAAAAAATAAAAAATAACTTAATGTCTGTTATCATATGACTTGCCATATTCGTTCATTTCTCATGCTTTGCTTCCCCGACACCAGGCCCCCTAGCGGCCATCTTCGTCCTTCACTGATATACCAAGAATAAACTATAGAAATCAGCGAATGGGAAGGGGGATGGTCGGGAGGGCCCGAGTCGTCAATGATTACGGGGCCCTACTAAATATTATGTTTTCTCTACTTCCCTTCGGGAATCAAACCTATAATTTAATAGGGCCCCTTCATCATTGACGACTTCGCCTGAATATCAAGACTGGAGGCGGGACATTCGCAAAATATCCTAACCTTAGAGAAGAAGAATCCGGATAAAATTTTCTTAAGTTTTATTGTATGCAATACAAAAATAGAAAAAGGTATAAAAGATTTGCTGGCAGTGCATGGCATTAACCCACTGAGCCCCAGCTAGTTTATAACAAATGTACCACTAGGGACCGGCTGTTTCTGTTTTTTTTTTTTTCCCAGAAACAATTGCGAATGGGTTAGGAATGAAGGAAAAACCACAAAAAAACGATCAAAAAGGTCAAAAATTGGTCCTACGGAGCCCCCGAAAGCCGATTTTACAAGAGTACAAATTTGAAGGCAATAACATCCAAAATACCGGTTTTGGCGCGCTCACGCGCACACGGTTGGACTTTGAGAGTTTTCAACCATCGACATGGTTGCGTAGGATACTTACACAGTTCCCATAGAAATCTGAGCCCTCTAGGTGCCATAGGACCGGAGTAATTGGGACCAGACCGGCCAGGACGCATGGTTTGCGTCGCTGGGGTTTAGCATTACATACATTGTGGACGCAAACCCTGCGTCGCTGGGGCTCAGTGGGTTAAGAAACTGCTTGCTTCATGGTCAGATCATTGCAATCGATCGTATGCATGAAAAGAGGTTGACACGCATGTGTCCTGTAGAACTATAACTCTGCAGTAGTTATTCGTTCTCTCCTTAAACTAATTGTACAGTAATATTTTTGTACACTTTGGTAAAACAGACATAGTTGCAACTATGCAATATATCTTCTTAACCCACTGAGCCCCAGCTAGTTATTAATAAATGTACCACCAGGGACCAGCCGGGTTTAAAAAAAAAAAAATTCCAGAAACAATAGCGAATGGGTTAGGAATGAAGGAAAAACCACGAAAAACCGATCAAAAAGCTCAAAAAATGGTCCTACGGAGCCCCCGAAAACGGATTTTACTAGAGTAAAAAATTGAAGGCAATTTCCCCCCAAAACAATTTTTTGCGCGCTCACACGCACACGGTTGGACTTTGAGAGTTTTCAACCATCGGCATGGGTGCGTGGGATACTTACAGAGTTCCCATACAAATCTGAGCCCTTTAGGTGCCATAGGACCGAAGTAATTGGGACCGGAGTAACACTGACGCAAACGTTGCATCGCTGGGGTTTAGCGTTACATACATTGCTGACGCAAACGCTGCGTCGCTGGGGCTCAGTGGGTTAAAATTAAAACAAATAAAACTCATACTGGACTGTAGAACCCGTCCTATCACAGCTTGTGACGTATCACACTCTCCAAGGGCACAGGGGGGATATGGACTATTCTGCACCCCCTCCCCCCCCTTTTTAAAACAACACAACATATAATATCACAATACCTACTGTACTCGTTGCCGTAAAGCTACACAGGTACGCTTTGGTTTATCTAGAGCAACAGACAGGTAGCATGTAAGGAAAGTATGATTGGAAGCCCAAAGTTGGGTTTTAGCAATATCATCAATCGAAAAAAATTGCAAAAATCTGAGGGATACTGCCCATTTCCTAATATCGTGAGCCCTGCCTATCACGCCGGGATTGCTTTCCCTGATAACGTCGACAAGCAAGGAAGCAATCTTCCGTTTTGTAACACGTTTACCTGTCCGATTAACCCTTAAACCACCTGGTTGGCGAGGTTGCGCAGCCCTCATAAACTTTGTGAGAGCTTGCACAGGACATAAAATGTGATGAATGAGGCCTCTCTTCAAGGCCGGGACAGAAAATTCAGAAAAAACATGGTCCGAATGTTCGTTCTTAGCAATAAAGGAGGGAGATGGCGCGATTTGAACATGGTCGTGCAGTCTCTCAAACCTGAGACAGTTAGGTTCGTTACTCATCGCCGCCAGCTCCGACACCCGGTTTCCGGTGGCAAGTGCCATGAGAAAGACAGCCTTTTTCAAAAGTGAATCAAAATCCGGCGCATTATTATACCTGCGCGATTGAAACAATTCTAAGGCTTTATCAAGGGACTAGGTGGGCATGAGCTGGCGGGGAGGTGGACGAAGCTTGAAACACGCCTTCATAAAACCTTTCTCCTCCGCCTGCGGTATGGAAAGGCCGGTGAGATCAAGTCTTAATGGCAGACAGATGATTTTTTAACGTTATGACCGAAAAATGCTTCTGCTCAAATAGATAGTCTAAGTACTTGAAAATTAAGGCTGCCGAGGCAGTCGTTTGCCCTGACTCAACAATCCAGGTTGTAAATTTTTTCCAATGAGATTGATATTGTCTCATGGTAGACAGTGTGTACTGATTCATTAGCTTCTTAGTGACACTTGGCCCAAATTGATTTAACTATTTGGCATAATAAATATCCATAATGCAAAACTGAGCGAGGTCCGAAGGTTGCCAATCGTTTCCAAGTGGAAAACGGAGACCGGGAGGGACACCGGGGTCCTGCACCACTGTTGTAATTGGTGGTACCAAACCTGGGCCGGCCAAAGCGGCGCGATCAAAGCTACCCGGCCCCGGTAATCTCTTAGTTTGTGAATGACTTTGCACATTAACACAGAGTCTGGCGGCGGAAACAGATAGATTGAGGTCCACCTGTTCCAGTCCACCAGCAATGCATCGGGTCCTCCCGCCGGGGTTACCCCGTGAAAGAGTGGGAGTCTGTGGTTCTCTACTGACACAAACAAGTCCACCTGTGGACGGGCCGGCTTTGCAATCCTCTTGTTGAAGATAGCCTGTTTGATTGTCCATTCTACTAGAGTGCTCCGCCGGCGAGAGAGAGCATCTGCCCAGACGTTCGCCACGCCGGGGAGGTAAGTGGCATGCAGGGAAATCCCTAGCGAGTCGGCTAGGGTAAATATTTGTTCTGACACGTTCAACAACTCTCGAGACCTCACTGAGCCTTGTTTCTGAATGCAAAAAACTGCGGTTTGATTGTCCATTCTGAACGTTATTGATCTGTTCTTCAATGTCCTGCCATGAGTTTGGAGAAAGAACAGGGGAACTAAGAGCTCTTGCTTGTTGATATGTGATTGGCTGTCTGCCACCCAGATGCCCTGACCCTGGTGGCCTAGGCTTGACTGATACCCCCAACCTAGGGTACCCGAGGCGTCTGTGTCTACCCATACTGTAGGAGAGGGAGAAACCCATGTTACGACCGTGTAGAGGACTTCGTGCTTGGTCCAGGCCGATAGTAAGTTGTGGATTAATGGAGGAATTGGCCATAATTTCTTCTCCGGCAAGAGAGGGAACACTTTGTTGAATTCCAGGATTAATCTCTTGGCTTTCAATCGGCCCAACTTGACAGTTAATTGTACCCAGTTGAGAGAACCGATCAGGGAATCCAACGTTTTCCTGGTCGTATCCAGACTGTGGAGGAATCGGAACAGTTTCCTGCGAAACCTGTTGCGGTTGTCCACACTCTGAGTAAGAGTCAGAGCGTAGGTGTCCCAGATCAGTCCTAACCACTGAATAGTCCTTGAGGAGACAAGGTGCGACTTTGCCAAGTTCACCTTTAACCCTAGGGTTTGAACATGAGCTAACACTTGATTTACATGGTCTTGACATAATTCTAAAGAGTTCTCCACTACTAGCCAATCGTCCAGATACCAAAACACCTGTATGCCTCGAACTAACAGGGGTAAAAGAGCTTGCCGGACGAGTTTGGTAAATACTCTCGGTGCTAGGTTCAACCCGAACGGCATCCTTTGAAAGACATAAGTCTCGTGCCGGATCCTCAGCGCGAGAACATTTTGGAACCTCTTTTTTATAGGGACATGCCAATAGGCATCTTTGAGATCGATCGAGCACATCCAACCTTGTGGTGGACGTGCGAGTATGAGTTGCTGTACAGTCAACATCCTGAAGGGTGAATTATCTATAAAGGTGTTCAGGTGCGAGAGATCTAAAACTGGTCGCATCTGCACACTGTCCCTTTTTGGCACTAAGAAGAGTCTTGACGTGAATACTGGCTGATAGGTATTGACCTGAATAAGGACCCGTTTGGCAATCATTTCCTGTAATAGGACCTCTTCCTCCTGAGACACCGGGGTATATTCCTGCAGTCGACGCAGTCGAGGCCGCCGGTGCCACTGCCAGGTGATTCCTTTGCTCACTACCTTCCTGGCCCAGGTATGCTTGGGCCAGGCTGAGCAGAATTATCGGAACCCAGGTGCAATCGGGGTTCGTCCTTCAAGGCAACTCTCCGTTCCTGGTCCTTGGAGCTCGGCCCTGGGATGTGGAGAGTATGAGTGGCTAGTTTTTTGGAGGGGGAGGTGGGTTGGCATCGGACGGTTCACTAGTTTTGGCTGGTGCAGTGCCCTGATGACCTTCGTATGGGGCCTTACCCTTATACCCGTGCTGTTTACCTTGTTTGGGTTTGTGCTGATTACCTCCCTGCTGAGGAGGTGGTCTGGGGTCTCTTGGTGACTGCTTAGGTTGGGGTTGGTACGGTTTGTTACCGCCCTTTGATTTATGAAAGGGTTTCTTAGGTGGGTCCTTCCTAGCTTGGGAGGTAACTTGTTTCCACCCACTTACCATATTAAAAACTAGACTCCAAGTTTCAGAGTTAAGCAGGGTGGCAGTAAGAACCGGGGAGAGAGTTACCCGGCGACCTATGTCCGCCGGCAACTTCCTCACCAGATGTACTCTCAGATCTTGGCGGGCTCAAACCGCTTCCAAAATTGCAATTCTAATGTCCCCTAGTGACTGAATGGCCTTTTGTAGCAAGAGTCTACGAGACAGCTCAGTAGCTTTTCTAGTTTGGGGGTCAGCTATGGCCGAGATAGTGCGTGCAAGAGAGGCGGCTATTTGATGACTCACCAAGTACTGAGAGAACATCCGGTAGGCTTTATTGCGTAACTTAAAATCCCGCTCCAAGTGAGCAGCCGGGGGGGGGGGGGGGGGAGAAAAGGGTTCATCAAGGGCATGTAATGACACTTTGGGGGCCACCAGAAATGTTAGTAAGGCTGGGGACACCCCTTCTTCTTTGGATACCGGCAGGGAAAAGTAAGTATGGTTATCCGGAGGAATCTGATGAGAAGATTTTGAGGTGATAGAGGTGGCAAAAACCTGAGCTTCTAATTCCCAATCTACCCAAGGGCCTACTCCTACCTGCCCCATCTGCAGTACCGGAGTCTGAGCTTGGTCCAGGGCCGGAGTTGTAGCCAACTCCGGCGTAAGAGCATTCAAGGCTTTGACATCATTGATGCTGTCGAGGATTTCCAACTAAATCTATACTTTTTCGATAGCTCTGTAACCAGAAACTCAATATATTTAAAAAAAATTTATCTTCACTAAATTTTACTGGCGTTCATTTAATTCCAAGACTTTAAGTTATAATCTGTGGATCTAAGTAACATCAATCAACAATCAGAATTCATGACATACCTTAAATATTGTAGTTCAGGTGTGAAATAGAGGTAGAGTTGAGGTTGGATCGAGTGGATCGAGTATTACGGGAACCAAATTAGTTACTCAATATACTGAGGTTTGATCGAAATAATCAAGCAATTAAATTATTTAACATTTACTGGGAATAGAACTTTACGGCAACTATACTTAATATAATTATACTCTCATACTAAACTTATAATGTAATTAACTTACCCAACACCAACAAGGAGAAACAGGAGAGATAGAAAGTATTTACAAAGACCAAATAGGTAGAGTGGTTAGTAATTGTTGAATTGGTGTGGTCCTTGATAGTTAGCAGCCTAATATTCCTCAGTTAAGTTAATTATCTATATTTACACTCCTATTAAAGTAGGTTAATGTTCAAGTGTAAAGAAATGACGATCCTTATTCACTCGTGTCTCGCAAGACCAATATATGAAGTTTCCGAGGAGGCTGATATGGTGGTAACGAAGGCAGATTCAGCACTGAAGCAAGTGTTAAACTACCTGCCGCTTTAGAGATCGTACTGCTCTCTCATTGGTTGAGCTGTGACGCCTCTGATTAGTCGAGAGTTACTTCTATATCGTCTTCTAACTATCGTTTAATAATATTCTATAGGACCTGACAAATCATTATCATTCAACAACTGCTAAATCATGAGTACATAATACATAATTATATTATGTGTTCCTTTAGTTAAAGCGTATCGCGTGAATTTCCCATGTATAAAGGAAAACTTGATAAGAGGGTAGTCTAAACCAAAGAGAAATGCTTGGTCGATGTTTTAATTATCGACACATTGCTGGCCCGGGGCTAAACGATTCCTTGCTGAACCAAATCTTGCAAATGTGACCGGAACTTTTGTGCGGCTCTACGGGTAGGTCTGCCGTTCGTAAACTTGTCAGGAGTAACTGCTTCAGACACGTCCGTGTCAGTAGTTTCGTCTTCTTTTACTTCTTCCATCTCTAAGGGGTAAAGCTTATTGATTGAACGAACAGTAGATCCTCGCTGAGTCCGTAATCTGGCCAGTCTAATAAGTCCATCGGAACCCTCTATGAACTCAGTGATTTTTCCCAAGGTCCATTGTGCTCTGGGTCCCTCGTCAGCAATTAACACTACCCTATTTAATTTAAGTTGCTTATTTATATGACCCTTAATTTTCTTTCCCTTCTCTAATAATGATGTTAAATACAGGGTCTTCCAAAAACGATTCCACTTATTAATAGCCTGCGAGACTTTACTGCACCTAACCCGCAACTGTTCTTCACTAATCTGATCTGGGTCCAAAAGATACTCATCATCGACCAAAGTAGGGGGAGAGCTGAGTCTCCTGCCATACATTAAGTGAGAAGGGGTTAAGGCTTCAGGTTCGTCTTAGGTATTGGAGACATATGTTAGGGGTCTATTATTTATTTTCTGTTCTATTTCCACCACTATGGTATGCAATTCATCTGCTGTATATGCCTTGTGATACAGTGCTTTACTTAAACTCTGTTTTACTGTTGACACCATCCTTTTGTAGAATCCTCCATGCCACGGTGTGCGTGGAGGAATAAAGTACCATTTTATATTCAGATTGTCAACAGTATTTCTTACCTCAGAATTCTCAAATAATTGCTTTAGTATGCGAGAACCCAAAGTAAAATTGGTAGAATTGTCACTTATCATTATTTTGGGGCAAGATCTCCTTGCTGAAAATCTTCTAAAGGCTTTAATAAAAGTCTCAGCAGATAGATCTTGCTCTAACTCTAAATGAATTGCTCTAGTGGTAGCACATGTGAATAAGGCTATATAATACTTTTCAGTTTTGTCGTCCGTATTAACTTTTATGGCTCCTGTGTAATCAAGTCCTGTCACCTCAAAAGGAACATAATCTCCTACTCTGTTTTGTGGAGGAGGAGGTACATGCGGCAGTTGAAAGGGAGCACCCGTCAGTCTACGACACAGTAGGCAAGCCTTGATAATCTGTTTAATTTGAGGCCTTACTTTGGGTATCCAATATTCTTCCCTGAGTTTTGCTAAAGTATCCTGTACACCGCCATGTTTTACCTGTTGATGACAGTGTGTTACAATAAGCTTGGTATACCAATGTTTTGTTGGAAGTAAGACCGGATATTTAGTAGAATACGACAGATTTGCGTGTTCTAATCTACTTTTACATCGCATTATGTTTCCATCTAGGAATAATCCCAAGTTCTTTACTCGTTCTGGAGTTTTACCCTTAGGATCATTCAAGTATTCTAGTTCTTCTTGGAAGCTTTCTTGTTGTACAGAACTCACCCAGTAACGATTTATGTCTTCCATATTCGCCTCAGGTCGACCACACATTCGGTGTGCACCATTCATCACTAGTTTGGTTATGCGATTCAGATTGTTCAGATTATTGTAATTTTGTCCTGGTATTAGTGGTGGGTTTATAGTAGTCTCCCCTACATTCACTGAAATGAGATTTTCAGGTACGAATTTCTGGTCTGGCCATTCATTCCGATGACACAGCCATTCTGGACCATGTAACCATACATCATAATTTTTTAGTTTGTTTACACTTATTGGTTTCGTGAGTCTATCCGCAGGATTGTGTTTAGTAGGTACAGTTCCGGACAGATCAAACAGCAACACCCCGTCCACCAGCTGTATGGTGTGGGGCTCTGCGGATTTGGTAACACTGGCAGGAGGTGGGAGGGATGTGGGTGGATGATGAGGGGAGGGATGTGGGGGGTTTAGGGGGGAGTGTCGGAGGGTGAAGAGGCAGTAATCATGGTATGGCTGGTGGGAGGGGGCAAACGAGTGACGGGGTAGGGGAGAACAGAGTGACAAGCAAATTTTCCTATAGAACAATCTACTCCCACAGGATTTTAAATTACACACACCTACAATATCACTGTATGCTACATTTAACAACTATGTCCTAACATGGTATTACAGGTCATAACGATTACGATGTCATGTCGTTGCCCTTAACACCTAACGACCGGCCTAGGTGGTAAATAATATGTAGCCACTAGCGGGGTGTTTTTACCCAAAATAGGGCTGTTTACGTGATCATTTTCATGCCTAAATAAGACCCAGAGCATAAAACAAGTATCTATCCCTGAAAGGGCATAAACAGAGCTTTCCAATGACACCACAACGATACTTGTATGACCGCTAGTTTTCTTGCAACAACCGCGCAACACGAGTGCAAAAACCATGTAATTCGGTACTTTCCCTAAACAATTCACTATGTAGCGAGTGTGAGAGGGTGGAGGAGGGTGGGATTCATGTCAGTTGGTCCACCGCGGTGGTCTGGAGCAGTCATACGCTCGCTACTCTCCTGCCACCACTTGTCTCTCTCTCTCAGCAACATTACGTGCTGAAAATGCCACACGACTTATGTTGTGAGCCGCCACATAGTCCAAATTTCTTTCACTCGACATATGATGCGCCCCGCCAAAGAAGGCTTAAGTCAATCCAGTTTTATAACCTATCGAAATGTTCGGGGATGCAATCCTTTAACCCTTCCTATCCGGGCTGTCTCAGCCAATGACGGTCGCCCCTACCCGGGCGATATGGCCGAAAAACGTCTAGGCCTAGGCTACCGTATTTATGTTTATTTTCACTGCTAGAACTTTCCCACTCATCTATAATCGTAGTTCGGTTTTCAATCTGTATTTTGGCATTGAGTAGAGCTCTGTAAGTCAACTGGTTCAGTTGTGATGACGATTTCAGTGGAGCCAATATTGCAGAGATGTTGCCAATATGGGGGCTTTTCAGACACTAATTTCGTCATGACGTCATAACAATAACATTGAGGAGTCTTCTCCTTCTTGTTTTCGGAGGTGCGGTGACGAACGCTTGGGTTTGTTGACATACGTCGTACGCACGGTGTTCGGACCAAGCTTAATTAGGCTATTAAGCTCATGCCGGCATACCGGGTATTGGCCCTTCTTTCGTGCTGTCATTACCTAAGGCAGCTCGGGTAGGAAGGGTTAAACTATTGCTGATCCGGCACCACATCAACGGTGAATCCTAATTAACATTTTTAATCGTGCACATGCCTCCTGCCAGTCTGCTCTCCCCTACCCTGTCACTTGTTTGCCCCCTCCCACCAGCCACACCATGATTGCTGCCTCTTCACCCTCCCAATTCCCCCCTAAACCCCCCACATACCTCCCCTCATCACCCACCCACCCACATCCCTCCCACCTCCTGCCAGTGTTACCAAATCCGCAGAGCCCCTCACGACATAGCGGGTGGACGAGGTGTTGCTGTTTCATCTGTCCGGAACTGTACATATAAGAGTTCTGCATGAGGAACGCACGCTTTGATTTTTGCCACCCTGTTTCTTACATATACTTCCTTACTTTTAATGTTTTGAATCCACTGAATGGCAATTTCACTGTTGGTCCACAAGTAACATTCAGTCATGTTTACCTTCACATTTTTTACCAAATAATCCATCAACTGAGCTCCCACTTGTACTCCTGTCAATTCCAACTTTGGTATAGTCTTTGATTTTAATGGAGCTACTCTGGCACGAGAAGTCAGTAACCGGGTTTTTCATCCTCACCCGACACTAAATAGGCTGCTGCTCCAAAAGCTTGAGGGCTCGCGTCTGTAAACACATGTAACTGACAGGGAATTCCTTCTTCCATCACGCATCGTGAACATTTGAACATGTGTGCGTTATTGTATTCCTGAGCTATTTTGAACCATGTGTCTTTAATATTATCCGGTAACTCATCATCCCAAGACAAACCTATCTTCCAGACTTCTTGCAGTAACGTTCTGGCTTGAATAGTTATAGGAGCCATCAGACCTAATGGGGCGAACAATGAAGAAACACAACTCAGTAATTTTCTCTTCGTTAGCACTGAATTCCTGTCATGTTCTACATTACATGGCTTTATTCATAAATCATCCTGTACAGTGTTCCAAACCAATCCCAACAATTTCACTTCAGTCGGAGGATCATCCAATATCTGATTCAATGATGCAAAGTTGGAGGCCCACGACTGAAGCGGCATATTGGCTTGGTTCATAATATCACTGGCTTGGTGATACAATTCTAGCAAATCCTTTTCATACCTCATGGTGCTTTATAGGTTGTCCACATAGAAATTTTCAGTCAGAAATCCAGTAGTTCGTTCTTCATACCTTTGTAAATGTTTGGCTAAGGTGGCCTGCAGCAAAAAGGGAGAACTAGTAGCTCCAAACAGTACTGATCTAAACCTATAAGTTATGATATTACTGCTAGGGTCATACGGGTTTTCAGGCCACAAGAATCTAGTATACAGTAGTCCCTATCCTTCTCTTAATCTTATCCTTAGAAATGCTTTGCTAATATCAGCTGTGCAAGCATAGTTTTTAATTCTAATGTTTAAGAGCATTTTATATAATTTCTCTGTTAAAGAAGGGCCTGTGTAAATGGTATCATTTAGGGCTAGGGTGTGATTTAGAAAGCTTTGCACTACAGTCAAAAACTACTCTTAGAGGTGTCGTGTTGGAGTCTCTCAAGACAGCCATATGAGGTAAGTAATGAGTGTTAGAACTTACTTTGTCGTCCTTCACTTTTTCTATAAACCCCAGTTGTTCCTGCTCCGCAATGATACCATGGTAGCAATCTAGATTTAACTTATCCTTTCTTAATCTTTTCAAATTAGATTCTAGTCTGTTCTTAGTCAGTGTGTAATTTGTAGGAAGAGATGGGGTATCAATTCGCCAGGGTAATCCTACTTCGTACCTTCCCTCTTTAAACCTTATATTCTGATGGAAGTTTGAGTAGGCCAGTTGCTCCTCGGGAGTCAGGTTTTCCTCGTCTCTAATCCCTATAGTTTCTAAATCCCACAGAGCTGGGGTTAGAGAGTCATCTTTTACTTCTGCCAATTCCAAATTAGAACTTGCATTTCTTTCTACTACTGGGTTTACTTCTACCGCTATCTTGGCTACCACGACTGTGCTTACTTCAGTTTCAACTAGCTGGTTAGGATTTCTGTTAAGTGGTCCGAACGGCATACATCCATCTCTGGTTGTTGGTATAGGTTAAGTGCACACACAACATATTATACAGAGTGTACACATGCCTTAATCATATTGCAACATACACACATGTACTTTCAGGGCAATACTATCATTGTTTAATATCCCATGATAATATGCCGTACTCTGTAGCATCGGCAGCGTTGCACCAAATATATCCAGCACCGCTGCACATGTTTTCATCAGTAACATCCGGTCGGCACTCAGCGTAGCAGTGCCACCCAAGCTCTCTGTATCTCTGGCTAATATAGAATCTATAAACTTATCTCTGGACTTTTATTCCACATCCTTGTGCAAGAAAAAAGGATCATCAAGGTTGTTGTAGCTTCACATGACAACCATACATGGCGCAGTCAGTGTATTAAAGCCAGGAGATACGAGCCAAGACCGGATTATCAGCCAGCCATCTTGCAAGACCTCGCCTCTCCAGCCCTGGATATATTATTGTGCAGTGCTTATAGTGCAGTGAAGTGCTTAAGAGTGTAGTGCAGTGCCTTTGTTATATGTCCCATGTAATTTGTGCCTATTCCCGACTTGCTGTGAGGGTTATAGCTGCTGAAACACGGCTGGACAAGAGCGAGGAGTAGCATACCCTCCCCCTCTAACGTCTCCAGCAACACTAAAGCTACCACCCCTCACGCCCTCCAGCTGTGCCGGTACATGCACGCACGGACACACGCACATCGCTGACAAGTCAACATGGTGTTGCCAAGCCTACCGCACTCACTCACTCACTCTCTCTAGCACAGATAATTTCTTGCACTTTTAACTAAACTGTTCCAGTTGTACTGCACATTTTCATCGTTCCTGCAAGACTACAGTGTGTCAGCTATCAACCGAATATGGAGGGAGATGGGCAGATTCATGGGGAGCCCAGAGACACCTTAAGAGTGTTGCAGTCACTGAGTGTATTTTCATCTTTCACCTTAATCTTGTGAAATAAAACAAAAATGTCATATAATTTTAAGTTCGAAAAACAGTTCAAATTATATGTATACAGTATATATATATATAAATATATAATATATATATATAAATATATAATATATATATATAAATATATAATATATATATATAAATATATAATATATAAATATATAATATATATATATATATATATATATATATATATATATATATATATATATATAACTGCTATCATATTATCAGTTTAGATAATTCGTTTTCCACACCAATAAAACACAAAACAATCGTTATTTTTATTCATGATTATACAGCCCATACATGTGGCTATCAGAGAAGTAATGGGCAGAAATAAATACCAGGGAAATGAAACTAATAAAGAAAGATGATGATAAAACAAATCAATGTATAATAATGTGCATGCGGATGATTATACTTGTTGCAAAAAAGTAGCTCGACATGGATAGCAGAGATTTATCTGAGTGGTCATACCACTATCTTGCAATGCTACTGATGCTGGTACCGTTCCCGGTGTACCAGTCTGCTTTTCCCCCCGTCCGAAATTCCCCCGGGGGAAATCTGGCCCAGGATAGATTTCTCCCCGGGGGGTGGGGGGAATTTTGTCCTAGGATATTATTCCCCCCTCTTGGCCAAAATTACCCCCCACCCAAATGGTCATATGGTAAGTGTATCAATGACTTTAACATTACTGAAACATCAAACAATGACTCGAACATCACGAAACAACGCTTGTAGATGAGGACGTTGTTAGAAAGGCGGAAGTCGAAGGAAAGAAAGTAACATAAGAAGAAATAGAAACAAGACCAGAGAAGCTTCCTGGTAGCTGAATGTTTAGCGTGCGGAATTTCGGTGTGAATTTCCTAGATTAGAGTCCTTGGAGCACCACATGTATTCGTAACTTTCACTGATTTCATTAGTTAGGTTTAGGCCTATTTGTAAATTAATTGGTGGGCTGGTGAAAACAAATATGAATTCTTATCACCAGAAAAGACAAACTTCAAGCCATTTACAAATACATGGATGAAGATGCACTTACAACACTTCATGCTACAATAAAGGCAAAGGAAGACGACATTCCTGGGGCATGGATTTATCAAGAATGTAGCATACAGGAATCACAGCGGATGGACGCGAAGTGGTGGAGTGTGAATCTTGTTACGAATGGTAATACACTGCTTCCCTTGGATCGACACGCAATTTCAAAGCATCTTGGAGCTGTTCTAAATGTAACCCAGTCCATCAAGCAAAGAGAACAAATAAAAAAAAACACAGTATAAGTATTATACTGTGTGAAGTTTTAAAATATTTGTAATACCCTCCAGTAATGAGACATAGGTTTTACCCTTAGATCATTAATTTTGAATAATATACAATTTTGTTTTTATAAATAATAAGTGTGAAATGTATATATTTTTAATTCCTTTACCTATTAAAATAGAGAACCATTCATATGCTTTCGTTAAACAGTCCTACAATAAAGTAATTATGTTAACTAATGGTTCCTATATAAGGGGGGAATAATGGGCAAGAGGGGGGGGGGGGGGGGGGGAAATATCGTAAGCCTGAACTCCCCCCCCCCCCCACCCGGGAAAAAAAACCCCAGGCCAATTTACCCGGGGGGAACTTCAGTCAGGGGGGAACAATTTCCTGCTACATATCCAATGGCAAATAACACTGGAAATTAAATTAATTCCTGATGTACTAGTCTATAGTTGCCATCCCTATACTTCCTATAGTGAACCCTGCAATGTTTACTACTTCGAACTTTTTCACAGAAATTTGTTCTTTATAGTTAGAAGAGCCAAAATAGCTTGGTTGCTAAATTTGCAACGTTGAGCATTTCCCAGAATTCAAGATGGCGGCTGCCGCCATCTTGAATTTTAAACTTTTTTCTCAATGACATAAAGAGTCCTGTAATACAACTTTTTAGGGATTTTAGAGAGCAGGGAGTCCATTTCTGGAATTATATTTTGTATATGGGGTCAAAGTTAAGGTCAAATCAATGGTCAAAGGTCAAATTTGACCATAAATCAGAAAAAATCAACTCGATTGATGAGTATATGTTGTTCTTTATCTTTTCGTTGTTTAGTGGTTTACAATTTTTTTCCTCATTTCAAAGTACAGTGAGTTGGCGTGATCAGCCTTAGTCCTGTGGTACCCCAGGCCATCACAATCGTCATGGCTGCTGGAGATGGAAAATGCCTCTTCAGTCTGTTTAATGCCAAGGGACCAGCATTACAGACATTCAAGACCGTGGCCGTCTAGAAGATTGATGCTACAAGCAAAGTAAAACGTGATGAACTATACACAACTCTGTCAGGAAGTGATATTCTAGCTCACAGATCATGCTACTGTAGCTATATATCGAAGAGTAGAAATAATATAAGAAAGAGAAAGGCGACATGGACTGACATTGGTACTTCCTAAATGTATTTGAAATCCCAATGTAGTTTCTTTGTTTTCAATCGAGACTGTCTCTTGTGTGGGAGAGTGTAAGCCAAAAGACATGAAGAACCCACACAGGTGGGTGCAGGTCGAACAATGTACAACTGTAGATAGGGGTGGTGATATCACATTCCAACAACAATTGGAAAACCTCTGTGATGAGAGACAGGACCAGTGGGCTAATGGGGTAACGTCAAGACACATGGAGTCATTGATCTGCATGCTGCTGATGCAGAGTACCATGTCCCCTGTTACAACAGGTTCCGTTTTGTTCCTCTGAACCGCCCCTCCATTGTGGCGCCTGTGGAGTAGGCACTAAGGTCCGTTGTCTTGACGACATCGGAGCTGTACTCCTTGTACCTCACTGCTTCAGGCACTGTGTCAAGAAGACAGTTCGTGTCCAGCATCGCAGCCTACATCAGCAACTATCTGCTCATGCTCCACATCGAGGGCTGTGACAGTGTAGTTGGATATAAAGCCAGCCTGGAACAGTTAATTAAAATTGTCAAGATAAGCAACAGCATGGGCGACGACGACGAGCTGGAGAAGCTGGTGAGGAAGATCCGGAGTGAGGTCATGGCAACACCTAGGTCTGGGGACTATAACCTCAGTGACTATACCCGTCAATAGGTAATTGAGAGCACCAGTGCGTGACTCTTCTTAAACTGATCTCTAGCCTCGTATCAGAGGGCGCCATCACCAAGCTGCCACTAATCTTGGCCCAGTTCATCCAGCAGCACATTGGCAGTGCAGACAGAAAGTAGACCACGCTTAGGCTGGCTGTGAAACTACACCACAAGCATGGGAGTTCAGAGCTCATCAAGACGCTCAATGAGCATGGTGTCACAAGTACCTATGCAGAAGTGCTACGCTTCTGGAAGTCAGTGTCCAAGTTCGTATCGGACAGCCAGTCAGATTACCACAAGAAACTCGGCTTGAGCACTGAGATCGTCCCTATCTACAGCTAGGCTGACAACTATGATTTTAACATCGCAAACCCCAATGGGACGAAAAACACCCATGCCATGGTCAGTGAGTTCACCCAGCATCCTGCCGGCATCATTGACACAGAAAACATTTGGCGTGTTGCAGTTCAAGATCCCTCGACTCAAGAAACACAAGGCATCCTCTCTGCAACTCACCCATCAGGCTTTACGGTTGGAGCACTACACTGGGCCTTCAAAGCTGAACCCACCTCTGCTACTGACGAAAGCTATGTCTGATGAAGAGTTTGAGCTACAGTCTGCTGCAGTAAGGTTCAGTCAACAGTGAGACGCTGCGTGGCTGTCGCAAGTCCACGAGAACGACAAGCCGGTTGAGTGGGCGGGCTTCAATGCTCAACACGACCGACTAGTGGCGAGCTCTACCCCGAAGCCTAAGGCACTGACTATGCTTGTGTGTCTTGAAAGGACTCTAAATACTTTTGGGATGCAGTACACCCATCTCACAGTTGACCTCCAACTGTATCAAACTGCATGTCTAGTCCAATGGAACAACCCTCAGTGCTGGACCATCCTCATACTTCACCCAGGCATGATGCACACTCTCAAGAGTTTCCTGGGCTGTATAAAGACACTGAGAAAGGCGTGGAAATTCTCATGAGTGCCGCATTTGGTGGCATAACCAGCATCATCAATGGGAAGGCCTGGACCAATACTCTACAGGCATACCGTCTAATAATCGCTGTGTTGATGCAGAGTTTCTAATCGAGTGGCACCAAGACGTACCAGGAGCTGAGCGACGACTTGGAGACAACCAGAGAGCACCCAACCGGGCGGCTATGGGTAGACTGCCTCTTTAAGTCTACACTGCTGGCGCTCATGTACCTGCGCAAAGAACGGAATGGTGACTTCCTCCACCAGCAGCACTATCTCAAGGCGATGCTGCCATAATTATTTGTTTGCAGCCGGTCACCACAATTATGTCCGCTACCTGAGCTGGTATGTGCAACAGATGGAGCACCTTCCCCAGCATGCCAAGGTGGATCTACTGGCAGGGGCGCACGTCTGTCGACACTGATGGTGGGACTGCAGTGCCAGCAGATCAGTTCGGCGAGTAGACTTATATCAAGCGTGGGAAGGGTACTGCAGATATGAAGGGCATTTCAACAAGCACCGAGCAAGTGGCTGTGTGGGTCAACAGTTTCAGTGTGTGTACCCACTGAGTCTTGACGGTACCTATAATAATAATAATAATAATAATAATAATTCTTAAAGCTAGCACATGCTAAGCCAGCTAAGGATAGCCCAATAAGGCCAATTAGGCATATTTCCATTGGGGTCCTGTACTACTACCCCATCCCCTTGCTCATGAGGGACGGTAATGACTCAGTGCTTGTGAAAAATCTTTAATGCGCCAAGTGTGGGCACGATCCTGGGCCTTCTGTGTGGAAGTCCAAGATGCTAGTCACTATACCTCATTAGCCCACTGGTCCTGTCTCTCATCACAGAGGTTTTCCAATTGTTGTGGGAATGTGATATCACCACCCCTATCTACAGTTGTACATTGTTCGACCTGCATCCACCTGTGTGGGTTCTTACTGTCTTTTAGCTTACACTCTTCCAAGACACAAGAGACAGTCTTGATTGAAAACAAAGTAAGTACTGTGACGCCTCCCGGCGTTGACAGAATGGTTGCGTGGGGCATTGCAGCTCGCTAGCGCTCGCCAGGATGGGGGGATGGGCTACAGTTGTCCTAGGATGATCTGCTTTGTTTTATTAGTGTCGTGTTGCCACAGACAGTCTAGAAGTTATCTTTGTTTTGGTCTGTGACCGCGCCTTATATTTTATATTCACTATAATATAAATGTTGCTTGTGTGGGAAGCGAGCGAGAGAGGGTGAGGGGGTACACCTGGCAGCGGGGTGAGCTATCGCTTGGGCGCTGACGGCGTTGGCGGCCGGGTGGTCAACTAGTCCCTTCCCATCGCGGCCGCGTGTTTTTTACCAGCTCAGAGCTTGCCTGACACGCGTATCGTCTACATCCTTTGCAATTCTGTCCCCCATACTCGCCACTTTGCATACTATTCCTCTCTCTCGACTTCTCCTTTCTCATTCTCTAATCTTTATTAAACTCAACATCCCTTCTGGTTTCAGCATAGACGTTCACCGTCGGCCAGTCGTATTGTACGCGAAGCTCTCAGATATTTCCATGTATTAGATTAAGGAGATATTATGCTTTATTGAGGTTGGAGAGACGGACTTTTCCGTGTGTGTCCTCTCTCGGGAAGGTTGTAGACCGGTATATGTCTCCCTGGCAAGGTGTTGAGTGATTCTGCTTGGTTATCTAAAGCTAGACTGGGGGTAAGGTTACTGTGTCGTTGTCTCCGATGTGTGCAGTGTTAGCTAAGCCCTGCACGACATCGACAGGTACTGTGGGAGCCTAAGTTGTCTTCGGGTGGGTTTACTTTGCGAGCACAGCGCTGTGGTGTGAGAGGGCCATAGCCTATCCCTCACAACATAGTGCTGCCTCTTTGTGTTGACTTCTGAGGGATCGCCAGGATAGAACTAGGTACTAGAGACCTAGATTTATCAAGAGAGCATCCCCGTCATATAACGTAATCTTCATTATACCACCTTCGGACAACGTTAGGCTACGAGCCGCATGCTCACCCATTGTTGCCCTGCCTTGATACCCCAGCTAGACTTTATTAACTGAGCAGACACTGGTTAGAGATAAGCCCCCATTATTATATGTATGCAGCATTATTATTCACTGCACTTTTGGGCCGAGGTTGTTGTTGAGTTGCACAACCCTAGTAGGCTGTTGCGTTGTGTCACGAAGCATTTCTTTAGTTGTCGAGCATTACTACCTTTGTGCAGTCTTTATTATTCGCCTGCCTATTATTACTATATGTCCTAGTATTTATTGTGACCCGTATTCTGCATTATAATTGTTCAAGATTCTTTACGAACATCTTCCCAGCATCAGACTTATTTCAGAAGTTTCCAGTTGATGTTGCAGGGCTAGCATTGCACTTTCTTTAATACAGGAGTGCCAGTTATTTGAGTATCTACCGTAACGTTAATTAATCACGTTAACTATCTTTTCTTTGTGTAACCTAATCGAATAATCTTTTACTGTTTGAGAACAGGCTGTTTCATCGAGCATCAGCCTAGTGTGTGTGCACCAGTTACCGAGTCATAGGATACCTCGTTGTCCAGGCACGACTCAGGGCGGTAATGGTGTTTTGTTTTCCAGTGTTTAAGGCAGGGGTTGGATCTAGTGTTACCGTTGTTGCATTTTGCCATTATCTAGTCCAATGTTGAAGAGCCCTGTGTCTTTGAGAACCTGGATCGTAACAAATGGCGACCTAGCTCAGGATCTTGTGAACTAAGAGATAATTGCAGGATTGTTGTGGTCATTTGTTTTATTGAGGAATATAGTGGGCACATTAATTTGTTTTTGGCAAAGTAGTATAGCACTTGAGAGTCTTCAGACATTTTTGGCAAGTGAATAGTGCTACATAAGAATTTGGGGTACTTCTTTTCTGAATATTGTGGTGAGAAATTTTTGTGAGCACCATGTCTTATACTGGGTCCGAGGAGAATGGAGACACAGTACGTAATGTCGAAACTGAGGAACAGCAGCATGATGAAAGGGTTAATCGGGTGAACTGTGAGGAGGATGCTAGGATATTTTTGCAATGGCCTGTTACTGCCGAGCGGTTGGAGGGTATGGATCGGTACGGTCTCCAATGCCTGGCCACAGCTATCGGTCATGCGGTTACTAGCAGCATGACCAAGGATAACTTGATAACGTGTGTACTGGGCAGGGTGACTGGTGAGCGAGATGGGTTGAGTGCTCAGAGCCCTTCGGCCATGCTTCCCCTACACTCGACTCCCAGCCATCCCAGTAGTTTGCCGACCCCGGGTACGCTTCCGCAGTTGGGTGGTGACTGGCAGGGTGGGTTGCCCCTGGGGGGACCACCGGTAATTTCAAACATTGTAGCACCTTCACCTCCTCAAGGGTTATATCCAGAATTGATGCTTCAGCTCGAATTAGCTATGATCGAAGGGAGAAAGGCTATCAGGGCAGGTGAGCAGCAAATAGGATTAGCCAAGATAGAAGAGAGAGCCAAGCTAGCAAAAATCCAAGCTGATTTAGAGTCGACTAGGTACTGTGCCGACATGGACGTAGAGAAGTCGCGAGTAGAGACAACGGGACAGCGACTTGGGGCTGGTAACCGTGTTCATGAGCAGTCTCTCTCGCACTTATTGAAACTGGTTCCGGTGTTTGATGAGAGTGGTGTAACAGAATTTTTCACACGCTTTGAGAAGAAGTGCCAGGAACACCAGTGGCCAGAGAATAAATGGGCAGCACTTGTATCCTCTAGATTAATAGGCAAGGGTCTTAAAGCCTACGATGCGTTGCCTATAGAGTCTTGTATTATCTATGAGGAACTCAAGGAGGCTGTCCTGAGAGCATACGAACTACAACCAGAGATGTAGAGGTTGAAGTTCCGGGGTGTTACCAAGGGTCGGGAGAGCACCTTTTTGGAGCATGCCCGGGAGCTGTCCGATGCTTTTGGGAATTGGCTGAGGTCGGATAAAGCTACTACGTTTGACGACATTAAACATTTGGTGCTTTTAGAGCAGTTTTTCAAATGCACGGGCGGCGCCCTGACGTTAAACCTTAAAGAAAAGCAATAAAAACTCTACAGGAGGCAGCTGAGATGGCTGACCTCTGGCTATCACTAATTCGTGGGTGCGGGTCTGCCCAGCGTAGTGAGGCAGGTAACAAGGGGCGTGACGCCCCACCCCCCCGAGTTAGTGATATACCTTATGCAAACAAGTACAAGAGCCATGATACCAAGACTGACCACAAGACTAGCACCGTCCCATTTAAGAAGGGGCCGGGCCCTTCCCAGTACCAAGGGAAGACCAAAGGGGAGTTGGAGTGTTATCATTGTCATAAAAAGGGGCACTTTGCAAGAGTCTGTCCTAGCAAACCACCTACAGCAGCTGTGTCTTTGGCCTGCAACATTGGTGTGTCTCCGAAGTCGTCTGAGTTTGCCCGGGGCAGTTCGTCAGAGGCTGAGGCACAGCCAATGCAGAAGCACCTGGGAGGCTCGAACCCTGCTCAGGATGTTTTTTGCGACCATAGAGGGCGGGGTTGCGTGATGTGGGCGGGGCGCAAGCATGGAGTAGAGGTCTTGCGCGATACAGGTGCTTCCCAGACTCTGATGAAAAACTTGACTGGCTACCCTATAAACGCGGCTCGGGTGGTGGTGCAGGGTATTAATGCAACTCGGTCATACCCGCTGGTGCGGTTGGAGTTGGAGGTGGATGGTGTGGCACGTGAATTGGATGTCGGGATTGTGGAGAAACTGCCAGTGGAGGGCGTCGACCTTCTTCTCGGCAACGAGTTTGCAATGCCCGCTTCTGAGGTTCTACCCTTAGTCGTTGCCGAGAGGCCGGCCGACGTGAGTAGGGAAGAGCAAGAGTGGGTCGAGCGGTGCCAGACACAACCCATGGCGTGTGTTGTCACCCGAGCTCGGGCAGCTAAAGTGTCACAGCCTAGTCCTCCGTCTTCAGACCAGCGGAGGAACGATCAACAGGAGGAGGCTAAAGCTGGAGTTGGTTTTAAGAGTTTTGACTCGGCGGCTCTCCTGGGTGATTCAGTATTAGCACCATTACTTAATTCTGGAGTAGCCTCTGGGCCTGTCATCGAGAGTGACTAGGCTGGGCATGACGAATCTCCACGACAGCAACGTTATGTACATCGAGAGAGACAGAGGGAGCAGCCCAGTATCAGGGAAGGTCATGCATTGCTCCGGGAGCAGTTAGATCGCTTGGCACCCTCAGATATACGTCGGTTGCAACTAGAGGACCCTGAGCTCCAAACATGTGCTAATGGAGCTGTAGAGCTCGACGAGGATGGTGATGCACAGCCAGGAGATTTTTTTTATTTAGAAGGCATCCTCTATAGGCGTTTTCAAGACCCTAAACGTAGTTGGCAAGAGGGGTCCGGAGTAGTGGACCAGTTGGTGGTGCCACGGGAGTGCAGGGATAGCCTACTGAGGTTGGCGCATGACATACCACTGGCAGGACATCTAGGGGTGAGAAAAACGGTGGCGGCTTTAGAAAAATTATTTTGGTGGCCGGGGTTGAAGGGGCAGGTGGTAACCTGGATAGCAAGGTATCATACATGCCAGAGGGTTGGAAAACCTAACCAAACAATTCTGAGAGCCCCGTTGCACCCCATTCCTGTTAGTGGACCGCCCTTCAGTAAGGTCATCATTGATATGGTCGGACCACTACCCCCTACTAGTGCCGGTAATAAATTTCTATTAACTATCATGGATGTGGCCACTCGTTATCCTGATGCATATCCAATGAGAAATGGCACGGCGAAAACTGTTGTCCGGAACCTGCTCTTGTATTGCTCGCGGTATGGTTACCCACAAGAGGTTTTTGTTCGCGGCAAGAGAAGTACCTGGAGAGAGTCTCGGTTTGAGCGGGCTAAAGAGGTGTGCGGGTTTGTGGTGGATGGCAGTACTTACCGTTGCAACGTGATGCCATATGGTCTGAAAAATGCACCGGCCACTTTCCAGAGCTTAATGGACGACATCGTAGCAGACATCCCAAACTGTACTGTCTACCTTGATGACGTGATCATTTATGACAACGATTTCCAAAGTCACTGTGAGCACATAGAAGCCTTATTTAGTCAACTTGGTAAAGCAGGCTTGTTGGTTAATCTGGGCAAGTGTGACTTTGTGCAAGCCACGGTGCAGTATCTGGGGTTTGTGGTTGGGTTAGGGCAGGTGAGCCCGCCCCAACAGAAGATACAGGCTATCGACTTGTTCCCCAGGCCGACCACCAAGCAGCAGATCATGAGATTTTTGGGCATGATTGGGTATTACCGCCGCTTTATAAGAGGTTATTCTACTGTGTTAGCTCCTTTGACAGATCTACTAGCTAAAGATAAAAAGTTCCGCTGGGCACCTGAGTGTGAGCAGGCGTTTCGAGTAGTTAAACACCTTTTATGCACTCACCCTATCCTCAGGGCCCCGGACTTTGAACGACCATTTCAGTTGGCGACTGATGCCAGCGGAGTAGGGGCTGGTGCCGTACTTTTGCAGACAGACGAGGAAGGTCTTGAGCATCCAGTCAGTTTCTTTTCAAAGAAATTTAATTCAGCACAGAAAAACTATTCGGTTGTTGAAAAGGAACTGCTGGCAATCGTGTTAGCGCTCAGACACTTTGAGGTCTATGTTCCTGCCTATGGGCCAGTCGTGGTAGTGTATACCGACCACCACCCGCTTAAATTCCTCAATCAATTCCACAACCGGAATATGAGGCTGACCAGATGGTCGCTCATGTTGCAAGAGTACAACTTAGACATTCGCCATATTGCCGGTTGTGAGAATGTGATTGCGGACTGTTTGTCGCGGGTGGAGGATCCGGGGTAGGCTACCACAGTATGTTGGTATAGCCTCCTGTCTTGGCTCGCGGTGTATTTTTGCGCTGGTGCTTGTTGGCTCGCGTGTGTAGCATCAGCGTAGGGTCGCAGGGCAGGAGTTGTTGGCTTTGATTCGACGAAAATTAGGCTACATCTATAGTAGCCGCCAAAAACAACATTAAAATAAAATATGAAAAATTAAATAAAAACTTTCTTTTTAATAATTAATTTTAAGATAATATTGTAGCTGAGTACTGAGTGCAGATGATTTTCCCACAGTAGGCTGTGCTTCTTATCCCTTATTTAGCGGGTGGTAAGGTATTTTACACTGTACCGCTCAGCGGGCATAATCCCGAAATATTCGCTCAATTTCACTGGCCCTAGCGCTGTTACTATGGCTCCAATGCGAACGAAACGATCATTTTTGGAAAGAGCAACTCTTCGTCTCCCCATATAAGTCTATGAATGGATGTTATGAATGAGTCTGGAGGGTGGGAAGAGGTGAGGAAGAGGAGGTACTTTTTGGTCTATTTCCCGGGCGCGTTCGGATGCGTTCGCTTTGGCCTGACTTCGGCCTCTCGCGCGTCTACTATTCCTTCGGTAATCGGTCTTATTTTTCTCTTATTTCTCCTTATTTCTGTATTCTCTGTATTATCTCTCTCTCTCTCTCTCTCTCTCTCTCTCTCTGTATCTCTATCACTATTGTCTGTCTGTCTCTCTCTCTCTCTCTGGCTCGCTGGCTTTCCCTCTCTCGCGCTCCCATTCTCTCTTCCTCATCCGTATATGTAATTCTCATTATTATTTTCTCTAACTAATCCCTCTATTTAATTTATTTGCTTGTAATATTTCTGTATTATTATATCTTTTTCACTCTTTCTTCAGTTCAGTTTCTGTATTCTCTCTTTCTCTTCTCATCCGTATATGTAATTCTCATTATTATTTTCTCTAACTAATCCCTCTATTTCATTTATTTGCTTGTAATATTTCTGTATTATTATATCTTTTTCACTCTTTCTTCAGTTCAGTTTTTGCATTCTCTCTCTCTCTCTCTCTCTCTCTCTCTGTTTCGCTTGCTTTGCAGGATTTTTGTTTTTGTTTTATATATAATATTATTTCACAACACATTTCCAAATCACCCTATGGGGTAGTGTTGAAAACTCATTTTTTGTTTGTGGTGTTCCCAGGAGGTGTTATCCACATGTGATTGAGGTAGGCAAAAGGCAGTTATGTGATTGAGGTAGGGAAAAGGCAGAACTGCCTATAGCGAGTGTATGAATGGGATTGAGGTAGACAAAAGGCAGAACTGCCTTTGTATGAATGTGAATGTGTATGAATGTGATTGAGGTAGACAAAAGGCAGAACTGCCTATAGCGAGTGTATGAATGTATGTATGAATGAATGACATGGATGTATGAGGTGGACCAAGAACCAGATGGATGAATGAGATTCGAAACTTTGATAGACGTATATATCACGGTATACGGTAGAAGTCATTCCTTACAATGTACCGTACATCGTGATATATACGCCTATCAAATGATTGCAATCAATATACGGTATATATATATATATATATATATATATACTGTATATTGGTGTATATTGATTGCAATCATTTGATAGGCGTATATATCACGGTGTATATATATATATATACCGTATATTGATGGCAATCATTTGATAGGCGTATATATCACGGTGTACGGTAGATGTCTTTCCTTACGTAGGTGACCTTGAAATTGCTAGGACTCTTCTCTCTCTTTTCGTAAGGAATGCAATCTACCGTACACCGTGTTATATACGCCTATCAAATGATTGCAATCAATATACACCAATATACAGTATATATATATATATATATATATATATATATATATATATATACCGTATATTGATTTCACTCTTTCTTCACTTCAGTTTCTGCATTCTCTCTCTCTCTCTCTCTCTCTCTCTGTTTCGCTTGCTTTGCAGGAATTTTGTTTTTGTTTTATATATAATATATAATAATTGACTGATCATTACTTACTATATCGTATAAACAATAGTAGGTAGCCAACTTACCATAATACCGATACACCAAACCGATACGCATGCAGTTATGTTTATCACCTGTTTACTAAAGTGCCACCATTATCGATTTTCTTCGAGCCGAATGGAGCGGGAGGGTTACCAATTGAAGTTAAATCCGCTAGCATATATTGTTAGATGTAAGACATGATAAATACCACTAGAAATATGAATTGGCAAAATCCATATAATATCACTTCGAAATTGTTCTGAAATTTCAAAACAAAACCGCTAGTGTAAGTCATTGCTGCTCTCTAGATCTAGCGGAAGTCGCTATACGTATTGGCAGTACTGCACACTGCCGACTGCGATACGTTGTTGACATTGTTGTTGATGTTCCAGTGGAGGGATGAACAAAATATTTTCCTTGTCCAATAATAGCTATTTCATAGTCCCACAGGACTTATTTTGATATATTTATCAAATTTACTGAACGCCTGCAAATGATATGCTATAAAATGCTTGCAATCAAACTCTCAAGCACTTTCAATGTCACATGCAATTATAAAAGTATATATAGGTAGACCCAGAGAGGATTAGACAGACAGAGAGAGAGTGTCGTGATAATATAACAATGTTACATATGTATCATATATATGCAAAAATTATATATACGGTAGGCCTACATCTGTTCCCCACAATCATATAATGCCAAGCACAAATATTCAATTTTTCGTTGTTTGTATTACCGTACGAAATTTACTGATCGCCTGCAAATAATACGCTATAAAATGTTTGCAATCAAACTCTCAAGCAATTTCAATGTCACATGCAATTATAAAAGTATATATAGGTAGACCCAGAGAGGAAGAGACAGACGGAGAGAGAGGTCAAGAACATCTGCTAGGTGTGATTTTTCCCTGGGAGGGAAGAGAAGATTAGTTAGGGGCGTGCCCTGGCTTACATCAGAGAAAGAGAGTACCAAGGAGTACAAAGGTGTAGAAACAAAGAGAGTGAGACAGAGAGAGAGAGAGAGTGTCGTGATAATATAACAATGTTACATATGTATCATATATTATGATAAAATAATATATACGGTAGGCCTACATCTGTTCCCCACAATCATATAATGCCAAACACAAATTAATATTCAATCTTTCGTTGTTTGTATTACCGTAAGAAATTTACTGAACGCCTGCAAATAATACGCTATAAAATGCTTGCAATCAAACTTTCAAGCAATTACAAGGTAACATGCAATTATAAAAAGGTATATTGTAGACCACAATCTTCGCCAAGCTTCGTTGTTGCTTATATTATCGTGAGAAATGTACCGTATACCCTGTGGTTATCGTGAGAAATTTACCGAACGCCTGCAAATAATACGCTATAAAATGCTTGCAATCAAACTCTCAAGCAATTTCAATGTCACATGCAATTATAAATGTATATATAGGTAGACCCAGAGAGGAAGAGACAGACAGAGAGAGAGAGGTCAAGAACATCTGCTAGGTGTGATTTTTCCCTGGGAGGGAAGAGAAGATTAGTTAGGGGCGTGCCCTGGCCTGCATCAGAGAAAGAGAGTACCAAGGAGTACAAAGGTGTAGAAACAAAGAGAGAGAGAGAGTGTCGTGATAATATAACAATGTTACATATGTATCATATATTATGATAAAATAATATATACGGTAGGCCTACATGTGTTCCCCACAACCATATAATGCCAAACACAAATATTCAATCTTTCGTTGTTTGTATTACCGTAAGAAATTTACTGAACGCCTGCAAATAATACGCTATAAAATGCTTGCAATCAAACTTTCAAGCAATTACAAGGTCACATGCAATTATAAAAGGTATATTGTAGACCACAATCTTCGCCAAGCTTCGTTGTTGCTTATATTATCGTGAGAAATGTACCGTATACCCTGGTTATCGTGAGAAATTTACCGAACGCCTGCAAATAATACGCTATAAAATGCAAAGGAAATTTCTTGTAGAGTGCAATTTTGAGGACGTAATGTGCTCTGAGAGAGAGCGGAGCGGTGATTAGAGCATAATGTACCTCCTGACCGCTCGTCACAGCCGCCGTGGACCTACTACAGGGAATTATATAAGGAAATTACCGTAGTTTAGGGTTTTTGCACTCGTGTTGCACGATCGTTGAAAGACAACCAATGATCGTAGAAGGATGGTTCGGGTGTCATTGGAAAGCTCAATTTACGCCCTTTCAGGGATACATACTTGTATTACGCTCTGGGTCTTGTTTATGCATGAAAAAGAGTACGAAACAACCCCATTTAGGGTAACAAAAAAAACCCGCTGGGCGGCACAGTGAAATATACTCCACCACCCGCTCGTAAGGTGATAAAATGCTTGCAATCAAACTTTCAAGCAATTATAAAATATAAATTGTACTTACCAACACCCACACCAGTATGTTCTTCGTCAGGAACGTCTCCAATTTGGTCAACGGTCTGTCCAACATCAACCTCAACATCAACCCCACGCAAATTATGATTGGGGTGAAAGCCTATGATCGGGTTATTTTCGTCTTCCGAGTCATCCACACTACCAAAACTCTCACCCAGACATTCGACGGTTTCATCCAACAGCTTATTAGAAAGTTCTGAAGAGTTCAGCATGATATCTAGTTCCTGGGTGGTAAGCCGGGCGTGGTTAGTAGGGTGGCGCGACGCACTAGGGATGGCGGCCACCGAATCGAACACGGGCAAATCTTGACCTCCCATTATGGCTGCTTGAGGGTCACTGAGTCATGGTCACGCAGTGGGGATGTGTGGGTGGGCCCATGTAGTATACCGCCTGACCACCAGGTTTCGCTTTCCACCTAAATTAGGGTGGGAATACACCCACGGACTTACGTCCGACCCCACCATTTAGTCCAATTATCTCGTATCGGACTTAAGTCCGACCCCGCTAATAAAGGGTTAAAGCTCGCTCTGGGAGCACAATGTTATGAATTAATGTATTATGTTTGGGAAGGGTGATATGATTTGTTTTTATATAAATGTTGTTGTATTTTTTTTTTGAGGAGACTGAGCTTGCATTCCATGAGTGGCAGAGTGGTTAGGAGTGGCAGATTCTAGCGACATTCTGTCTGTTCA
Source organism: Paralithodes platypus (assembly GCA_032716605.1). Lineage (NCBI taxonomy): Eukaryota > Metazoa > Arthropoda > Malacostraca > Decapoda > Lithodidae > Paralithodes > Paralithodes platypus. The sequence continues at coordinate 22,688,672 of CM064549.1, forward strand.
GATATGGGCCCATGGTTGAGTGTCCCATATCTTGGGGGGGGGGTGACGCCTCCCGGCGTTGACAGAATGGTTGCGTGGGGCATTGCAGCTCGCTAGCGCTCGCCAGGATGGGGGGATGGGCTACAGTTGTCCTAGGATGATCTGCTTTGTTTTATTAGTGTCGTGTTGGCACAGACAGTCTAGAAGTGATCTTTGTTTTGGTCTGTGACCGCGCCTTATATTTTATATTCACTATAATATAAATGTTGCTTGTGTGGGAAGCGAGCGAGAGAGGGTGAGGGGGTACACCTGGCAGCGGGGTGAGCTATGCCGCGGCTCGCTTGGGCGCTGACGGCGTTGGCGGCCGGGTGGTCAACTAGTCCCTTCCCATCGCGGCCGCGTGTTTTTTACCAGCTCAGAGCTTGCCTGACACGCGTATCGTCTACATCCTTTGCAATTCTGTCCCCCATACTCGCCACTTTGCATACTATTCCTCTCTCTCGACTTCTCCTTTCTCATTCTCTAATCTTTATTAAACTCAACATCCCTTCTGGTTTCAGCATAGACGTTCACCATCGGCCAGTCGTATTGTACGCGAAGCTCTCAGATATTTCCATGTATTAGATTAAGGAGATATTATGCTTTATTGAGGTTGGAGAGACGGACTTTTCCGTGTGTGTCCTCTCTCGGGAAGGTTGTAGACCGGTATATGTCTCCCTGGCAAGGTGTTGAGTGATTCTGCTTGGTTATCTAAAGCTAGACTGGGGGTAAGGTTACTGTGTCGTCTCCGATGTGTGCAGTGTTAGCTAAGCCCTGCACGACCTCGACAGGTTCTGTGGGAGCCTAAGTTGTCTTCGGGTGGGTTTACTTTGCGAGCACAGCGCTGTGGTGTGAGAGGGCCATAGCCTATCCCTCACAACATAGTGCTGCCTCTTTGTGTTGACTTCTGAGGGATCGCCAGGATAGAACTAGGTACTAGAGACCTAGATTTATCAAGAGAGCATCCCCGTCATATAACGTAATCTTCATTATACCACCTTCGGACAACGTTAGGCTATGAGCCGCATGCTCACCCATTGTTGCCCTGCCTTGATACCCCAGCTAGACTTTATTAACTGAGGAGACACTGGTTAGAGATAAGCCCCCATTATTATATGTATGCAGCATTATTATTCACTGCACTTTTGGGCCGAGGTTGTTGTTGAGTTGCACAACCCTAGTAGGCTGTTGCGTTGTGTCACGAAGCATTTCTTTAGTTGTCGAGCATTACTACCTTTGCGCAGTCTTTATTATTCGCCTGCCTATTATTACTATATGTCCTAGTATTTATTGTGACCCGTATTCTGCATTATAATTGTTCAAGATTCTTTACGAACATCTTCCCAGCATCAGACTTATTTCAGAAGTTTCCAGTTGATGTTGCAGGACTAGCATTGCACTTTCTTTAATACAGGAGTGCCAGTTATTTGAGTATCTACCGTAACGTTAATTAATCACGTTAACTATCTTTTCTTTGTGTAACCTAATCGAGTAATCTTTTACTGTTTGAGAATAGGCTGTTTCATCGAGCGTCAGCCTAGTGTGTGTGCACCAGTTACCGAGTCATAGGATACCTCGTTGTCCAGGCACGACTCAGGGCGGTAATGGTGTTTTGTTTTCCAGTGTTTAAGGCAGGGGTTGGATCTAGTGTTACCGTTGTTGCATTTTGCCATTATCTAGTCCAATGTTGAAGAGCCCTGTGTCTTTGAGAACCTGGATCGTAACACTACATTGGGATTTCAAATACATTTAGGAAATACCAATATCAGTTCATGTCGCCTTTCTCTTTCTTATATTATTTCTACTCTTCGATATATATAGCTACAGTAACATGATTTGTGAGCTAAAATATCACTTCCTGACAGAGTTGTGTATAGTTCATCACGTTTTACTTTGCTTGTAGCATCAATCTTCTAGATGGCCACGGTCTTGAATGTCTGTAATGCTCCCTTGGCATTAAACAGACTAAAGAGGCATTTTCCATCTCCAGCAGCCATGACGATTGTGATGGCCTGGGGTACCACAGGACTAAAGCAGGTGTCACACTATGCCGATTTAAGTGCCGACGCTCCACGACTTAAGGGTCGGGAGCAGGTCTTTGCCTACATCGCCGCGCGACGTGGGTGGGCGCCTACTCAAGAGAGCCATCGGGAGAGGTCGTCAGGGGCCTCAGGAAATGTTCGACATGCACAACTCCCATGAGTTGAGTCGGCGGCTAGTAAATTGACGGCATGAGGACGGTAGGCTGGTAGCGTCGGGCGTCGTCCGGTATGCATCATACGTTACAAGGGCGCCAGCCTGTCTGCGTCAGACGCCGCTTATAAGGTAGGTCGCCTTCAGGCAGCGACCCGGTAACGCCCAGGCGCCATCAGAGGGGGAGGGCATACAGTGAGTCCGTGACCTGGTAACGTCGCACGGGACATCGTTGATAGATGGTTTTGGGGGTGTTTTTGTTTTAACCTTGATGGAGGTCTAGCGAGGAAACTAAAAAATAAATTAATATATAAATAAATAGACCCCAAAAATCACCACTGTCCCCTTAATCCGATCCCATCAACGAGTGACTATCTATAAACCCTTTCAATAGCGGTGGCGTCTGTTTTGCCATAATTCTGCTTTACTTAGACGATTTTATGCAGCTTAAGAACGGTCTGTGGGAGTTAAGAGAGATAAATGAGAGGAATGGAGGTCTTGTGATTGCTACAGGCCCTTTGTAAGCATAATACAATAACCTAATAGTTGCCAGACTACAACGAGAAAGACGTCACTGGTACCGAAAGGGTTAACTATAGATGGCCTTGTTTTACCAAATACTAAACAAAAAAATAACACTTAATTAAGGGGAGATGGGCACATTTGTTTGCTCATTTATGGATCTTTTTATTATGTTTTTAGTTTCCTCCCTAGTTCTCAAGCTCAACTCCTCCCCCCCCCCCCCCACACGTCGCCTCCGACGGACCGGTTTGCCTCGGTCGGGATCAAGTGTGACGGAGTAGGGGTCCAGTGTGACAGGGTGGCTGTCCATCGCCGCCCTACCTCCTATAGGCGCCCCTCGTCAGGAGCAGTGTCGCCAACCAGTTTGCATGGTACGGCACATGATGCCGCCCCAGTTGCGTCATTTATTTTCCTTGGGTCTTGCATGGTTGCCTCTCGACCCCTTCCAGTTGCCGTTAGGAGGCATGCCCGTCCATACTGCCCGCCGTGGGCGTCCCGCCCCTCTATCACCCACGATACTCGGCAGTAGTCTCCCCCTTGTATCGCCACTCCTTAAGTCGTGGAGCGTCTGCACTTAAATCGGCATAGTGTGACACTTGCTTAAGGCTGATCACGCCAACTCACTGTATTTTGAAATGAGGAAAAAAATTGTAAACCACTAAACAACGAAAAGATAAATAACAACATATACTCGTCAATCGAGTTGATTTTTCCTGATTTATGGTCAAATTTGATCTTTGACCTTTGATTTGACCTTAAATTTTATCCCATATACAACAAGTAATTCCAAAAATGGACTCCCTGCCCTCTTAAACCCCTAAAAGGTGGTATTACATTACTCTTTAAGTCATTGAGAAATAGAGTTGAAAATGCAAGATGGCGATGGCCGCCATCTTGAATTCTGGGAAATGCTCAACGTTGCAAAAATAGCAACCAAGCTAATTGTGCTCTTCTAACTATAAAGAACACATTTCTGCGAAAAAAGTTCGAAGTAGTAAACATTGCAGGGTTCACATTTTGTCAACTTGACTATACCTGTTGTCAGCACGTCACTACAATACCAACAACATGCCATACAAATACTCTCGACATTAACAGCAAGCTAGTACGCCACCATATGCGTAAGAATTATAAATAAATAAATAAATAAATATATATATATATATATACAGTAGGGTAGTGATTGAGAGAGTGAGAGTGAGAACGGAGAAATGGATAGGCGACGAGCAGGGAGGTTTTAGGAAGGGAAGAGGATGTGTAGATCAGATTTTTACCCTGAATTGTGTTGTGGAGAAGTATCTGGAGAAGAAACAAAAGGTGTATGTTGCCTTTATGGACTTGGAGAAGGCCTATGACAGAGTGGATAGAGAAGGTTTGTGGAAAGTACTTAGAATATACGGAGTAGAGGGCAAGTTGCTGAAAGCAGTGAAGAGCATGTATGAGGGTGCAAAGGCGGCAGTACGTGTGGAGAGTGAGCTGAGCGAGTTCTTTGACCTGAATGTTGGTTTGAAACAGGGGTGTGTGATGTCCCCGTGGTTGTTTACTGTATATATGGATGGAGTTATGAAAGAAATACTATCAAGAGCAGTGGATGTTGGTGTATCGCTGAAAAGGGAGGGAATTGAGTGGAAGCTACCTATACTGCTGTTTGCGGATGATACAGTTCTGATGAGTGATAATGAATGGGAGTTGCAGGGTCTGGTAAATGAGTTTGGAACAGTGTGCGAAAAACGGAATTTGAAGGTAAATACGGGGAAGAGCAAGGTTATGGTCTTCGAAAGGGGTGAAGTCACAGAGTGTGAGGTGAAGCTGAACGGTCAGGCTATGGAGATCGTCAACTCTTTTAAGTATCTGGGCAGTGTGTTGAGTAAAGATGGGACTATGGATGAAGAGGTGCGGGAGAGGGTACAACAGGGGAAGAGGGTTGTAGGAACGCTAAAAGCAGTAACAAGAAATAGGGTGGTCAGTATGGAAGTGAAGAAGTCCTTGCATGACAGTGTGGTAATCCCGACACTGACTTACGGAAGCGAAGCATGGACGTTGGTTGAGAGACTCAGACCAAGAGTGAGAGCAGTGGAAATGAATTACTTAAGGAGTGCGTGCGGAGTTACATGGAGGGATAGACAGACTAATGAGGAAGTAAGAAGGAGGTGTGGTGTGGAGGTAGATGTGCTGGAAAGTGTGAAAAGGAACAACTTGAGATGGTTCGGCCATGTGGAACGTATGGAAGGCGAGAGAATGACTAAGAGGGTGTACGAGAGCGAGGTGGAGGGACAGAGGGGGAGAGGTAGACCGAATATGAGGTGGAAGGAGGGAGTGAGGAAGTACATGAACGAAGGCGGTGCTGGTTGGGGGGAGGGGCGTCGACTGACTGGGGATAGAGGTGCATGGGTGCGGTTCGTTCGTGGCCACCCCTTCGGGGATCACGGCGTCAGGCAATAGATAGATAGATAGATATATATATATATATATATATATATGTGTGTGTGTGTGTGTGTGTTTGTTTGTGGATGATGCATACTGACAGGCAGATGGATTGGGTGGGGGAAAACACAGGAGAGAGAGCTTTGATTATACATTAAATTATCTAACGTTTTGGGTTAAGGACAGCCCATCTTCAGAGAGACTGAAGTCTTTCCTGTGTTTTATTCCCTCACCTAATTCATATATATATATATATATATATATATTGCTACGGGGGGAGCCGGGGCAACCAGATGCTCCAATAGCCTAGCCCACCGCACCAAACTACCCTGCAACAGACACGCTCTTAATATCTGACTCAAACACCAAGACACGCAGGTTCTCTAGGAAAAATGGTTGTCTTCCTCTTTGCTCTATTAACCCTTATTTAGCGGGTGGTAAGGTATTTTACACTGTACCGCTCAGCGGGCATAATCCTGAAATATTCGCTCAATTTCACTCGCCCTAGCGCCGTTACTATGGCTCCAATGCGAACGAAACGATCATTTTTGGAAAGAGCAACTCTTCGTCTCCCCATATAAGTCTATGAATGGATGTTATGAATGAGTCTAGAGGGTGGGAAGAGGTGAGGAAGAGGAGGTACTTTTTGGTCTATTTCCCGGGCGCGTTCGGTTGCGTTCCCTTTGGCCTGACTTCGGCCTCTCGCGCATCTACTATTCCTTGGGTAATCGGTCTTATTTTTCTCTTATTTCTCCTTATTTCTGTATTCTCTCTCTCTCTCTCTCTGTCTCTCTCTCTCTCACTCCTGTCTGTCTGTCTGTCTCTCTCTCTCTCTCTCTCTCTGGCTCCCTCGCTTTCCCTCTCTCGCGCGCTCTGTCTCTCTCTCTCTTCCTCATCCGTATATGTAATTCTCATTATTATTTTCTCTAATCTCTCTCACTCCTCCTGTCTCTCTGGCTCGCTCGCTTTCCCTCTCTTGTGCTCCCTGTCTCTCTTCCTCATCCGTATATGTATTTCTCATTATTATTTTCTCTAACTAATCCCTCTATTTAATTTATTTGCTTGTAATATTTCTGTATTATTATATCTTTTTCACTCTTTCTTCAGTTCAGTTTCTGTATTCTCTCTATACGGTGGGAATGGTATTTCGTATGAGGGATGTGCAGCACAAATATTCAATCTTTGGTTGTTTGGTTGTTTGTATTACCGTAAGAAATTTACTGAACGCCTGCAAATAATACGCTATAAAATGCTTGCAATCAAACTCTCAAGCAATTTCAAGGTCACATGCAATTATAAATGTAGGCTATAGGTAGACCAAGAGAGAGAGAGAGTGTCGTGATAATATAACAATGTTACATATGTATCATATATATATGAACAAATAATATATACGGTAGGCCTACATCTGTTCCCCACAATCATATAATGCCAAGCACAAATATTCAATCTTTCATTGTATTACCGTAAGAAATTTACTGAATGCCTGCAAATAATACGCTATAAAATGCTTGCAATCTCTCTATTTTCTCTAATATCTCTCACTCCTCCTGTCCCTCTCTCTCTCTCTCTCTCTCTCTCTCTCTCTGGCTCGCTCGCTTTCCCTCTTCCTCATCCGTATTATGTATTTCTCATTATTATTTTCTCTAACTAATCCCTCTATTTCATTTATTTGCTTGTAATATTTCTGTATTATTATATCTTTTTCACTCTTTCTTCAGTTCAGTTTCCGCATTCTCTCTCTCTCTCTCTGTTTCGCTTGCTTTGCAGGAATTTTTGTTTTGTTTTATGTATAATATATAATAATTTACTTATCATTACTTACTATATCGTATAAATAATCATAATACCGATACACCAAACCGATCCGCATGCGGTTTTGTTTATCACCTGTTTACTAAAGTGCCACCATTATCGATTTTCTTGGAGCCGACTCGAGCGGGAGGGTTACCAATTGAAGTTAAATCCGCTAGCATATATTGTTAGATGTAAGACATGATAAATACCACTAGAAATATGAATTGGCAAAATCCATATAATATCACTTCGAAATTGTTCTGAAATTTCAAAACAAAACCACTAGTGTGATTTCCCCTGGGAGGGAAGAGATTAGTTAGGGGCGTGCCCTGGTCTACATCAGACAAAGAGAGTACAAAGGAGTACAAACAAAGAGAGAGAGAGAGAGAGAGTCGTGATAATATAAAAATGTTACACATGTATCATATATATGAAAACATAATATATACGGTAGGCCTACATCTGTTCTCCACAATCATATAATGCCAAGCACAAATATTCAATCTTTTGTTGTTTTTATTACCGTAAGAAATTTACCGAACGCCTGCAAATAATACGCTATAAAATGCAAAGTAAATTTCTTGTAGAGCGCAATTTTGAGGACGTAATGTGCTCTGAGAGAGAGCGGAGCTGTGATTAGGAGCATAAATTACCTCAAGACCGCTCGCCACACAGGGAATTATATAAGGAAATTACCGTATTTTAGGGTTTTAACACTCGTGTTGTATGATCGTTGAAAAACAACCAGTGATCGTAGAAGGATGGTTCGGGTGTCATTGGAAAGCTCAATTTACGCACTTTCAGGATACATACTTGTATTACGCTCTGGGTCTTGTTTATGCATGAAAAAGAGCACGGAACAACTCTTATTAGGGTAAAAAAAAAAAAACGCTGGGCGGCACAGTGAAATATACTCCACCAGCCGCTCGTAAGGTGATAAAATGCTTGCAATCACATTTTCAAGCAATTATAAAATATAAATTGTACTTACCAACACCCACACCAGTATGTTCTTCGTCAGGAACGTCTCCAATTTGCTCAAGGGTCTGTCTAATATCAACCACAACATCCACCCCACGCAAATTATGCTTGGGGTGAAAGCCTATGATCGGGTTATTTTCGTCTTCCGAGTCATCCACACTACCAAAACTCTCACCCAGGCCTTCGACGGTATCATCCAACAGCTTATTAAAAAGTTCTGAAGAGTTCAGCATGATATCTAGTTCCTGGGTGGTAAGCCGGGCGTGGTTAGTAGGGTGGCGCGACGCACTAGGGATGGCGGCCACCGAATCGAACACGGGCAAATCTTGACCTTCCATTATGGCTGCTTGAGGGTCACTTAGTCACGGTTATGCAGTGGGGATGTGTGGGTGGGCCCTTGTAGTACACCGCCTGACCACCAAGTTTCGCTTTCCACCTAAATTAGGGCGGTAGGGCGGGAATACGCCCACGGACTTAAGTCCGACCCCGCCATTTAGTCCAATTTTTTCGTATCGGACTTAAGTCCGACCCCGCTAAATAAGGGTTAAAGCAGTAACAAGGAGACACAAAAATATCTATTGTCCCCGAGTCTTGTCCATAGTGCGTGTAGCATGCAAGAGAACTTCTAAGGTTATTCTATACTGCACCATCATTACCTAACCATACCACTACTAGACTCCCAGAACACTATATCATACCCAATTGCTTAGGAATTGAGAACAATACAGAACAAAACCCATGGAAAGTCCAGTGCAATACACCTCTGTGCCAAGCCTATTATCCCTAGCCTATGTCCTAATAATACACCGAGTGGCTCTCTTCAGCACAGCACGGCGGTGGTGTTGTAAGGGGTAAACAACTTTATTGACTTAACTCTTACATCATCATCTGGGGTTAGCTCAATACAAACGAGTGCAATGGGGACAACCTCACCTAGTAACAGGCTCCACCCCTAGTCCCTGACTGCACTGAATGTATTGCTGCTAAAAACTAAATCAGGCCCAAGGGTTGACATCCTAGTAGGTTGGAAATTAGCTGCCACCCTTAAAGGGTTAAATAAGGCTGAGTTGGAGGATGCTGTGTGGTGGAAGGAAAAACAAGGTAGCCTATTATGGCAGTATACAGGCCTCCTCACCACCCAACAACCTCGGTCCTCAAGGGCTCAACAAATGCTGGATAAACAGACCAATCCCCAAACCACTAGAGACATCAACCAGGAATAATATGCACATATAATGATGAATAGCAATGCAGCAAAATAATGGAAAAGAACATGGAGGAATAAAAGGAGAAGCTTATTTTCTAGATTGCCAAGGGCAAGAAATGCAGTACCTCTAACAAATGCCGAAAACTCTTGTATGCCAGATAATAAAGTTATATTAATAAAAGTTAGGTTAAATGACTCCCAGACTTGCCATGCTACTATTCAATAAGAAACCAGATCATAAATGCAGTTAACAAGGGAACTATATGGCAAGCCTTTGACAGCCCACACAGCATGTGTGCTCAGTATGGTGTCTATCTCACGAGTGGCGCTGGGAGCCTGGGCCCACAGTGCCGTGGGAACACACATACGAGGGTCCCCTGGCCGCGCCAATAGAGAAGTGAGAGCTCCAAGCGTCACTAGATTGCATAATTATAATAGGCACTTGTGCTCTCATTAACAAAACATAAATTATCAAATAAATACAAGACATCATTGTGTAACTTATAATAAACTAATACAACTCGCCTCAGTGCTGAACAAAATAGATAATTATACTCATAACAACAATAAACATGGTTGCAGACAGTGGCGCGATCATGACGTCACCACTGGACAAGAAGTACACACGTGAGACGGGAGAGAGAAAGAAAAACAGCAAACCCCCCTTAAACATACAACACTGCAACTGAAATAGGCTTTTGTATAAATCATAAACACCTACAGCTGAATTATCTGGTGGAAGTGACAATATATATATATATATTATTTTATTTCTTTGTCTATGTGAGTGAGGGAGACAAAAGACATAACTGCCTGTGACGAGTGCCACCCCAGAGTTGAAAGGGAAGTTCGAACCAAAATGCCTGGACACACGGAGTTTGAAGCAATTTAAGTCATAGGATGAGGGAAAGGCTGATTCTGGGAGAGATTCCAGAGCTCAGCTGTTGAATAGAATAAAGATTGATATCATTGCACCCTTGGGTTGGCGAGTTGCACAGAGTAGGGGTGGGATTGTGTTGCAAGATGGGTTCTACGTGATCTACGAAGAGGGGGTGGTATACACTGAGAGAGCTCTGAGGAGCACTGATTATTGTAATATCGGTAGATTAGTGAGATATGCAGCATTGCGGCGAAGAGAGAGAGAAACTGCAGATAATTGGTTAGTGGTCATTAGTTAATGAGACGGAAGGCTTTCTTTTCTACTTTGTTTAGAAGTGCTGTGTGAGAAGATTCTCCCCACATGTGTGAACAATACTCAATACATAGGCGCACTGTGCCCTTGTACAGAGCAAGAAGCTGCACAGGGGTAAAGAACCCCCAGAGGCGGTTGAGCACACTCAGCTTCTGGGAGGCTGTCTTAGCAAGAGTGGTAATATGATCTTTCCAAGAGAAAACAAAAAAAGAGACACCGAGAAGATGAAGGGTTAATTAGTGTGTTGTTGAAGAGTAAGTCATATTTTTCTGGAAGGGGGCAATGAGTAGACAAATGGAGACATTGAGTATTGAAAGCATTGAAAGTAACAAGGACTTCTCTGGCCGAATTTTAGATAGTAGAGATATCAGAATATAGGCGTTTTTTGGCCTCCTTACATGATTTTTGGAGTTCCTGCTGTGATTGATGTTGGGGAAGAATAGTTGAATAGTGTAATGTAGAGTCACCAGCATATGACTGAATGGGACTGGAGGTGCAGTTGAGAAGATCATAAATAAATAATAGGAAGATAATTGTAGGTAGGACAGAACCCTGAGGAACACTGGATTTGATAGGTTGAGGAAGGGAACGGTGGCCATCCACAACCGCAGCTATGGAATTGCCAGAAAGGAAATTAGAAATAAAAAGGCACAGATGAAGGGATAGACACCGAAGAAGGGTAGTTGGGAACTTAGGATTTGTGCCTCAGTGTATCGAAGGCTTTTAATATGTCTAGCACAATATAAAATGTCACACTGAAGTCCCAAATGGAGGATGACTAAGGGTTAGTAAGATAAGCAAGAAGATCACCAGTAGAGTGGCCTTTAAGGAAGCCATACTGGCAGTCTGAGAGTAGGTTATGGGAAGATAATTGCTTAAGAAATGTTGAAGTAAGAATAATTTCAAAAACTTTAGAGATGCAAGAAATGAGAGCAATTGGACTATAGTTGGAGGTTTGAGAGCGGTCACCCTTCTTTGGAACAGGTTGAATGAGAACGAACTTCCAGCAAGAAGGGAAGACATTAGAAGAGAGACAGAGACAGAAGAATTTGCCTAGGCAGGTAGTCAGTGCCAAAGCACAGTTTTTTAGTACAACAGGAGGAACAACATCCGGTCCGTACAACTTTTTAGTATTAAGTCCAGAGTGGGTGGAAAGTACATCCTTAGAAGAGATTATGATATTAGGCATAAGTAGGAGAGATGCCGGTGATGAGGGAGGACTAGGACCGGAATCATCCAAAATGGAGATTGTAGCGAAACTGTTAGCAAAGAGATTAGTTTTGTCAGAGGAAAATGTGACGGTAGTGCCATCAGAGTAGAAAAGAGGAGGGAAAGATGAAGAAGAAACATTATGGGAGACGTTTTTGGCTATATGCTAGAAGGCTTGAGAAGAGCTAGAATTTGATAGTTTAGTGCACATATTATTGATGACAATGTTTGGCGAGTCAAAGAACAGATTTGGCTTGATTCCGGGGAGAAACATAGGAAGTATGAGATTCTTGAGTTTAAAGGTGATGGTACCGTTTGAATGGTTCCTCCTTATTTTGGACAGCAGTAGAACAAATGTGATTAAACCAAGATTTTTGTGCATTAGATTGAAAGAAAGAAAATGGAATGTACGCTCCCTACCCGAGGGTCCTCAGCCACGGAAGCAGAAGTCATTCCATAGGAAATCAAAGAAGTACTGCCGACGAGCCTGCCAGTCGGCAGCGCCAAAGTGCCACAAGCGCCGCCAGCTGGGAGGATCGGGATGCCGCATTGGAGAGATAGGACAGGTGACAGAGATAAGTTTATGGTCAGAGGAGCCCAAAGGAGAGAACAGATTTACAGTATAACCAGAAGGGTTAGTGGTTAGAAATAAGTCAAGTATGTTGGGGCAATCCGGGATACGTGTGGGTCTCTGGACTAGCTGCTCTAGGTCATTTAGGATAGAAAAAATGTAGGCTTGTTCACCAGGTTGCTCAGTGGAAAGAGAGGAGAGCCATTGGCGGTGGTGAACGTTCAAAATCTCCTAAGATGAGAGTTTTGCGAAAGGAGAGATGGATAGAATGTGTTCCACTTTAGAAGTTAGATAGTCAATGAATTTTGGATAATCAGTAGAATTAGGGTAGAGATAACAGCACAGACATATTTAGTTTGAGTGACAAGAATGGTTTAGCCAGAGATTTGAGAATTCAGAAGAATCAAAGTTGGGAACACGAGAGAAAGCAAGATTGTTGCATACATATACGCAATATCCACCTTTGGCTTGAAACTGAGGATGGAGATAGTAGGAGGATACATAGAAGGCTTTGCTGTCAGTAGTCCCAGACAACTGGATTTCGATGAAAAAGCATGTTGATGGGTCGATAGCATGGGCCAAACCACTAGGGGCATTTCTGCTCCCCCTCTCCTCCATGGGACTCCGAGGAGAGTCGTTCGTTAATAATTTTATGGAATTTTTAAAAGGTAGTGTAGTATGTAATGTGTTTGTAGTATAATGTTTTGATAGAATGTTACGACTGGGGTTTAAATATATCAGGGCTCTTATTCATTGGACTAGTAATGGCATAAATGTTACAACGGAAAGCGCTAGCTCCAACCTCTGATGTATATTCCCAGTGAACAAAGAACACAAATACTCTACAGAGTTCTATATGCAATAATAGGCTATCAAACTCTCAATAAATGTGCGTCTACTCTAGTCTTAATGTTATGTGGAAACAGCCTATTACTACCTATAACCGAAGGTGCTTGGTTATGGTATGCAAAGTAAGGTGGTAAGAGAAGTTACAGCTTACGTTACTTTAATCAATAAATGTCAGGCACTCCTGCATGAAAGAAAGTGCACTAAACTCCTTCAACACTAACAAGGAATCTTCTTTAAATGTTAGATGCTATAAAGATGCTCGTATCGGAAATGGAACCCAAAAAGGCAGGCAGCGGAACAATGCTCGTGCAGGCTATGCAACCCAAAAAGGCAGAATATATAATGCCGTCGGAGCCAAGAATATCCTAAACACTACAACAATAATAATCGCCACGACAATGCAGTATTCCTATCAACAAAAACAGCCTAAGTCGTTTGTGTCTCCATACATCAAACTAGGCTGCGAAATGCTTGTGTAATCATAAATGGGTATGCATAAAAAGAGTAATTAGGTTAATATACTTAATGTCTACTTTGACTGATAAAGTCTAGCTAGAGTCAATGATACGAGATACTGGTGCGCATGGCATGCCGCATAGCCTAGTGCAAATCTCAAGTCTGTGCGTCAAATATTACGTTATAGGGAAGGGTAGCTCTCTTGAGAAACCTTAATACCGAAGTATTAAGCGTTCTCCTGGCGTACCTCAAAGACAAACAATCGAAACTAGAACAGTGCAGAATGGTATAGGCAAAAAGCCCTCATTCGTGCATGCTCTACTCTCAATGGCACACAGACTAGAATTTACTCAATCAACTCCAGTTCTCAGGTATGTCGTGCAGCTTTTAACTAAAGCCAGCACTCATAGGAAACAATACCTTATAATGTCAGACTCCTAGTCTAGCATTATCTAATCCAGCAGAACACTAATAATTAAAGGAAGCAGTACTAAACAATATGAATGTCAACCAATGCTTCGTGATCCACTTATCTTAACAACTAACATACATAGGTTATATCAGACCTTAACGCACAATACAACTGGCCAGCATTAAGCTGATTTTGCAGAGTTAACCAGAGGGGGTATAATATTAATAAAAAGGTGGTGAAAGATATGAAAAAGAGAGAGGTAGGCAGAGGAAAAGATTCTCAGGTGCGGAGCGGGTAACAGATAGCAAGGGAAAAAAGATGGATGCGTTCTAGAAACCAGATCTGAGGGAGAGAGTGGCGAGGAACTGTATATATACTCGCACTAGCTCGAGGCGTGTGGGAAAAAAGCTGTTACAGGTCCTCTAGCCACTAGCAAGGGAGCTAGCAGCATGGTAAGGACCTCTCTACACCAACCCCCACGAGGCAGCCAGCCGTGATGTCATCGAGCGGGACGAAAACACTGCGCGCTCCCTCTCACTCTGTTCTACTCTCTCTCTCTCTCTCCCAGATCCCATCATTACTAGTTAATGATAAAACATATACTTTACAATTAAATATATAAAGCCTTGACATGGGTGAAAACAAAGAGCCTTTCTGGACTGCCCATGACACAAGCTTTCATATGAAATAAAGCACACTCTAATACATAAACTGTAGCCCCATCCACTGCCCTGGCGATCCTAGCGAGTCACTGTAGGACAAGCCATGCGGTTCTAACGGAGTAGTTAACGTCACACCCCCCCCAAAATTTTTCTCAGAGACCCCAAGGCTCACAAAAATCTGATGGTTAGAACCCATGCTATATCTCCACTTCCCATCACCCAGCGGCAGTAAAATCTCTGGCACAGTTCTTCAGCAAAACATTTTTCAAAATTATAACCCTCCCCAACACCATAGGTTAAATTATATGTAGTTATGCTCCTCAAGAGCGAGCTTCTCTAGCCCAGCATTCTGAGAGGAGTGCAACTCAGAATTACTGCTATAACATACTAAAAAAATTCAACTATCAAAGAAAGAGTTTTTATTTGATTTTTATGGTTATAATTTGTTTATTTCGGCTGCACTATAGGGGCAAGCCTAGTTTTTTCTTCTATACCAAACGCTCAACTCCTGCTTTACGACCCAATACGCAGGTCTACAACCGCGAGCCAACAAGCACCAAGCGCAAAAGACTATTCAAACTAAAGCAGGAGGCTACCCGTGTGTCAATTTACCCAGGATCATATACCCTTGAACGACCATCTGCAACCACGTTGTCACAACCGGCAATATGGCGTATGTCCAGGTTATATACCAATAACCTTAGTGACCACCTGGTCAGCCTCATATTCCGATTGTGAAACTGGTCCAAGAACTTGAGAGGGTGATGATCTGGGTAAACTACAACGACCGGACCATAGGCTGGAACATAGACCTCGAAATGCCCCAGCGCAAGCACATCCACCAGCAGCTCCTCCTCGACAACAGAGCAGCTCCCCTGGGCCGAATTGTACTTCTCCGAGCAGAAACTAACAGGATGCTCCAGCCCATCATCGTCCTTTTCCACAAGGACGGCACCAGCCCCCACACCACTAGCCTCCGTTGCTAGTTGGAAAGGTAGGCTAAAGTCAGGCGCCCTGAGGATCGGGTGAGTGCACAACAGGTGTTTTACTTCTCTAAACACCTTCTCACACTCAGGCGCCCATTTGAACTTCTTATCCTTCCAGTTATCCTCCACCTGAGCTTGACTGTCCCGTTCTCCTTCTCCACCTTGACTGCTAAACGTCATCACAGGCACAGTGAGAGGCTCAGGGGGGTGCCTCCCATACTCCTTCATGGGATTAACATGACATAACTGATTGCGCTTCCGTCTGTCTGGAGTGGCTACCAAGTAATCCAGGTCTGATAGCTCCTCCACCACCCTATAAGGACCAGCGTACTTCGCGGATAAGGGGTGACCTACAAGGGGCAGTAGAATCAACACCTCCTGACCCACGTGAAACTCCCTGAGTTCAACCTTGAGGTCGTACCTGTCCTTCCTGAGGGCCTGAGAGCTAGTCAAATTAAGGCCAGCCAATTCCAGACTGCGCAACATCCGTTCTCGACTGTTGAGGACACACTTGAGCATAGAACAAGGTTTTTCTGCGCCCTCCCATAATTCTTCAACCATATGGAGAGGCCCTCTGACACGGTGTCCAAAGACGAGCTCATTAGGGCTGAATCCCAAACTCCCCCCAGGTACCTCCCGCACAGCACACAAAACACATGGCAGGCCAAGATCCCAATCCTTCCCACTCTCAAAGCAACAACAACGAAGCACAGATTTCAAGGCTGAGTGCCATCGCTCTAACACACCCTGGCTCTCCGGATGATACGCAGATGACACAACCCCAACAATCTCATGCTGCGGCATTGCTTGAACAAAGAGGCTAGAAGTGAAGTTGGGTCCCTGGACTGACTGAATCCCCTGCGGGTAACCATACCGGGAAAAATACACTAGTAAGCTTCGGACCACCGTCTTCGCCGACCAATTTCTCATAGGGTACGCGTCAGGGTACCTTGTTGCCACATCTCCCGACTGTGCATCACTGTCCTCCTTCAACTCTTTCGTCTTTTTAAGCCCATCCTCTGCCCCTTCAGGAACAGTTACTGGGTCTTCTCCAGACTCGATATTTGGTCCTAATACTTAGTCCCCGAGAAGGGCCGTTAACACTAAACTCTCAACCGCATCAACTTTCAACCCCTTCTCGGTACCCTTCCTCCGCTGATCTAAAGATTGTTGACCAGAATGTGACTCCCTGGATGCAGGATCTCCGGTGACAACACACGCCATAGGCTGCACCGGACACTTCTCAACCCCCTCCTGCTCCTCCCTACTCACGTCGGCCGGCTTCTCGGCAACGACCAAGGGTGGAGCCTCAGAAGTAGGTCCTGCAAAGTCGTTGCCGAGAAGGAGGTCGACGCCCCCAACAGGTAACTTCTCCACAATTCCTACATCAAGGTCCCGAGTCACACCATCAACTTCCACCTTCATTCTTACAAGCGGGTATGACCTTGTCGCATTAACTCCCTGAACCACAACCACCCGCGCCGTATTGACAGGTTTACCAGTGAAATTTCTCAACAGTGTTTGCGATGCCCCAGTGTCACGCAAAATTCTCACCTCATGTCTTCTACCCCCCCCCCACTCCACACAACCGAGTCCCCTGTGGTCACTAAAGGCATCACGGACAGGGAATAAGCCTTCCGGATCCATCTGCACTGGCAGTGTATTTACCTCGGAAGAAATGCTTCTAACAAACTCCGATGTCCTCTTGAACACTCCAATGCCGTGAGCAAAAGACACGGCTGCCGGAGGAGGTCGACTAGGGCACTTATTTGCCTTATGACCCTTCTGGTGGCAACTAAAACACATAAATTTCGGTTTCGGCTTATACTGTGATGTAAAAGGACCCTGACTTTTCACATACGGTGTGGTGTAAGGTTTGGATTCAGTTTTAGTTTCATGGCTCTTCTGTTTAAATGTGTCATTGTTACGGGGAGGGGGATGATAACGGTCCTTAGCACTTGCATCGTACTTCTGTGAGGACCCGCAACCCCGAATCAACGACAGCCGTCGATCAGCCATTTCTGCTGCTTCGACTAGAGTTCTTGGGTTTTTCTCCTTTAAGTTCAAAGTTAGATCACCGCCCGTGCTCTTAAAGAACTGCTCCAACATCATCAACTGCTTAACTCCATCAAACGTTGTTACCTTCTCAGATCGGAGCCAGTTCCCCATAGCATCGGACAAGTCCCGGGCGTGTTCCAAAAAGGTGCTATCTCTTCCCTTAGTTACACCCCGGAACTTCAAACGGTACGTTTCTGGTTGCAGTTCGTAAGCCCTCAGGACAGCCTCCTTGAGATCCTCATACACAATACATGACTCCAAAGGTAACGCATCGTAGGCTTTAAGACCCTTGCCTCTTAATCTAGAGGATACAAGTGCTGCCCATTTATTCTCTGGCCACTGGTGTTCCTGGCACTTCTTCTCAAAGCGTGCGAAAAATTCTGTTACCCCACTCTCATCAAACACCGGAACCAGTTTCCATAAGTGCGAGACAGACTGATCAGGAACACGGTTACGGTTTAAAATTACCGGTGGTCCCCCCAGGGGCAACCCACCCTGATTAACCATTTCACCATACTGCTGTTCCTCAGTTTCGACATTACTTACTGTGTCTCCATTCTCCTCTGATCCGGTATAAGACATGATGCTAACAAAAAATTTCCCACCTCAATATTCAGAAAAGAAGCACCCCAAACTCTTATACCTCAATATACACACACAAATTATCGGAAATACTCAAGGGCTATACTATGTTGCAAAAAAAAATTATTCTTGCTGATCCCCGCAAAATATTCCCCAAAACAACAAATGTTCCCTGCTAATAAATGTAGGTTCACCAAATCCTAGGTAAGGTCGCCATTTGTTACGACTGAGGTTTAAATTTATCAGGGCTCTTATTCATTGGACTAGTAATGGCATAAATGCTACAACGGAAAGCGCTAGATCCAACCTCTGATGTATATTCCCAGTGAACAAAGAACACAAATACTCTCCAGAGTTCTATATGCAATAATAGGTTATTAAACTCTCAATAAATGTGCGTCTACTCTAGGCTTAATGTTATGTGAAAACAGCCTATTACTACCTACAACCGAAGGTGCTTGGTTATGGTATGCAAAGTAAGGTGGTAAGAGAAGTTACAGCTTACGTTACTTTAATCAATAAATGTCAGGCACTCCTGCATGAAAGAAAGTGCACTAAAGTCTTTCAACACCAACAAGGAATCTTCTTTAAATGTTAGATGCTATCAAGATGCTCGAATCGGAAATGGAACCCAAAAAGGCAGGCAGCGGAACAATGCTCGTGCAGGCTATGCACACAAAAAGGCAGAATTTATAATGCCGTCGGAGCCAAGAATATCCTAAACACTACAACAATAATAATCGCCACGACAATGCAGTATTCCTATCAACAAAAACAGCCTAAGTCGTTTGTGTCTCCATACATCAAACTAGGCTGCGAAATGCTTGTGTAATCATAAATGGGTATGCATAAAAAGAGTAATTAGGTTAATATACTTAATGTCTACTTTGACTGATAAAGTCTAGCTAGAGTCAATGATACGAGATACTGGTGCGCATGGCATGCCGCATAGCCTAGTGCAAATCTCAAGTCTGTGCGTCAAATATTACGTTATAGGGAAGGGTAGCTCTCTTGAGAAACCTTAATACCGAAGTATTAAGCGTTCTCCTGGCGTACCTCAAAGACAAACAATCGAGACTAGAACAGTGCAGAATGGTATAGGCAAAAAGCCCTCATTCGTGCATGCTCTACTCTCAATTAAATGGCACACAGACTAGAATTTACTCAATCAACTCCAGTTCTCAGGTATGTCGTGCAGCTTTTAACTAAAGCCAGCACTCCTAGGAAACAATACCTTATAATGTCAGACTCCTAGTCTAGCATTATCTAATCCAGCAGAACACTAATAATTAAAGGAAGCAGTACTAAACAATATGAATGTCAACCAATGCTTCGTGATCCACTTATCTTAACAACTAACATACATAGGTTATATCAGACCTTAACGCACAATACAACTGGCCAGCATGAAGCTGATTTTGCAGAGTTAACCAGAGGGGGTATAATATTAATAAAAAGGTGGTGAAAGATATGAAAAAGAGAGAGGTAGGCAGAGGAAAAGATTATCAGGTGCGGAGCGGGGCACAGATAGCAAGGGAAAAAAGATGGATGCGTTCTAGAAACCAGATCTGAGGGAAAGAGTGGCGAGGAACTGTATATATACTCGCACTAGCTCAGGGCGCGTGGGGAAAAAGCTGTTACAGGTCCTCTAGCCACTAGCAAGGGAGCTAGCAGCATGGTAAGGACCTCTCTCCACCAAACCCCCACGAGGCAGCCAGCCGTGACGTCATCGAGCGGGACGAAAACACTGCGCGCTCCCTCTCACTCTCCCAGATCCCATCATTACTAGTTAATGATAAAACATATACTTTACAATTAAATATATAAAGCCTTGACATGGGTGAAAACAAAGAGCCTTTCTGGACTGCCCATGACACAAGCTTTCATATGAAAAAAAGCACACTCTAATACATAAACTGTAGCCCCATCCACTGCCCTGGCGATCCTAGCGAGTCACTGTAGGACAAGCCATGCGGTTCTAACGGAGTGGTTAACATCACAAGAAAGAGAAGGTATTTTGGAGTGCAGACTGGGGTTGCCCTTAACGCCTAAGTTGCGGTGCCCGTCACCAGACGGACACCGTAATCCTTATAGCCTGGGAGAGAAGCAAGCTTCTGCAGGCAGCGCGGGATGCCTTCATCCGTCGCCCAGTCTGGGCCAGCACTGATGTAACTCAGAGATATCTCTAACATTATTGCAGCGTTACACATAGCGAAAACAGCTACAAACTACTCTTTTTTTGCGATTTTGGCCGACCTTTACAAGATCGTTGGAAAACAACCAGTCTTACAGAGATGATTCCGGTGTCATTGGAAAGCTATATTACGGTACTATCACAGATATATCATTGTATTACGTCCTGGTTTTTGTTTATGCATGCAAATGTGCAGGTAATGAAGGTCAGTTTAGGCCAAAATGCCCGCACTGAAAGAGTTAATATTAGTGGGGCATGTAAAGGAATAGCAAGGGAGGCCAGGTGGTATATAGGAGTTCCAGCTGTCCTTATCAGCCACTTGTGACACTCTCCGGAGTACCGCCTTGTTCGGCTGGTGCCTACAGCCTCCTCCTATCATATATTATAATATAATTATATTGTCTATTGTTCCATGGTATACTTGAAAATAAATATGTTAACCACACTAATTGTGGTTTTGTGTGAAATTTACAGACCCTTCTAATTATCATTAATACACGTTGCCATTCCGTTCGGTTATTGAAAGTAAATTAATATATATTTAGGTTGTGCCTGCCGCTATATCTACTGTAGTTCACATCCTGCCATGCACCAGTCTCTCCTGATACCCAATAAACGTACGCTTTCACCCTTTTTGGGAAGGCATGAGGAAAATTTAATCATGAGAGGGAGTGTTTTAGTACACATAGCTCTATTTTAATAAAAGTAGTACCTTTCTTTTCATAATGCAGGTTTACATTTAATGCGTCTCTGGTATTACTTTATGGATCTGAAACCAAGAGTATGCCAGATGTTTGTAACTTAATTATGCTTTTAAACAGTCGAATAGTATTAGACAAGAATATTTTTGGTTTATCTTTGAGAGGAAAGGACCATTTGCATATTCAAATACTTTATAATAGAAGATACACTAATTACTATCTAAGAAAGGATGAATAGTCTTGGTTAGGTGAAACATCTATCGTCTACAATTAGGTTTATCGCCATACAATATTGGTTCGGCATTAATACTCTTAACATCAGCTTTGTCGTAGTCTTTGGGTTCTACTATGCACGTGCAGCAATTTGTAGTATTGCAGTTTAGGAAAATAGAAAATTCAAACAAAGCCACATAAGGATATGTGGGTTGAAATGGATCAGGTTAACATTAGAGTTATGTTTGAGAAAGGTTTAGAGAGACTTTTGTCTTGCAGTGGACTAGCTTGAACTGGCGACGATGATGCCCATTCACCTTATTATCCTCCAACTCTCTCTTGGTCTTCCAAACCATCTCTTCTTTGTTCTCTGTCATCCCAATATCTTCCAGGTGTCCAACCCAACGTAGTGCATTCCTCCTGTTTTCTTCATTGCTTCGTCTGGCTTTCTACGTAACTCAAAGTCCAGTATTTAGTATATTTAAGTATATATTTTTTGTTTCAATTACGGCATTTGAATTCTAGTAATTATCGATGTTTCACTGTAACATGTCAAATTAGCTTAATTCACTCTCTGTCATATTAAGGTCTTCTTTGTTTCCATACTTAAATTTCTGTTCCTAATCACTACCCTCCATAAACCTTCACTTGTTCTTGTTTGATCTTCCGTATTGCCCAGTACAGAATCAGAACTACCATCCTTAATAACAAATACCAAAATTGTACCTATGTCGAAAACGGAGGTATTTGAGTGATCGATTTTGTTGCAGTTTGAAATCGTCTGTGAATAAAATATATATTTTACGTGCAGGCGTAATCTTGCGATATTGAGCAACAAATTGTCATTCACATATAATCCGTTGAATGGCCACTTGAGATCAAAACTTTCTACCCAGATTGAGAAACTTACGATTAGTTGTAAATTTGGTAATACTGATATGTTGTTACAGGTGTTGGTATAATGTGATAACATCTGACAACCAAAGATATATGGCATAATACTCTAGGAAGGTTGGATAATCAATGTAAAAATAGGATATACTTGATTTGCCGTCTTACTTCATGAGATATCACTATATTTTGGAAGTGCTATATATATTTTTAACTAGATAATAAAACTGTGGAAGCAAACCAGCATTACTTGATTGCAAATGCCTCGGGATGACGGAGTTGTTTACACAATTAAATTTGTGTTTCTCCATTCAAGTTCAATCTGTAATTATTGTGTATTAGTACATTCGCAAGCACTAATTAAGATAACCCCATATCAATCTTTGGAATGCTAAATCCAAGTTTCAAAGCATTTAAGATATAATAGCACATTGCATAATCTGAATTGGGTTAGAAACATAGTTAAATTGGTAAACCATATTTAGTGCTCATGACTCAACTTTATTCGCCCGTACATTTCCACGCAGTTTCCTGTGCCTAAGAGTTTTACCAATCATTCTCATATCTAGTTATTGCCTTAACCACTAAGAGCAATGAGGAAAACTCCCATAGCCTTTCAGTCAGCGTCAATGATACTGTATTCCACTCACATTGAAACTGCCGTCATCATACTGCACTCTATCAATTCTCCCTAACAAAGTTTCACTTCAGACCCCCTGGTGGCCGCTTCTGATCTAGTACCAGAACTACGACTTCAGACATCAACTATACTTAACGCATAGGATATGCACAATTTATCACATTTTCTTGTGATTCTACATATTATCATACTATATACGACTACACTAAGTGCTCATATGGTATTAGAGATGGAACGAATATCAATTTTCACTATTTGCGAATACGAATACGAATACGAATTTTTTGTTGTAAAATTTGCGAATACGAATAGCGAATATTTCAATCCTTATTTCATCCTTCAAGAACTGGTAATTATTTTTATGTCACCAACAAACGTTAATTAAATTACTATGAAATTAATTACCAGAAGTTAATGACGATGTGAATGTGTAATTTCTTAAATATCATAAACGAACTGTATGAATTAATGTTTAATATATTGTAAGAGTTCAGCCATAGAAAATTGAATAATTAAAATAAAATCCATTCAATTTTCCAGTCCTCAGTCCCAATGTTGCCGCTTTTTGGTACTAAAGTACCAGATTTGGTACATTTGACTCTCTCAAGTACATTTTATACATTTTCCAATAAAATAGTCCATATCTGGTACTAAATACGAAATCAGTGAGGAAATATGATGGAATATATTTTAGTGACATGCTATTATTACATTGGATATGTCTGAAATGGCAATATTGCGACGGTTCAAATGTCCAGGTCCAGCACACGTTCGTTTACCGGGCAGTGATTCCACTTTAGAATAATTTGGTAGGCCTACATTTCACTAGTTTGATCTGGTACTATTAAATACAGTTAAGTATCAACACTGCTCAGTCCTCCTTCATTCCGTTTTAGCGGCCCCAACGCACATCTACACTGTTATTTATTCGTTTGTGTTAACTTTAAAATTTATTATATATAATGTTTGTATATATTCTATTGGTTTCGTGAACATATTCGCATATTTGCAAATAGCTATGAATGGAAATGCGAATACGAATACGAATACGAATATTGAAAAACATAGCGAATATTCGGACATACGAATACGAAACGAATATTCGGTCCATCTCTAGTATGTATGTATATACTCAGGCACATACCCTATCACTAGGGGTGGCTGACTTGAGACAGAGCCCAAACAGACTTAACAAAACAATGTTTATGTTTGTGTTTTAACTCACATACATCTAGATCTCCCAGGAGAAGACCCAGAGACCAAATATCACTATGGGTCTCCAGCAACCCCCAGGTCCCAGACCTACCGGAGAGGTTCCAGTCTCAGTAGGCAGATACTCAGCGGAATGACACCACACTGCTCGCTCATATTATTTGCAGGCATGGTCCTTCATAATTATATACCGGCTCCCCGGGCCAGGCACCTGACGGACTAATATCTAGTCCAACTGCCGCCCGACCCACTCTCCCTATGACTGCGTTATCACTCATCTATTCACAAGCATTCTTCATTCATTCCTATTTATCACCACTTCTCTTGCCTGTTCTTCAGTCATATCTCTATCTTCCAGCGCTTTTATTATACCATCTCTCCATCTCCTCCGAGGTCTTCCTCTCAATCTATTTCCCCTTGTTTCTGACTCATATATTCTCTGTGTAAGCCTATCATCTCCTATTTGTTCAACATGTCAATACCAGCATAGCACCCTTTTTACATTCTGGCCGAAAACAGTCTTGTTGTCCCACTCTCCTACATACCTCAACGCATTACTCCACATATACTCCTCAAGCAACTCATCTCCATCACATCCAATATTCTTTTCTCTTGTACATTCAGCCCAATACATCACTGTTGGTACAACTATCCCTTGATACATTGCACTTTTAGCTTTCATTTCGAGATTTCTCACCTTCCAGATACTTCCAATTGCTCCAAAACTCTCCTTCCCTCACACACTCTCGGTGTTACCTCCATTCCCACATCTGCATCTCTGCTTTTCCCTACTCCTAGATATTTATAACTCCACTTGTTCCAGCATTTCCCCATCCAGTCTTACATATAGATCTATCCTACGAGTATCTATAATACATACCATCACTTTACTTTTATTGACATTCACCTTCAATGTCTTCCTCCCACATACCAAACCCATTTACTACTCTCTGCATCACTTGACATCACTTGAGAGCAAGACCTGCTACAATATGAAATGCCCAGCTTTTCATATTAAAGGGACTTGGAGATATGCTAGACCTAACACGAATGGTAGCCCAAAAAACTCTCTAGCTATGCGAGGACGAGACAGAGGAAAAAGGCAAGGAGGGAAAGGGCAGATGAAGATGAAGAGACTGAGGGAGATGGAAGAGCACGTAGAACACCTCGAGCACCTCCTGGCCTCCCAAGAGTGGCCAATACATCCCGAAGACTATTAGGTACACATAGTACTCCAAACAATCCCTCCCCAATCTTGTTTGCAAATATCCAAGGCCTAAAAAATAGAACCACAAACAAAGTACCATTTATTAGGGGCCTGCTAGAAGAAGGAAACGCTATATTTACGGCTCTCACAGAAACTCACATTAAAGATCAGGAAGATAGTGAGGTATGGATTCCTGGTTACAACCTACATAGGGCGGACAGAACGCATTGATCACATGGAGGTGTAGCCTTGTACATACATGACTCACTGATATGTACTGAATTCCTAAATAACAGTAATGAAGTGGTGGAAATACTTGGAGTTAAAATAGAATCCCTAAATTTAGCAGTTATTGTTACATACAGGCCTCCAGACTCATCCCGAGAAGAATTCAAAACCCAGCTCAACAAAATAAAATCAGAAGTGGAAACCCTGGGGAACCCAACACCAGATATTATATGGCTAGGAGACTTTAACCTACCAAACATTAAATGGAGACAACTAGAAAACCAGTTAGTGGCAAATAACACCGGAGAAGCTAATACGAGAGAGCTTTTTGAACTTTGTGATTTTTTTAGTCTTACCCAACATATTGCTGAACCCACACAGGAAAACAATATCTTAGACCTGGTCTTCACTAACAACGACTCTCTAGTACACAACATTAACATATCGGACACAACATACTCAGATCATAAATTAATTGAGATCAAAACAACCTTAGAAAGTGTACAGACAACCTCAGAATCGAGAACAAAAACCGGCCCCTTCAGTAAATTTAACTTCAATAACAAAAACATTAGGTGGGAAGAGGTAAATCAAGAAATGGAGGAAATAGACTGGGAAGATTTAATGGATAACCTGACACCAGCAGAATGTCTAGTCTTAATAACAGAAACCATGACCCAAATCTGTAGCCACCATATACCTGCAAGACAAACAAAACGAAGAAGCAAACAAGATCGAGAAAGGAGGAGGCTGTACAAAAGAAGAAAATTACTCACACAAAGATGCACACATCACAATCTACAGGATAGGCAAAAGGTCGAAATAGATAGAGAAATTGTGGAAATTGAACAAAGGCTAAGAATATCATATGAACTACAACATATGGAAGAGGAGAGGAAAGCTATTGCAGGTATAAAGGAAAATTCCAAATACTTCTTTTCATACGCCAAACAAAAGGCTAAAACAACATCAAACATCGGCCCACTGAGCAAAGGGGACGGCTCTTCCACAGGGGACAACAAGGAAATGAGCGAACTCTTAAGCAGGCAGTATGAAATGGCATTCAGTGAGCCTGATGAAACAAAAGTCATCAGAGACCAAAATATATTTTTCATGGAAACCTCCCCCACGGAAACCCCTCAGATACTGGATATTGATTTCGGTCCAAAAGACATAGAAGAGGCCATTTCCAACATGCCATCCCACTCGGCACCAGGCCCGGACTCATGGAATTCGATCCTAATGAAAAAATGTAAGGAAAACCTCTCAAGACCCCTGGCTATAATGTGGAGAAGGAGTCTAGACACTGGTGACATACCAGATAGCTTGAAAAACGCAATAATTGCCCCACTGCATAAAGGAGGGAGTAAAGCACTACCAAAAAACTGCCCGGTAGCTCTAATCTCTCACATCATTAAAGTTTTCGAGCGAGTCCTGCGAAGCAAAATTTCAACATTCATGGAGACAAATGAACTACACAACACCGGTCAACATGGGTTCAGAGCGGGAAGATCATGTCTCTCACAACTTTTGGAACACTATGACAAAATTCTTAAAGCGCTAGAAGAAAAGAAAAACGTGGATGTCATTTACACCGATTTTGCTAAGGCATTTGATAAATGTGACCATGGTATAATAGCCCACAAACTGAAAGCAAAAGGTATAACTGGGAAAATCGGACGGTGGATATACAATTTCCTCGTAAACCGAAAACAATCGGTAGCAGTAAACCAAGTCACTTCTGAGCCTTCGGATGTCAAAAGCTCAGTGCCCCAAGGAACAGTGCTAGCGCCCCTTCTGTTTCTCATACTAATTTGCGACATAGATACCAACACCAGACACAGTACGGTGTCGTCTTTTGCTGATGACACAAAATTAAGCAAGATAGTAAACACACAAGAGGACACGGGCCAACTGCAGGAAGCCATGAATGTAGTGTTCCAGTGGACCAGGGAAAACAACATGCAATTCAATGAGGAAAAATTTCAATTAATACGGTACGGAGATAATAATGGTGTTAAAGAAATAACAAATTACTTAACAGAATCTAACCACATAATAGAACGGAAAGACAGTGTGAAAGACCTTGGGGTATTAATGTCTGAAAATATGGGTTTCAAAGTACATAACCAGGTCAAAGTGGCGGCTGCGAAACGTCTAACGGGTTGTATTCGGCGTACTTTTAAAACACGCGGTGAATTGCCTATGATAACGCTCTTCAAATCTCTAGTGCTACCGCGGCTTGAATACTGTAGCGTATTAACATCCCCATACAAAGCAGGTGAAATAAATGACGTAGAGAGTGTACAAAGAAATTTCACTTCGCATATAAGTTCGATAAAACATCTACACTATTGGGAGCGTTTAAGAGCACTGAATCTGTACTCACTGGAACGTAGAAGAGAACGTTACCTAATAATATACACGTGGAAAATCACAGAGGGTTTAGTACCAAACCTACATACTCCGATAGTCATGAAATTCAGTGATAGGAGAGGCTGGGAATGCGAAATCCCCCGGATGAATAACAGGGGTGCTATGGGCTCTCTGCGAGAGGGCTGGTTATCACACAGAGGCCCACGTCTCTTCAACAAACTCCCACGGCGAGTAAGAGACATGAGGGACATCTCGTTAGACAACTTCAAGAGTGCCCTAGATGTCGAACTGCAAAAAGTGCCAGACGAGCCCATCCTCGCAAGGGAGCGAGCTGTCGCTTCAAACAGTCTACTGCACCAAATCACCACCCATAACGAGGGGCGTCGCGCTCCTTGGTGCCGCTAGAGGAGCGGCGAACACATCCAAAGGTATCCAAAGGTAAGGTATCTTCTCCACAGAATCTGCCACCAGTCTGTTTCATCAGCAAACAACAACTGATTCAACTCTCACTCACCATCATTCTTTCCTACTAAACCCATTATCTACCCATAGATCTCATTTTGCCTCCCTCACCACACCATCCATATATATATATATATATATGTATATGTATATAGTATATATTAAACAACCATGGTGACATTACACAACCCTCTTGCAGACCTACATTTACCTCAAACCATTAACTCAATGCATTCCCTACTATAACACACACTCTGCTTTCTTCATAATAGTTCTTGACTGCTTTTAACAAATACCCTCCAATTATGTAAATCCATAGCACCTTCCACATTGCTTCTCTATCCACATAGTATGGTATAGTAATCATGGGAATTTCCATATGCAGGTGATACTGACAACAAACCTAATACTATAATGAGCTGATTAATTATCATAGCAAAAAGGCATGATACCTACTGACTATATATCATAATTATACATGTTTATGATTATAGGTGAATTTATAATATAATAAAAAACAGTATGCAATGACTACAATATTTGTCATCTACAGAATTATTGACACATACCATATACTACATATTTGTTGAAGGAGAGGGAGAGTGGATAGCTCAACTATATTGTTTGGTAAAAGGCTAGGTCGCTTACAGTTCGAAACAACTCCCTCAGGCGGCAAGTCCTGGCAAACCGTGGTAGAGAGAATTGAGGCATTATATAATGTGAATGAATTTATTTACATCTCGGCTTCAGTTCAACATTTAGCCCAATATATTAATTTATAACTACAATAACTCTCACAGCGTACCATATTTCGTCATGAAGGAGCTGAGTACTTCAAATACAACCATTTTCTTTTATTTCGTTGTAAAGACTGCTTACTCAGCTCTCTTACTACTTGTACATTTCTATAATAGAGCCTTTCCCATGTATAGATACTATTTTGTTAACATTCTGAAAGTGGATATCTAATTCGCACTTATTATTCCTACAGTGTACCCACCATCATCCTCATTCAATAACTCCGCATACCATCTATTCTTATATTACTGTCATTTGTAGGTTACTACACACACACACACACACACATATATACCGGTATATATATACACTATATATACCGGTATATATATATATATATATATATACTGTATATATACAGAGAGAGAGAGAGAGAGAAATAGATAAATATATGCAGTAGATATATTAATATATTTGTATGAATATTCTACTCTTGCGCATCGTATTTCCCTTTTTGCATGGATTAAGGATACAATATTCTCTGTCTTCTACACTTTTGCAACTTACTATTGGCCACCAGCTAAATCAAACTGCCTTGCTATCAACATGAGCATAACCTCACGCACATACTTCATCATATCTCCTTAATTTCCATCATATCCAGTCTAGGATATAATAATAATAATAATAATAATAAACGGTTTATTGATAATTGCAGCCGTAGGCTGAACATGTACAGACGAATGTTTTGTAGCTTAACTCTAACTTATATTATCTTATAATAAAGACCAAAGCATGAGGTTGTATGAGAGCTGTTTGACGAGGTCAATATTGTACTAGGTTGGCAGATGATTATCCAGATTAAGACAATAGATTGCATAGGAGCTATTTGACCAGTAAACATAATGTACTTGGTATGCTGAACAAAATAATAGTTGCGCATATATAAGAGTGTAAGGGTTTGTTGGAAGCTATTTAGTTGATATACTGACAACTTTACTGACTATGTTTACTGTTCGCCTAGTTACTATGCAACTGCTGATCATAAAAGTAAACGGATTATTAAGAATTTCCGCAAGAGGCTGAAAATATACCTGTGTGAAATTCATAGATATGCTGACCCATATTTAACGGTATTATTGTAAGCTTGATTAAACTAATAAGATGCAGCCGTGCTGTATACTTGCACAATACATGTGCATAATTATACGTTCACTTCTTCGGTGATTCTGATAACCATATATCACTCCCCGGTCTGCCACTCCTCTACAGCTACCCTTTCCTATCATGATGTAAGTAACAATCACATTTTATTCATATTCGACAATTTATATAATATTTAATTCTTCTCACATCTCGAATGCAGCACTTTACTTTAATATAAAACCATTCCGTGTGTGAAGTGTTCAATATATATATATATATATATATATATATATATATATATATATATATATATATATATATATATATATATATATATATATATATATATATGCTGTATATATATATATTGTTACGAGGGGAGGCTGGGGGAAAACAGATGCTCAAATAGCCTAGCCCACAGCACCCTCACCCTGCAACAGACACGCTCTTAATATCTGACTCAAACACCAAGACACGCAGGTTCTCTAGGAAAAATGGTTATCTTCCTCTTGGCTCTATTAAAGCAGCAACAAGGAGACACAAAAATATCGATTGGCCCCGAGTCTGGTAGATAATGCGTATAATATTTAAGAGTCCTTCTCTTCTAGACTGCACCTAACTGAGGAAACATAACGCTGCCGGACTCCCAATCGCTTAGGAATTAGGAATAATATAAAGCCGAAACATGGGGGAGAGTCTGGAGCACTAACCTAAGACATGGAACATAAGAGTTGACATACCAGTAGGTTGGGGATAATTATGTTACCCTTGAGCATACCTCCAAACCACTGTGAATGTCAACTTCAATAATGAAGGAGAAATATACATATAATATCAATAGGCAATGCAGTTAAACAATGGGAAAGAATGCACGGAAGAACAGGGTGAAGCTTATATCTTAAAATTGCCAAAGAAGTGAATGCAGTAATTTATAGTAAACTAAAGATGTTAAAATAAAACAATATGCTCAATATGACTCCAGCCTCTGCTATGCTCCAATTAACTAACGAACAAAAAGAAATATGTGGTATTCAAGGGAAGACACGGAGCAAGCCAACACCGACAGATAAGGATGTTGCTATCTCAAGGGACGGGACAGGAGTAAAGCTCCTACACTCGC
The DNA here is from genome assembly GCA_032716605.1 of Paralithodes platypus. Lineage (NCBI taxonomy): Eukaryota > Metazoa > Arthropoda > Malacostraca > Decapoda > Lithodidae > Paralithodes > Paralithodes platypus. The sequence goes on from CM064549.1 coordinate 22,719,919, forward strand.
TCTGGTTCCCACGGCCAGACGGCCAGACGAGGGAGAGAAGGGGGAGCACCAGGCACCGCCAGAACATACAATAAACTAGACAGCCTGGGCTCTCACTCACAACACAAAGTAATCAAGTAAAACATAAGACAACATTGTGTAAACTTATGATAGACGAAAAAATTGCACAAAGGCTAAATAAACTAATTAATTATAGTAATAGCCAACCGGCCTCACAGACTACAGGCGCCGTCCTGCTAGCCACGAGGGCTAGCTAGCTACTAGCCTCACACAGGGTCCCCTCCCACAACAGGCCTTGCAACTATAATAACTCACTCACAAATTATACAGGCTACAAACTAATTTGGGAGTGACAATATACTGTATAATTATATATATATATTTTTTTTTTTTTTTTTTTTAAGCTTAAATGGAAAGGCCATCCTCCCATCAGGACTACTAGGCCATACTGATGCAAAATGTTAATTGCCAAGAACCTCATAATACTGGAATGTGATATAGCCTGGGCAAGTAACACAATCCAGTACACGTTACAAGTCCAAAACAATTAACAACAGGAAAATAATAAAAGCAACATCAGCTGAAAAGAATAGTGCCAGGATAAAACACATTCTTAAGAGCATCAACTGTCAACCTCATTAAATGCTAATGCAAAGGGAACAAGCTAAAAACAGAACTGACATTAATATTACTCAAAATATTACATTTCAAAAACAAATATATATAATTTAACTTAATAAGCACAATACTAGGTCCTGTGAACATAATAAATAATAGATGAAGACAATAGCATACAAAATATGCTAAAACAGGAACATAGAAAATAAATAAAACACCACCACCAAAAATATAACCCAAGTTACAGTTCTCTGAAAGTATTGGTATCTGTTAGGTAAGCCATCAATTTTTCAACCACACCATCATTCCCATCACCCAAGATCGATTCAAAAGTGATGGGGATGTTATTCGCCCTGCAGTACATCAGGAGAGAGCTACCACAGGACAAAATGATGTGGTTGATCGATAGAATCCCCCACAGTTGGTACATTGCGGCGGGAATACACGGTCGATATAAGATTTCATATGAGTCAGAGTAGTACAATTTATTCGGTCTTGCTAAGACAACCTTTTCCCTCCGGGAGCGACGGGTCACTGAGGGCCAAACCCCAATTGTCGGCTTTACTGAACGTACAGCCAGGATTGTCGACTGACTTTTCCACAGAAGATTAATTGATTTCTTACCGAAAGAGAGATTTGACTGTAGATCCCAAGGGACGTCCCATGGGTCCTCAAGCTCTACCGCCGATTTTGCAAGTTCGTCAGCCTGCTCATTGCCGAAAATACGACAATGACCAGGCACCTAAATGTGAGAAAAAGATTTACAACTTTAGTGCAACTTACTGATAATGCGGCCCTGGATTTCAAAAGACTCCATCCTACACGAATCAATTTCCTGAGGGGCTGACTTTGAATCTGAATCTGAAAAAAAAAAAAAAATTACAATGCTGTAATGAGGAGAAGCCTCAGCAAAATCTAAGGCCCGGTCAATTGCAAAAAGTTCCGAAGTGCATACAGACGTATGGATCGCAACCGTTACCTGAGGCGACATTCGGTCGACCACACACTCGTACCCACACATTCATCCGTTTTAGAGCCATCTGCGTAGAGGTGAAATGAAGTTAGGTGTTTAATGAGGACTGATCGACTAAGCTGGCGAATTTCCACTTCCGGCGCCTGACGTGTGAGGAAAAGGAGCCTCTGGCCATCAACAGTAAAAGTGAGCTGCTCCCAAAGCGCTATCTTTAATACAACCAGCTGGTTAACATTAGAGAAGTCATAGGCTAGCTTTTGCGTTTGGAAGTGAAGCCGCACGGCCGCCGACTTGAGGGCACAATTAGAAATGGAAAACTGAAAGCACCACCGCAAGACCCAAAGGTGGATGGAATCAAGGGCCACTTGAATCCGCCCAGCCATCAATTGCACGTTGGTGGAAAAAAAACCCACAATGCGCAATCATCAGCGTACAGTGAGTTTATAAGATTCCAGGGGACAGGAGCGGAAGACAGAATATCATAACGAAGAGCTAAGCACACTGTATTGTGGCACACCATTCTCTTGGACATAAATGTTCAATGTTACGTAATGGAGCAACTTGACCGCAAAAGTTCAGTCAGAAAAGAAGTTATGAATATAAGTGGGAAAATTACCTCTGAAACCGAAAGCTTAGAGTTTAGTAAGCATTCTGTGTCTCCAGGTCATATGGTAAGCTTTATGAATATCTAAAAAAATACCTATCAATTAATATTTGGCAAATGCCTCGGTGATACAATATTCCAAATTCATTAAATGTTCTAGTGTACCCCTGTGCTTACGGAAGCCACATTGCTGAACATTTAACAAATTCTTCAACTCTTAAAAAAAACAAAAAATCTTATGTTAACCATCCTTTTAAAGACCTTACATAGACGCTTTGTCAACGCATTAGGACTAAACAGCTTGGTATCTGTAAGGTGGCTTGGGCTCTTGGGTATCGGTATGACGTGCGCACAGTGCCATGAGTTTGAAAATGTTCAAGACTTCCAAATCTCATTGTACAATGCTAACAGCTTGCTCATGTTGTCCGGACTAAGATGCTGAATTATACGATAGGTGAATTGCGAAGGACCCAGACTGGAACCTTAACAAAATTTGACGGCAAGGAGAAGTTCTTTCATCGTAAACTTACAGTTGTAATCAGGGTTTACGTCTTCTGTGGCAAAGTCAAATTGATGGAGTTTGGCCTGGAATTTATGGTCTAAAAAACGGGGAGCATAGTTGACCGAACTGCTAATATCTGCAAAATGCCTGACGATCGTGTTGGCATACTCTACGGGATCATCGATGACATTATCGTTCAACCTGATAGTGGTGATGGGTGAGCGAGTATACTTGTTATTTAATTAATACATTGCTAGTGGACCAGACCTCTTTCAGTGGAGTGAATTGATTCAACATGGACACATAAGAACACCAGGTGCTACTCTTCATATAAGCAATGAAGTTGTCTTCCGAGGGCTGTTTATCAAAAATCCTGTATCGCCTATTACGTTTAGTGAGCGCTTGTTAGCAGTCTGTTGACCACCACAGAACTCTATGCTTCGTGTGGAATGTATAAGTTTTAGGAATAGCAGCCTCGGTTGCGGGTAAAATGCAAGTCTGAACGGGTGTTACCTTGTCATTAATGTCACCCCCCGAAATATCAAAGGTATTGATTCTAGAGAAGGCTCCCAGTCTCCTTTCTTAACCTTTAAAACGAGAAATTGCCCTAGGGGCTAGGGTAGTTATTTGTGAATCTGTAGCCTTGGATTCTGACAAAATTTGTTATATTTACGATATATAACATTATCTATTTTCAATATGCTTTTATTATACATATACTGTATGATGAATATATAAACCTTGAAGAGTGATAAAATAAGTGGGGAAAGCATTTGGGTGATAAAAAACGTGAATATTCGCCACCCGGTCGTATCCTCAGGCGGGAGGTGGGCTGACCTACATCCTCCCTCCTCCACCTCGCTCGTCATACTGAAGCCAGCGGGTGAAGTCTCAGAGTTATATAACGACTTATACAACCCACTTGCACTCCGAAACTGCAGGAGAAAACTTCACACAAAAAATCACCGGTAAATGATGAAAATAAGAGGAAAAATAGGTGATAATTGAGGAGGGGGGGGGGGGTTGAGAAACATATGGATGAGTGATAGGAAGTAGTAGAGGGGAATTATCTTACCTAATGACATATTCCTATATTTTGAGAGCCCCTGGGGTGTTTTGGAAGTTTTTTTTTATGGTCTTCCTTCCATGAGGCCTATCACAGTTCCTGGGTTAACATTGAATTTAATGGGCGACAGCGGAGGAGCTAAGTCAGATGAATAAGAAAGGCAAATCGGTAGGTGGTCACTTCCTATAGAATCATCGAAAGTGGCCCAAGTGAAGTTAGGTAGTATTACGGGAGATGACAAGGACAGGTCTATGCATGATGTATGGCCCGTAGGATTGTCTACACGAGTGGCACTTGTGACGCATGTCCAGTGTGAGCATGCTGTACAGAACGCCTAGTCATGCCCCACTCTCGCTAGGATCGTCAGGGCAGGAACTTTGGCTGTAGTCTATGTAGAGTTTCCTAACTTAGTTCATGTGAGCCGTTGTACTATAAGTAATATGAATATGTATTTTGTTTTCATCTGAGTCAACGAGTTCTATTTTATATCATTAGTTATAAGTATTGTGTGTAAAACTTATTTGTAATGATGGGAGAAGCGGCAGCCACAGTTGGGGGTCAGTGGGTGCGCCATGCGGGAGGTGGGCCTAACTCACTAGCACTCCCCCCCCCCTCCCCCCTCCCCTCAGTGCTAGGAAAGCCTTTGTCTATCCCAGAGGAGAGAGAGAAATTACGTAATGATTGTCAGTGGGCGGTCCTTAGTAGTTCACGTTGGGCTCACTAGAGGGCCGAGTATAAAAAGGGAAGTCTAGCCATTTTTTGATCAGAACTCATTAGGCAGAGCGACTTCTCATTTCCCTTGCTAACTATATATATTCTTCTGACTGATGTGAACTTTCTCTACTACCTTACATTCTTATCTCCTCTTTTCCCTACCCTTTTTAACTTCCATGGTCCCGTTGGTGCAGAGCTAGTCAGCCAACGTATTATCGCTTGAGTTCTCATGAGATACATGCCTATTAGATAGCCTATTTTGGAAGGGTTAACTTAGAATAGGATTGATTTATGTTTGTTGCACTTGTCTATGCATTTCCCTGTGTGTTATTATTATTATTCCTGGTTTCTGCTAGTCTAGGTAATGCTAGACTGGGGTAAGGCTTTTCTGTGTTACGAGTTGTTGTTTGATGCAGTGGTTAAGCGATAAACCTGCATACTCGTTTCGGTTCAGTGAAGCCTAGGTTGTCTTCGCGGCTGACTGTGTTGAGTTAATAATTTACAGTGCGTGAGGGCAAGAGCCTAACCACCCTGTATTTTATTAACAGCTTGTTTTTACTTTGTCAAGGAGCCGGGAGAAAACCAGATACAAGGATCTGGATTTCTCAAAGTGCACTTGTTAGTGTTAACGTAATACTTTAAACAGTTGTGAGGACTTCGCTAGGCTACGAGCCGTTTTTGCTCAGTCACTGCTACCTTTTGCCCACAGTACCCCAGCTAGACTTTACTCGATTAGTAGATACAGAATAGTATTGAAGCTTTCCTTATGTATGATATTGTTTATGCACTATTGATTTCATGTGTTGCAAGCTTGGCTACTTTAGTGATTAGTGGCCCACGAGCACAATCCGAGTAGGCTATTGCCGTTGCATTTGCGGAGTACTTCTTTTTAATGTTTGCCATTTACTATTGCATATTCTTTTAATTATTCTTATGCCAATTTAAACCTGTAATAGTATTTAATTGCCAGTGTTTTTCTTATTGAATTACTGTTCAAAATCCGATACGTACTTCTTACGAGCATCCGAGAAGCATCTAACTTTTTTCAGAAGATTCCTTGCTCGATGCTTAAGGACTATTAATTAACGTAACGTAATAGTGCCGATCCGAAGTAGAGGGTGGAGGACTTCTTAAGTTCTTAGTCAAGGGTGGATTACTTCGGCTTCGGCCAACACTATTCTTTGGTGTTGTTGTTTCTTACTTCTTTGTTTGATTGTTGACCAGACTAGAGAATTCCTGTCTCTTTATTAGTCTGTTGTTGAACACTAGTACCGAGTTCTTGTATACCCCGTTATAGCAGATTGAACTCTGGAGGGTATTGGTGTTTTTTGTTCGGCTGGCAGTACTCAGGGGTTGGGATCGTGTGTTTCCGTTGTGGCAGCGAGCCGTATTAGAGTCCTGATTGAGAGCCCTTGTGTACCCGAGTGCCAGGTCGTAACAAATGGCGACCTTGCTTAGGATTTTGTGAACAGTATAAATTTTTGCAGAGTTGTACAACATTTGTTTGTTTGTATTTTAGCGTGCATATTGAAGAATATTTGTTTTTGTATGGCAATTAGTAAAGCATTTAAGAGACTCCAGTTAATTTAGTAATTAGTGCTTGCATAGGAAGTTAAACACTTTTGTCTCGAGAATTTTTTTGTGGACTTCAGTATGTCGTGCATTAGCACTGACGATGAGCGAGAGATGCCATTTGAAGGTGTGCCGTTAGTAACCAGTGAGGAGGATGCTAGAGTTTTTGTGAGTAAGCGGTACCACGTGACGGAGGAGAGGCTGACTGGGGTGGATGTTTGTGGCTTGCACCTGATAGCCAAGGTTTTGGGAATTTCCAATGTAGTAGGGATGTCCAAGGGGAGCTGATTTCCTGGGTGTTGCGTGGGCGACATGGGGTTTCGGAGGAGAGGGCGTTTGGGGGGGTTCCTCCCCAGATCCCCTCTCACTCGACTCCCACAGTGCCGTCCACTCAGTTACCGGAGGTTAGCACTCTCCCACAGAGGGATGAGAATTGGCAGATTGGAGTGCCCTCGGGTGGTGCACATGGTGGTTCCCCAGTTTTTGCCCCCCCTCCTTCAGTAGTGGCAGCTCCCTCTTCCTGTCTGTCTCCAGATATGGTATTTAGACTTGAGCTTGCTAAGATTGAGGCTAGGAAGCAGGAGGATGAGACCAGGAGGCATGAAAATGAGACCAGGAGGCAGGAGGATGAGACGAGGAGGCATGAGATTGAGGTTAGGAGGCATGAGGCTGAGCTTAAGTACGACTCGGAGAAATATTGTGCTAAATTAGATTTAGATAAGTCTCGTGCAGAGTCGACAGGGACTTGGATGGGCCGTGAGGGCCAAGTAAGAGAACAGTCCTTGGCCCAATTAGTCAAATTGGTGCCGGTATTTAGTGAAACTGAAGTCACAGAATTTTTTAATCGTTTTGAGAAGAAATGTAGGGAGCATAATTGGCCTGAAGAGAAGTGGGCAGCTCTAGTCTCCTCAAGACTTACGGGTAAGGGTCTGAAGGCTTATGATGCACTGCCTTTAGAGTCTTGCATTGACTACCCAGAATTGAAGAGAGCTGTCCTACGGGCATACGAGTTGCAACCGGAAACATATCGATTGAAGTTTCGGGGTGTTACAAAGACTAGGGAGGTGACCTTTCTTGAACATGCCCGGGACTTAAAAGATGCACTTAAAAACTGGACACGTTCTGAGAAAGCTGAGACGGCCGAACAGTTGACTGAGCTGTTTCTGCTCGAGCAGTTTTATAAGTGTACTGGTGCAGAAATGACTTTAACTATTAAAGAAAAGAACCCAAAAACTCTACAGGAGGCAGCTGAGATGGCTGACCTCCGGCTATCACTAATTCGTGGGTGCGGGTCTGCCCAGCGTAGTGAGGCAGGTAACAAGGGGCGTGACGCCCCACCCCCCCGAGTTAGTGATATACCTTATGCAAACAAGTACAAGAGCCATGATACCAAGACTGACCACAAGACTAGCACCGTCCCATTTAAGAAGGGGCCGGGCCCTTCCCAGTACCAAGGGAAGCCCAAAGGGGAGGTGGAGTGTTATCATTGTCATAAAAAGGGGCACTTTGCAAGAGTCTGTCCTAGCAAACCACCTACAGCAGCTGTGTCTTTGGCCTGCAACATTGGTGTGTCTCCGAAGTCATCTGAGTTTGCCTGGGGCAGTTCGTCAGAGGCTGAGGCACAGCCAATGCAGAAGCACCTGGGAGGCTCGAACCCTGCTCAGGATGTTTTTTGCGACCATAGAGGGCGGGGTTGCGTGATGTGGGCGGGGCGCAAGCATGGAGTAGAGGTCTTGCGTGATACAGGTGCTTCCCAGACTCTGATGAAAAACTTGACTGGCTACCCTATAAACGCGGCTCGGGTGGTAGTGGTGCAGGGTATTAATGCAACTCGGTCATACCCGCTGGTGCGGTTGGAGTTGGAGGTGGATGGTGTGGCACGTGAATTGGATGTCGGGATTGTGGAGAAACTGCCAGTGGAGGGCGTCGACCTTCTTCTCGGCAACGACTTTGCAATGCCCGCTTCCGAGGTTCTACCCTTAGTCGTTGCCGAGAGGCCGGCCGACGTGAGTAGGGAAGAGCAAGAGTGGGTCGAGCGGTGCCAGACACAACCCATGGCGTGTGTTGTCACCCGAGCTCGGGCAGCTAAAGTGTCACAGCCTAGTCCTCCGCCTTCAGACCAGCGGAGGAACGATCAACAGGAGGAGGCTAAAGCTGGAGTTGGTTTTAAGAGTTTTGACTCGGCGGCTCTCCTGGGTGATTCAGTATTAGCACCATTACTTAATTCTGGAGTAGCCCCTGGGCCTGTCATCGAGAGTGACGAGGCTGGGCATGACGAGTCTCCACGACAGCAACGTTATGTACATCGAGAGAGACAGAGGGAGCAGCCCAGTATCGGGGAAGGTCATGCATTGCTCCGGGAGCAGTTAGATCGCTTGGCACCCTCAGATATAAGTCGGTTGCAACTAGAGGACCCTGAGCTCCAAACGTGTGCTAATGGAGCTGTAGAGCTCGACGAGGACGGCGATGCACAGCCAGGAGATTTTTTTTATTTAGAAGGCATCCTTTATAGGCGTTTTCAAGACCCTAAACGTAGTTGGCAAAAGGGGTCCGGAGTAGTGGACCAGTTGGTGGTGCCACGGGAGTGCAGGGATAGCCTACTGAGGTTGGCGCATGACACACCACTGGCAGGACATCTAGGGGTGAGAAAAACGGTGGCGGCTTTGGGGAAATTGTTTTGGTGGCCGGGGATGAAGTCTCATGTGCAGTCATGGATAAACTCCTGTGATATTTGTCAACGTGTCGGGAAACCGAACCAAGTTATTCCTAAGGCTCCGTTACACCCTATTCCTGTGATTGGGCCACCCTTTAGTAAAATTATTGTTGACATGGTTGGTCCACTCCCTCCCACTAAGGCGGGAAATAAATTTTTGTTAACCATAATGGATGTTGCCACTAGATACCCCGATGCATACCCTATGAAAAATGGAATGGCTAAGACGGTAGTCAGTAACTTGTTGTGGTACTTCTCAAGGTACGGGTACCCGGAGGAGATTCAGTCTGATCAGGGATCTAATTTCACCTCCAACATGTTCAAGCAAACAATGCAACAGCATGGGATACGAGCAGTAGTATCGTCAGCGTATCACCCTGAGAGTCAAGGGGTGCTTGAGCGGTGGCATGCTACACTTAAAAGCATGCTCAGGTGTTATTGTGCTGACAACGGTATGGATTGGGATCTTGGATTGCCTTATGTGCTGTTTGCTGCTCGGGAGGTACCTGGTGAGAGCCTGGGATTTAGTCCAAACGAGCTGATTTTTGGACACCGTGTCAGGGGCCCCCTTAACATGCTGAAAGAAATTTGGGAGGGGACTGTGCAGCCTTGTCCATTATTAAAGTATGTGCTTGAAAGCCGTGAGCGCATGCTTAAGAGTCTGGAGATGGCAGGTAGAAATTTGACAGAATCACAAGCTTTGATGAAGGACAGGTATGATCGCAAAGTGAGGCTCCGGAAGTTCACTGTAGGACAAGAGGTATTAATTTTGTTGCCTTTGGTTGGTAACCCCCTCTCTGCGAAGTACACTGGACCTTATAAAATTGTAGAAAAAATTTCAGACTTAGATTACCTTGTTGCCACTCCAGACAGGAGGAAAAAGAACCAGTTATGTCACGTGAACCTTATTAAAGAGTATGTGAGGCGCCCCTCTGAGCCTCTCACTGTCCCTGTGTTGGCTTGTTGCGGCCGTGGTGGAGAAGGAGAGGGGGACAGTCAAGCTTCAGAGGAGGATAGCTGGGATCAACATGTTTCAGCGGATCAGTGGGCGGGGAACTCGAGCCTAAGGGCTGACGAGGCTATAGCTCATTTGCCTGAGCCGCAGTTTGATGCTATCCGTCAGTTGTTCGGTTCATACCCCACTGTATTTGCTGAACACCCAGGCCTCACTACTCAGGCTATGCATGATGTTGACGTGGGGGACCATCTACCCTTTAAGTCAATCCCGTACCGTGTGCCCCCCATAAAACTACCAGCTCTGAGGGATGAGTTGGAGTATATGCTCGGTAGAGGGTTGATAGAGAAAGGCACAGTTAAGTGGACTTCCCCTGTAACACTGCAGCCTAAGCCAGATGGCAAGGTACGCTTTTGTATTGATTTCCGTAGGTTAAACGGTTTGACTCCAACTAACCCATATCCTCTTCCTCGGGTTGATGATAGTGTTGACAAAATTGGTAATGCTCGTTTTTTGTCTAAAGTAGATTTAGTAAAAGGTTACTGGCAAGTACCTTTGTCCGAGCGTGCTAAAGAGGTATGTGGTTTTGTTGTGGACGGGAGTACCTACCGGTGCAATGTTATGCCTTACGGGCTTAAGAATGCACCAGCAACGTTTCAGAACCTGATGAATGAAATTGTAAAGGACATTCCAAATTGCACCGTATATTTGGACGATGTAATCATTTATGATGACGACTTTGAGAGCCATTGTGAGCACCTTGAGACCTTGTTCCGGAAACTTAGTGAAGCAGGTCTGGTAGTAAATTTGGCAAAGTGTGACTTCGTAAAAGCCACTGTGCAGTACCTTGGGTTTGTAGTGGGAAGGGGACAGGTGTGCCCTCCTCAGAACAAGGTACAGGCTATCAATAAATTTCCGCACCCAACAACCAAGAAGCAGATTATGAGATTCTTGGGTATGATAGGCTACTACAGACGCTTCATAAAAGGTTACTCAACGGTGTTGGCACCTCTCACAGATTTGTTATCTAAAGACAAAAAGTTTTTGTGGGCACCTGAGTGTGAAAAGGCTTTCACTTTGGTGAAACATTTGCTATGTACTCACCCGATACTCAGGGCCCCAGACTTTAACAGGCCTTTTCAGCTGGCAACAGATGCTAGTGGTGTAGGGGCTGGTGCCGTCTTGCTACAGACAGACAATGAAGGTGTGGAACACCCAGTAAGTTTCTTTTCTAAGAAGTTCAATGCTGCACAAAAGAACTATTCTACAATAGAAAAGGAATTACTGGCGATTGTGCTGTCGCTCAGGCACTTCGAGGTGTATGTTCCAGCCTATGGCCCAGTCGTGGTTATCTACACTGATCATCACCCTTTGAGATTCCTGAATCAATTTCACAATCACAATATGAGACTGACCAGGTGGTCTTTGATGTTGCAGGAGTATAACCTGGACATCCGTCATATTGCTGGATGTGACAATGTGATCGCGGATTGTTTATCAAGGGTGGATGATCAGTCGTAGGCTATCACAGGTGTGTGGGTTTGAGTGGAGGAAAATAGGCTGCCCTTATAGTGCAGCCGGGAAAAACATATTAAAATATAAAAATCATATAAAAAACTCTTTCTTTTGATATAGGTAATCGTATAAGTTTGTCATAGCCTATAGAGTTTGAGTAGTCCACAAACTATCAAACGGCTGAGCTGCTGTAAGCTCGCTCTGGGAGCATGATATTGTGTCTTTTTGCTATTGTTGGGAGGAGTTATAAAATGTGAATTTTTGGTTAATAATAAGATGCGTTTTGGTGATAAACTCAGCTTTGTTTTAGTGCCATGCGGTCGCTGGGTCGCTGGGTGTGAGGGGCTTGATGGGGTTCTGTGTTTGTCAGATTTTAGCTCAGGGTTGAGCAAGTAAAATCTTGGGGGAGGTGTGACGCATGTCCAGTGTGAGCATGCTGTACAGAACGCCTAGTCATGCCCCACTCTCGCTAGGATCGTCAGGGCAGGAACTTTGGCTGTAGTCTATGTAGAGTTTCCTAACTTAGTTCATGTGAGCCGTTGTACTATAAGTAATATGAATATGTATTTTGTTTTCATCTGAGTCAACGAGTTCTATTTTATATCATTAGTTATAAGTATTGTGTGTAAAACTTATTTGTAATGATGGGAGAAGCGGCAGCCACAGTTGGGGGTCAGTGGGTGCGCCATGCGGGAGGTGGGCCTAACTCACTAGCACTCCCCCCCCCCTCCCCCCTCCCCTCAGTGCTAGGAAAGCCTTTGTCTATCCCAGAGGAGAGAGAGAAATTACGTAATGATTGTCAGTGGGCGGTCCTTAGTAGTTCACGTTGGGCTCACTAGAGGGCCGAGTATAAAAAGGGAAGTCTAGCCATTTTTTGATCAGAACTCATTAGGCAGAGCGACTTCTCATTTCCCTTGCTAACTATATATATTCTTCTGACTGATGTGAACTTTCTCTACTACCTTACATTCTTATCTCCTCTTTTCCCTACCCTTTTTAACTTCCATGGTCCCGTTGGTGCAGAGCTAGTCAGCCAACGTATTATCGCTTGAGTTCTCATGAGATACATGCCTATTAGATAGCCTATTTTGGAAGGGTTAACTTAGAATAGGATTGATTTATGTTTGTTGCACTTGTCTATGCATTTCCCTGTGTGTTATTATTATTATTCCTGGTTTCTGCTAGTCTAGGTAATGCTAGACTGGGGTAAGGCTTTTCTGTGTTACGAGTTGTTGTTTGATGCAGTGGTTAAGCGATAAACCTGCATACTCGTTTCGGTTCAGTGAAGCCTAGGTTGTCTTCGCGGCTGACTGTGTTGAGTTAATAATTTACAGTGCGTGAGGGCAAGAGCCTAACCACCCTGTATTTTATTAACAGCTTGTTTTTACTTTGTCAAGGAGCCGGGAGAAAACCAGATACAAGGGATCTGGATTTCTCAAAGTGCACTTGTTAGTGTTAACGTAATACTTTAAACAGTTGTGAGGACTTCGCTAGGCTACGAGCCGTTTTTGCTCAGTCACTGCTACCTTTTGCCCACAGTACCCCAGCTAGACTTTACTCGATTAGTAGATACAGAATAGTATTGAAGCTTTCCTTATGTATGATATTGTTTATGCACTATTGATTTCATGTGTTGCAAGCTTGGCTACTTTAGTGATTAGTGGCCCACGAGCACAATCCGAGTAGGCTATTGCCGTTGCATTTGCGGAGTACTTCTTTTTAATGTTTGCCATTTACTATTGCATATTCTTTTAATTATTCTTATGCCAATTTAAACCTGTAATAGTATTTAATTGCCAGTGTTTTTCTTATTGAATTACTGTTCAAAATCCGATACGTACTTCTTACGAGCATCCGAGAAGCATCTAACTTTTTTCAGAAGATTCCTTGCTCGATGCTTAAGGACTATTAATTAACGTAACGTAATAGTGCCGATCCGAAGTAGAGGGTGGAGGACTTCTTAAGTTCTTAGTCAAGGGTGGATTACTTCGGCTTCGGCCAACACTATTCTTTGGTGTTGTTGTTTCTTACTTCTTTGTTTGATTGTTGACCAGACTAGAGAATTCCTGTCTCTTTATTAGTCTGTTGTTGAACACTAGTACCGAGTTCTTGTATACCCCGTTATAGCAGATTGAACTCTGGAGGGTATTGGTGTTTTTTGTTCGGCTGGCAGTACTCAGGGGTTGGGATCGTGTGTTTCCGTTGTGGCAGCGAGCCGTATTAGAGTCCTGATTGAGAGCCCTTGTGTACCCGAGTGCCAGGTCGTAACACACTACTGTCGTTCACAAGACATAAGTCAAACGGAAGTAAAACATTCGCAATTTATTTCCCGCGACCATCACTCCTCCTACTACCCCACTGATAATGATATGCATTAAAGTCTCCTAAAATTAATTTTGAGTTGGGCAGTGAATCAAAAAGAGAAAAGAAAGAATCATTATCAATCGGAACCTAAGGAGGACAATACAGAGTTAAATAGTCAGGTACGTGCACTGAATTTGGCCCTGATGCGACAGCTTCCAGAGCAGAAACAAGAGGCACTGCTGAGTGAGGAAAGGTTTTATGGACATAAATCGTAACCCTATGATGCTCATGTCTTCTATACGAATGGCAGTGTTTAACACCTTACGAGCGGCCTATGCGGTTTATTTATGTGTACCGCCCAGCGGGGTGTTTTTAGCCAAAATAGGGCTGTTTACGTGATCATTTTCATGCCTAAATAAGACCCAGAACGTAAAACAAGTATCTATCCCTGAAAGGGCATAAACAGAGCTTTCGAATGACACCATAACGATCCTTGTATGATGGATAGTTTTCTTGCAATAACCGTGCAACGCGAGTGCAAAAAGCAGGTAATTCGGTACTTTCGGTACATAATTGAGTATGTAGCGAGTGAGAGAGGGAGGAGGGAGCTGAGATTTGTGTCAGTAGGTTCGCCGCGGTGGTCTGGAGCAGTCATACGCTCGCTAGTCTCCTGCCACCACTTGTCTCTCTCTCTCAGCCACATTACGTGCTGAAATTGCCACTCGACCTATGTCGAGCGCCGCCACATAGTCCAGCTTTATTTAACTCGACTTAAGTGGTGAGCCGCTTTTTAAGGGTTAAAAGGAGGGGGATTAGCGAGATCCTCCAAATTCGTCTCCTGTAGACAAGCAACTGACGGCGTGTGTAATTGCAACAAAAGTGCTAAGTGTTGTAATTGATTCCAAATACCTACAGTTCCACTGAAATATCTTGTACTCCATGGTTTAGGAGTGATTGGGATGATCAGTGTGCTTAGTATTTTCTTCGGTTTACGAGGGGAACCCGGGGACCTTTGCTGGATCTTGCCACCAGCAACCTCCGTTCTCTCCGTAGACCCCCCCAAGTGAGGCCGGGAGGAGTCCCTCGAGGGAACCGGAGACGGGATGACGTATGGCTGAGGGGGGTTAACTTTACTTATCACTACCAGACTTGCCATTCTTCCCAGTAAGAGGAGGAGGAGAAGCTGCAGCATGGGAATAATAGGACTTATTCCACACTGAGACAGAAACAGAGTCAGAGGTTGAAGCAACAGGAGGTGATGAGGTAGATGGAGTAGTAGAAATAGACAATGAGGAAGTGGTAGAGTCAGTGGAAGTGGTAGAGTCAGTAGGAGTGGTAGAGACAGTTGTAGTGGTAGATGAAGAAGAGTGAGCACCTGTACGGTTTGCACACTTAGTTGTCTCAGTGCACCCTAAGTACAGACTAATGACCCAGTCCACCACATCGTTCACAAACAGCAAGGGGAGAACTGCAAGCTTCTTTAGTGTGCCACAATTGCTGGCATTTAAAACAATGCAAGGAGTTAGGGATGTATACTCAAACTGGGCAACGTTTATACCCCACATGCACAGCATCGGGGAGCTTGGCCATACCAAAGGTCAATACAACCGTAGGAGTCTTTACACGTTCGCCATTTGTAAATCGGGTAATAAATGTTTGCACCAATGACAAACTGATCGGCCATTTCATCGACAATGTCCTGTTCTGACATGGTCAAGAAATCCCTGCAATAGGTCACCCCCTTGCAGGAATTCATTGACACTGGGATCTGTGCAGTTACATCATAGCAATGACATTTTCGTAACTTGAGTAAGTCCTTAACTGGAAAAGCGTTATTAGTTTAAATAAGGAGGTCACCACTGGCAAGCTTCTTGACCTGATCCATTGGCCCTACCCAACCATCAATCAAGGGATTGAGGCTCGCAAGGGTCACCGGACCAAACGCATGGAACATTATGAAGGAAGCATTCTCGGGGTCAATCACGGGCGCTTTAGGAGGAAGATCAGGATGGTCATCCCAGGGGGGAAGGGGAGGGAGGATCAATATCCATTCCACTTCCCCAGAAGGGTGAAGTGAAAAGCGCACCACCGATTCTAGAAAAAGGGTAGAAAGGTAGGGGAGGAAAATTTAAAGTTTGCTAAACCCTCGCAATCCTCTTATCGGGGAGCTGCGTCCCTGTTAATTCAGGCCCAGAGCGATCGTAATGATACGTTCGTGTGTGCAGTATCAGATACTAGAGAGAGAGAGAGAGAGAGAGAGAGAGAGAGAGAGAGAGAGAGATAGTGTTACAGGGTGATAACACTATATCTCTCTCTCTCTCTCTCTCCAGTATCTGATACTGCACACACGAACGTATCATTACGATTCGTATTACTAACTTAGGTACAGGTTATCACATACTGTACATTCTACAGCTTTCGGCACATTCCTGACAAACATGTCATCATTGGATTTAAACACATTCCTGGCAGACCTCGGAGGTGCTGTAACTCGAAAACTATTGAGAATTGCCAATATGGTCATTTCGTAATTTACATTCAATTATGTGTCAGGAATACATCCCCAGATTTTCGGCACATATTTCTGGAACACCCTGTATATATATATATATATATATATATATATATATATATATATATATATATATATATATATATATACAGTATATATATATATATATATATATATATATATATATATATACTGTATATATATAAATAATAATTTTGTATTTTGTAAACAGAAAGTAGGACAAAAGCCACAACCGGATACAATTGTCTATAGAAGGCATGTAGGCGACTCTGTTTTAGTATTTAGAAAGCCAGCAGACCTACACCCAGAAGTGAAAGCTCCTGGCTAGGGGTTACCCCCTACTCCTCCTACCCCAAAAAGTAGGAATGGGGAGGTGCCTGCCCGTTCCCCTTTCCTACTCTACGATGAGAGTAAAGCTGTAGATATTATATACCTTGATTTTCAAAAGGCCTTTGACAAAGTTCTCCACAAACGTTTACTGCTAAAACTAAAAGCGCATGGAATACAAGACAGTGTGCTGAAATGGATAGAAAATTGGCTCAGCGACAGAAAGCAAAGAGTAGTCATTAACGGTAGGGGCATCAAAATGGACCTATGTAAGTAGCGGGGTACCCCAGGGATCGGTACTAGGACCAATTCTCTTTCTAATTTACATCAACGACATAGATGAGGGTCTCACCTGTACAATCTCAAAATTTGCTGACGATACAAAAATTGCAAATAGCGTACTCTCAAAAGAACAAGTTGACGATATGCAACACAATCTAGATGTATTGTCATGTTGGGCCCAAATTTGGCAAATGAGTTTCAATGCGGATAAATGTAAAGTACTACATATCGGATACCTAAATGAGAAAGCAAACTATTTGATGAATGGCACTCAGCTTAACACCTTATTGGCGGCCTAGGTGGTCTATTTGACCGTACCGCACAGTGTTTGTTTTTTACCCTAAATAGGATTGTTTACGTGATCATTTTCATGCCTAAATAAGACCTAGAGTGTAAAACAAGTATCTATCCCTGAAAGGGCGTAAACAGAGCTTTCCAATGACACCCGAACCATCCTTGTACGACCACTGGTTCTCTTGCAACGATCGTGCAACATGAGTGCAAAAACCCTATAATTAGGTAATTTCCTTACATAATTCCCTGTGTAGCGAGTGAGGGAGGGGGGAAGAAGGTGGGATACAGTTCAGTATGTCCACAGTATGATACAGTTCAGTATGTTCAGTATGTATGATACAGTTCAGTATGTTCAGTATGTCCAGGTGGGGAGCGGTCATAGGGTTCCTACGCTCGTCCCACCGCTCAGCTCTCTCTCTCAGCAACATTACGTGCTGAAAATGGTGGTCGACATAAGTTGTGCACCGCCACATAGTCCATATTTATTTCACTCGACATAAGTTGCGCGCCGCCAGTTAAGGGTTAAGAATGTAAACAGAGAAACCGATCTGGGAGTAACAATATCGAGTAACCTAAAACCGAGTCAACAATGTTCAGAAGTTGTTAAGAAGGCAAACAAAATAATTGGCTTTATAGGCAGGTCATTTGAGCATAAATCCAAAGAAGTTATCCTAACCCTTTACAATTCCTTAGTCCGCCCTCTTCTGGAATACTGTGTTCAATCCTGGTGCCCTTATTACCAAAAGATATAAACAAGCTAGAACGAGTTCAACGTAGAGTTACCAAATTTATACCTAGCCTAAAGAACAAACCATACGAAGAGCGTCTTAGAGAATTAAATCTATTTCCTTTAACCCAGCGCAGATTAAGAGGCGACTTAATTCAAGTGTTCAAAATCATCAAAGGCATCGACAATATGAACTGTAGTAAGTACTTCACTATCGACCAATCTAATTACACGCGGGGAAACGGTTGCATAATTATTGGTAAATCTTTTAACTCACACGAATCTAAGAATTTCTTCTTCAATCGAGTTGTCAACTTGTGGAATGGGTTTCCCCGAGGAGACGTTATAGACTGCAGCACCGTTGATTCATTTCAACTCCGCGTAGACAAATATCTCGCATCAAACCCGCGACTGACTGCGTTTGTAAATGAATAACTTTATTTTATCCGGGTGGATGGGACTTGGTTGCCTTGGTCGGCACCTCATCTATGGGAGACATCCTTATACAAATCCGGGTGGATGGGACTCGTCAGCCTTGGTTGGCAACCTGTCTAGGGGAGTAAACCTGATACGAATCCGTACTGCTTACCTAAGGGTAAGGCAGGTTAGTGGATGGATTAACCGAACACCACTGTAGAAAAATAGTGCCAACAAGATACACAGAGGGCCTCGGAGTCGGACGGATCCTAAATTGAGTGGTCAATCCTGTGTCTTTCACTAAACTGGCTCGGGTTGTCCCTTTCACAGGGAATAGGTCCGCTTGGGGGCATTCTGTGTATGGCCACCCTCGTAAGGGGAGTAAGGCGTCCGGCAATAGATAGATAGATAGATAGATTGATAGATTTTATCCTCCCCTCAGTTACTGACCCATCTGTTCCCTACTAACTTCCTAATCCTGCCACGGACATTAGTTTCCTTTCCAATGTTCCCTTACCCACTCTAAACCACTGTTTGGACACTTGATCCTCAGTGTTTTGGAGGACAAGCAGCCTAGAAGGGTCATAAGATCTGTTGTTGCTTGATTTCCTTTGTACTCCTTTGTACTCCTACCCCAGGCAGCATGGATGGGGTGGTGCCTGTCCGTCATCCCTTCCTACCCCTTCCCTCTCTTGGAGAGACCAATATAGCAGGACCCGATCATAGCAAAATATAATGTAATGTCATCCTGTAGTATGACATTATAACCCTGCATATATATTGCTATACATATATCTCACTGCTTATAATTATGCCTTTACCCTGTAACTTCTAAACTCTTAACATTCATATTAAACATTCTTGATTCATTGAACTCCCTATAACTTTATCTATCTCATTAACATATAATATATTTGTTGATACTTCCACTTAAATCAACACCCATTTCCTCTGTAAATGTAAACTGTATAATGTATTTATCCGGTCATACGTCATACCAGAATGCTGAGTTAATGCTGTGTTGCATGAACATCCTTGAACCCAGGCGATGCCTTCTTACTCAGGCATCTTCTAGACAGACTTCAACAGACCTCAGCCAGAGAGAGACAGAGCTCTTTACTCCCTCTAGACTCTAAACTCAGACTCACCCTCTATAGCCAAGCTCCTATATCCCCTAGATATATTAGACCACACAAGTCATATATCACCTTGCTCCTCAGGCTTTTATTACAAGCCTTATCATATATCTGTACTTATATACCTGTACGTTTATACTTATTATCACTTATCCAATAATTAATGTGTTGTGTTATTACCTATAATCCCCTATATACTTAACATATTATAATCCCTCTGAAAAAGAAAAAAAAATACTGAAACTGTAAGGTAAATGTTTTACCGAATATAATTATTTAACTATCAGCAGGGCTTAATTACTCACAATTTGCTTCTTATCTATGTGACTTTTACTTTAATAATAAAGAGCAAGAGAAATCAATTATTAGAAGTTACATGTCAAACTGTTACCAACTTCATTATTTCATCAGGTGGCTGGAAAATGAAGAGCAGGTCATTATGGAAAATGCACAAGGTGAAAACATATCCTGGGCTGCATACCATGCCAGTCATCAGCCAGCGGGTGAACATACTCCATCGATATCTGCCATTTTACCTCTGTTTCCTGATGACTCCACGTCTGTAGTCATGATACACCATGCCTTAGATGTTACCTGGGTGGCAGTACATGAACTTAATTAATCCAAGTCAGATACCCGTCGTGATCTTGGATCAGCCTTTATATGCATTGGCTAATAAGGTCCAGTGGGATTGGCCAGAAACGCAAGGAGAGGAACATTTCATTATGTTTCGTGGTGGTCTTCACATCGAAATGTGCTGCCTGAAGATGATTGGGGAGTGGTTGGAAGACAGAGGATGGACTGAGGCCATTGTTCAAGCCAAAGTAGCTTCTCCTGGCACCGCAGAATCCTTTTAAAAGGTCTGTCATGTGAGCTGTACTAGACGTACTCATCAAATCACAGTGTGCTCTCTGTTCATGTTGATGATGAAGGCATTCAGTAACTTTATCGATAACTCTGTTCGAGGCGAGTCACCAACTCTGGAGGAATGGTGTGAAGGTCAGTTACAACAAAACCCCCAATTTTGATTCTGGTACATTGCTTTTCAGTTACAGTTACATGTACTGGCATTCATAAGGTCTATCCGTGAAGGCAATTTTCTACTGTACATTGCTTCACTAACTGCGTCGTGCTTTAGTATGGACCACACCAACAATGCCAGATGGTTACCAGTGCATGCACATGACATGGCTAGTCTCAGTGAATGCCATCCTCAAATATTGAAGGAATTTTGTAATGGTAGGTTTGCAGTACAGAAGACACACAACCGATTTACAGCAATGACAATCGACCAAGCACATGAACAAAACAATGCTAACGTGAAGGTGCTGCCACTGGACTAACACAAAATTCAGAGTTCCTGCAGCGCTGGATGGTCTGTGGTCCCGAGCTAGCCCGTATGTTATGTGCATTTGAGTCATCTCTGAAACAACACCCAAAAATGTATGAGGATACTTCTCATCATGAGCAAAACACAGCTACACAGGCATCCATCACTAACCATGTCAAGTCAATGGTAAATGTCATGGAAGAAATGGGCAATCCATTTGCTAACAATGCCAACATATTGTACAGAATAGACACAAAGGAAGTATTTGGGGAGGAGGCCAAAACAGTCAACAGTATAGAGAAGATTGAGAAGAAAAGTATGAGGAATACGTTGCAGCACGTCTTGCTGGAGACCAGCCCTTCTCTGACCTCATCCAGAAAAACAAATTATCTGTGTTCACCAAGTGCCCAATTAAAAAAGTGTTTCACTTACAGAATGACTGTGCTCTATTTTCATGCCTATACATAGCCTGTCAGACACATGAGGGAAACATGAAAGAGTTTGTCAGGCATACAAATCAGTCTTGCCAACTATCTCTGTCTAAAGCTGGGACTCTATGCAGTGGAAATCATTCTGATCTCCTCAGCTGCCTGGAGAATGAGGCTGAGAACACAAGGCAGGCTTCCGAGTGTGAGCCAATTATTCTGGATGGAGCAGTGATTATAAATATGATACACCCAAATGGTTGTAAGACATTCAGAGACTATGCCCTGAAGAAAATCCTACCATTCATAGAGGTACAGATGAAGAAGGTCGACAGAGTAGAAATTTACACAGAATACAGCCTGAAAGCACACACCAGAATTCAATGTGGAAAGAGATTCAGGAGTATGGTAGAAGATGACACATGTACTATATACCACAGCAGTGGCAGGAATGTCTCAGAGAAGACAAACACCAGACTGACCTGTTTGAGTTCCTTGCCGTACATATTACAAAAATCAAGACAGAACTGCAGATTATGACTACATACAAAGAAAATGTCATGAGCACAACTTTATGTGATGTCAGCTCACTCGCTCCCTGTTTTCATGAAGAAGCTGATACTCGTTTATTTGTTCATTCAGCAGATTCATTCAAAGAAGGCCATGAAAGAATTATGATTCGTTTTGTGGATGCAGATGTGGTAATTATTACAATCTCTATTATCCCAACACTCGAAGTCACTGAGCTCTGGGTAGCGTTTGGAACTGGACACCATCTCAGATACATTCCCACATAATTATATGATTGTCCTATCACTGTATTTAGTCAAGTCAAGGTTCTTCCGATTGTCCACGCATACACAGGTTGTGATATGGTTTCATTTTTCGCCAACAAAGGGATGAATACAGCTTGGGATGTATGGAAGACATATAACAAACTCACAGAAGCATTCTACTCAGTGATGGTGGCCCCAGATGACCTTAAAGATGAGACAATTTCCACAATAGAGCATTTCACTGTCCTGTTGTACAACAAAATCAGTAATTTATCCAGTGTTGATGCTGCTCGCAAGGAACCTTTCGTCAAGAATGGATGCGGGATGGAGGACATACCCCCAACAAAAGATGCAATTATGTTTCATATCCATAGAAGTATATTCCTGGCTGCAAACTGTTGGAGAAAAATCCTGGAACTTTCGCCAGACCTTCCCTGTCCCTCAGACTGGGGATGGTCAAACCCTGAAGAATGGCAGCCAATATGGACCGCACTTCCACAAGCTAGTCAAGTAACACGTGAACTGTTACGATGTGGCTGCCAAAAGGGGTGCATAAATGCTTGCCGATGTGTAAAGGTTGTTTACAGTGCACAGCGCTGTGTCATTGTGTTAGTGATTGTGCAGACTGAATCAAATTGTGATTACTATAAATGTGTTAATTGGAATTTATGTGCGACTTCCACTACAAAAGGATTGCATAATGTATAGTTGCTTGTCGATGTATAAAGGCTACTTTACTTTGCACAGCACTTTGTTATTGTGGTGGTGAATGTGAAGACTGAATCAAATTGTGATTACTATAAATGTTTTATTTAGAATTTGATGTGACTTTCATGACAAAATTAGTTCACAATGTTGATAGCATAATCATATGTGTAGCATTCAAAACGATTATTTTTGTTTGTTTAATAATAGGCCTATGTGTTCATACAGAACATATTTTAAGAGGTTTCAAGGTAATTGAGGAAAAACATAATATTTCAATAAGTATGCATAATTTTGGATGTCTTAAATGTGATAACCGACTCTGGAAGGAATTTATGTGTGACTTTCAATTCAAAATTAGAGTGACATGAGGATTATAAAAACGGTTAATGATCTAAAAAAAGCTGAGGTTCTATCAGAACAGTTTTCTAAGGTGTTTGTGAGGGAACCTAGCGAAGGAGTTCCTAAGGGAATAACAGAGGAAGTGGTACCTATGTCTGAAATGGAAATAACTGAGGAAAGAATAAGAAAAGTAGTTAAGAACCTAAATAGAAACAAATCTCCGGGACCAGACCAGCTGCACCCGCGGATCATCAAGGAGGTTATGGAAGAAATATTGGAACCATTATGTATATTATTGGAACCATTATGTATATTATTGGAACCATTATGTATATTATTGGAACCATTATGTATATTATTGGAACCATTATGTATATTATTGGAACCATTATGTATATTATTGGAACCATTATGTATATTATTGGAACCTTTATGTATATTATTGGAACCATTATGTATATTATTGGAACCATTATGTATATTATTGGAACCATTATGTATATTATTGGAACCATTATGTATATTATTGGAACCATTATGTATATTATTCAGATGTTCTTTTAACACACACAAAATACCGCTTGATTGGAGGACTGCGGATATCACTGCGATTTACAAAAAATAAGACAGATGTGACCCAGCAAATTACAGACCTGTTAGCCTAACGAGCATAGTATGTAAAATAATGGAAACTTTAATAAGAGAAGACATAGTTAGTCACATGAAGACAAATAATTTATTTTCAAAAAAACAATATGGCTTTATTACAGGGAAGTCTACAGTACTGCAACTGATCAAAGTGATTGACGATTGGACTGAAGCTCTTGACAAGGGAAAAGCTACAGATGTGATCTACTGTGATTTCGAAAAAGCCTATGACCGGGTGCCACATAAAAGACTACTGGAAAAGATCTCATGCTGTGGTATTAAGGGTAAACATTTAGCCTGGATTGAACAGTTCTTAACTAATAGGATACAAAGAGTGGTTGTGAATGGCAAAACATCAGAGTGGACACCAGTTATCAGCGGTGTGCCACAGGGATCTGTCTTGGGGCCGTTACTCTTTGTAATTTTTATCAATGACCTGCCAAAATGCCTGAAGAATGAAAGTGAAGTATATCTGTACGCAGACGACACAAAAATATATAGAATAATTGAAACTGAGGATGACCGTATTAAACTGCAAGAGGATGTGGACAGATAAATGGTTATTAAGTTTCCATCCTGATAAAAGTAGACACATGAGAATCGGCAAATCAGATGTTAGTGAGGATGGCTATTACTTAGGTAAAACTATTGCAAAATCCTCAGTAGAGAAAGATATTGGTGTCCTGATTGATGACAAACTTACCTTCTCCGCACATCTATCTGAGAAAATTAATAAAGCTAACAGAATTGTTGGGATCATAAGAAGAACCTTCACAAGTCTAGATACTGAAATGTTCAAATCTCTCTACACAACTCTCGTCCGCCCTCACTTGGAGTACGCAAATCAAGTTTGGAATCCCTATTTGGTCAAGGATGTGGATGCAGTGGAAAATGTGCAACGCAGAGCCACCAAGATGTTACCAAACATGAAAGATAAATCTTATGAAGAAAGACTGAGAACTCTAAAACTCCCTACACTTTCATACAGAAGATCAAGAGGGGATATTATTGAAACTTTTAAAATATTGTCGGGGAGATATGACGAAGACTGTTGCAAGGACATATTCCATCTGAGGGAGGATAGCACGACCAGAGGACATGTGAAGAAAATATATAAAACAAGATCAAGACTGAACATAAAAAATATTCATTTCCATGTAGGGTGGTAGATACATGGAATAGGCTACCAGGGTGGGTTATAAATTCAGACACGGTGGAAATATTTGAGAGGAATTTAGCCAGGGTATGGAATAATCAAGAACAAAAATATAACTATATGGCATCAATAAAGTCCCCCACCACCGCCACCAGTTACCATCACGGACAACAAAGTAATGTAACCGTAGAGCTGGAGCCACAGGCCCTGAGGCCTGATACGGCCTCTTCCAGAATGACTTCTGTGAGTATCTGTGAGTATTATAAGTGAAATGGAATCATCAATGCAATATTTACTACTTATATGTATATTTGTTGTGAAATACGTGTGTATAGAGGAACTCTGTACGTTTGTTTATTGTAAATGTGCATAAAACATGGCATTACGTTAATTATATACATGCTTTTGTAATACTTTATCGCATTCCTTGACCCTGAAAACCTGAGAGAAGATGCCAGCATTACTGTCATACGTCAATTAGTTCACTAAATATGGCAAACATTAATTTAATGATATAGGAACAAATATAGCCGCCACGGCAGATACAGTATATCGTTTTGTTTTTTCCGAATGGCCCCATATCTGAAGTTTGTACCCTTATATTGTTTTATCGTTGTGCCAAGTTTCATGCTTGTACACAGTTTTGCCCAATTCCTTGTAAATTATGCACATATCGCCTGGACTAAAAACAAACGTTCTATTCAGTATGTGGGAATGTTGCTTAATACATATATTAGGCACATAGTAATGAGCAAATCAAGTAATTTAAATTTGTATATATAATTGTGCAAATTGTGTACTGCACGTTCATGAATCCCAATATATTGTTTTCGTTTAAAGTATCACCTAGGCATGTATATAGACGGACCATATCTAAGATAACTTTTTCCTGTACTAATTGCAAATTACTCACTCTCTATGTATCTATCTATTTATCAAACTTATAATATACTCCTTTAATTTATCTCGACAAAAGTCACTATTTGTTCGTTTAAATTACCAAAATACGAGGTTTCATAACCTGATTACTGTTATCAAACTTCTATTCGTTAAGGATTGTATCAACGTTAGTGATGCTAATCACACTGAGTCAATTACTACCCATTATTTATGCTTCAGTGATATGATGTCCCGTTCCAAGCAATTATTTTAGTGTTTCTTGTCTCAAGACTCCCCTTATTCATTATTGCCCATTAAATCCTTATTGTTCTCTTCTTGATACGTTCAAGTATCCCTTCACGTCACACCTGAATCATTTATGCGTTTTTCTTGCTTCCTATTGTATCTTCTTTCAAACAAACACCCTCCTCCCGTCATCTCAAATTCATCTTTGTTCTACCCCTTCCTAGTAATTAATCAATCGCTTCATTGTATCTCGCTTGTTCTTTTCTCCGTATACGTATTTTCGAGTGGTGAGATGCGATAGTCGTGCTATTGTTCATTCCTTTGTCATTATAAGACCATAGTCTTATTTTGTAGCTGTTGGTGAAATGCCATATACCTATTTTAATTAAGTATTTTAGTGAAATGTGTTATAAAATATGTACACAAAGCATTATTGTCATGCCCAGTAGTTTAATATATTTCCATTATATATCGTTAATTCAGCTGCAAAGAAATATACACAAATATGCCATGTGAACAAAATGACACTGAATATAGCATTTTGTAAATATTTGTGAGATATCCTCTTGGAAATAATGGGTAATCAGTGATAATATTTTTTCTATGACATATATTTGATTTGTTGTGTCACTTATATTTCATAACACTATACCAACTATCTACTAAAAATGGACATAAAGACCAAGTGATGAGGAACATGTAATGACAATTTTTAACTCATAGCATCGTCAGAGGGACCTAAAGAACCTATAAGCGATACGTTGGCAGTAAGGTGTCCCTCTTCACAAGGTGTGTGAATGATTGTAATTTCTCAACATGTTTATTGTTCCACCTACTCAAACTAGAGCAGATCACATTGAACGCAGTTGATGAAAAACTGTATTAAAGCAAATGGATATAGTAACGATTGTATCCAATATTAAAATTAAAATTATTTATTTAAGTACCGACACTGTCAAATATATTGCACATAATGCATACCTATTGTTAATGATAGAGTTGTACGACATAACATAGCATTCATATAGATATGAGACAAGGTTAATACAGTAAGCTGATTGAATGTCAGAGGAAGGCATAGGTGGGCGACGGAGTGAATATTATTAAACGGAAACGGCGTCGTGGTTTGGCCAAGCTATTTAAGTTTATCACCCTTTCTGGTTAGGTCAACATTTATATACGTATAATACATTGCCACTTTACATGATCCAAAACATTCTGAAATACTCTAGCTCCAGTTTTGCCTTGGTTTTATTAAATATATTTATATAGAAATAGGAAAGGCTAAGCTTATTCTGGCATTTGTTTTACTCATTTTTTTTTTAGATCTTACTCGTACTACAGTAAACCCCCGTTATCTCGGACTATTTTTACTCGGAAACCCGTACTTTTCAAAATGGCATCGGCCTCTTGGATAGTTCGCCGTAGACCTCGGAAAATTCCGAGATCTAAGGGGTAAAACTCTGAGGGCCCACGTGGTCTGTCGGACAGGTCACCTAACAACTCGGAAAATATCGGAAAAATTATGAGATGTCCGTGGCGTCATGCCCAAGCCGCGGACATCCCACGCAGCGAGTTTCCATAGCAACCACTCCTCCCGCATGCAACCCCACCCCGTATCCTCTGTCCCATTCCCCTTTGTTTTCCCTGACTCACCCTCCCCTCCCGCCTTATCAGACTCAGTCCACCTTATGTTCTCCTGCGCATCACATCCATTAGTCTGTCATTATGCCTCCCAAGGCAAAATTGAAGGGGAGTGAGGTGGAGAAGGACAGTGAGGTGGAGAAGGACATTGAGGTGGAGAAGGACAGTGAGAGGGAGAAGGACAGTGAGGTGGAGAAGTAGAGTGAGGTGGAGAAGGGGAGTGAGGGGGAGAAGGGGCAGTGAAGTGTGGGGATGGGGAAGAGGGGAGGTGGAAAAAGACAATCATCAAGGAAAAACAATCATCAAGAACTACAGCAAGACTACAGTCTCTCCTCTAACGTCTTCCCTACCTGTTGGAAGTTTGCTCTTATTCAACCTGTCCCAAAGAAGGGTGACCGCTCTCAACCCTCCAATTGCTCTCATCTCTTGTACCTATAAAGTTTTTGAAAATATTCTTGCTTCCAAATTTCTTAAGCACTTCTCTTCTCATAATCTGCTCTCAGATCGCAAGTCTGGCTTCCCTTAGGGTCGCTCTACTGGTGATCTTCTTTCATATCTTACTAACTCTTGGTCATCCTCCTTTCGGGACTTCGGTGAGACTTTTTCTGTCGCACTAGACATATAGAAGGCCTTCGATAGAGTCTGGCACAAATCTTTAATATACAAACTACCCTCCTTCGGTTTCTATCGCTCCATCTGTGCCTTTCTCTCTTAATTTCCTTTCCGACCGTTCCATAGCTGCGGTTGTGGACAGCCATCGCTCACTTCCTCATCCTATCAACTCCGGTGTTCCTCAGGGTTCTGTCCTATCTCCTATTCTCTTTCTAATTTTCATAAATGATTTCCTTAACTGTACATCCAGTCCCATCCATTCATATGCAGACGACTCTACCTTACACAACTCAATTAGTTTCCCAGAACGCCCCAGACAGCAGTCCCTCAAAATGAAACGTATTGAAGCCATCAATCACTTATCTTCTGATCTAGCTAATATTTCCAATTGGGGTAGAGAAAACCTTTGTAGCATATAATGCTTCCAAGACCTGCAATTTATCCATCTTACTACCCATCAGGAACCTCCAGAGGACTATCCCTTATTCTTCAACAAAACAAAAATCAATCTTTCATCTTCTCTCAATATTCTCGGTTTCTCTTATTTTTCAGCTCTCACTTGGAAGGACCATATTACCAGCCTTGCTAAGGCAGCCTCCCAGAAGCTGGGTGTTCTCAACCGCCTTAAGGGGTTCTTTACCCCTGTGCAGCAGCTTGCTCTGTACAGGGGTACAGTGCGTCCTTGTATTGAGTATTGTTCACATGTGTGGGGAGGATCCTCTCACACCGCACTCCTAGACAAAGTAGAAAGGAAAGCCTTTCTCATCATTAACTCCTGTCCACTCACCAGCTCTCTGCAATCTCTCTCTCTTCGCCGCAATGTTGCATCTCTCTCGCTATTTTATCGCTACTACAATAATCAGCGTTCTTTGGAGCTTTCCCAGTGTATACCCCCTCCCCTATGTAGGGGTATCAGTCTTTCCCTCTTCCTATGACTTAAATTGCTTCAGACTCCGTGTGTCCAGGCATTTTAGCTCGAACGTCCCTTGATTTTGGCCCTGTCCCGCTTTCAAAACTGGGGAGGCACTCTCTGCAGGCAGTTATGCCTTTTGTCTCCCTCATTCACATAGAAAAAAAAGAAAAACAAATACAAACTTACAGTATACATCACAGGGAAAGGACTAAAGGAGGGACCTGTTTCCAGTGTTTCTTATGGGAGGGTGAGTGTTCCTGATCAGTACATTGCAGTATAGTAAACTGTATGTATTGTATGTACTGTTCACTAAAATTATTGTACTTTACTGTTGTATTCCCTTTATACTACTGTATATATTTACATGTACCTATACTGTATAATGTGTCTGCTGTATACTGGAATTCATATTGAGTCTACGTTGATAGTGATAGGATAGTCTCCGATTTCTCTGGTGGTGCGGACTCCCCCATTCCAATTCGGAATTTTTTCCTCTCATAAGTCGGATACTAAGTCGGACTCGGACTTCTCGGAAAATCGGACTTCTTGGAAGTGGTCTCCCCCCAATTAGTCCGAGATAACGAGGGTTTACTGTATTTAAACGTGTAATGGAAGCGTCGGTTGTCGGTCATTGCAACACTAGGATACTGACATTTTCGATATCAGAGGATTAAATGAGATAATTTTGCCCTCATTGTTTCCTAGCGGGCCTACTAAGCTGCATAAAACCACCTAATGATTGCCAACATATATTTTGAAATAGCGTAATCAGATATTAAAGGGGTCAAGTTAGTTTGCATTAAACTTCTTGCAGTGAGTACCTTATAGCGAGTCTAGAAATTGTGACCCTAGCCTCTTGTAACACAAGAGGAGGCTGGAGCTGTAAATTACCGCACCTATTGGCTAGTTGACTCTTTCCAAATGGTAGAAATATCAGCTCAATAATTATTGCACGCGTTCATTCTGAGCTATGTGAGGTTCAGGATCAAGATTTCAAAACTCAGTTCAGCATTCCTACAACCCTCTTCCCCCGTTCCACCCTCTCCCGCACTTCTTCATCCATACTCCCATCTTTACTTAGCACACTGCCCAGATACTTAAATGAGCTGACCATCTCCATAGCCTGACCATTCAACTTCACCTCACACCCTTTTCGAAGACCATAACTTTGCTCTTCCCTGCATTTACCTTCAGATTCCGTTTTTTGCACATTCTTCCAAACATATACAACTCCCATTCATTATCGCTCATCAGAACTGAATCATCAGCAAACAGAAGTACAGGTAGCTTCCACTTGTATCCCTCCCTTATCAGCAAACACATTTAATTATTTAGTGACTTTCGAAAATATCTTGAGTATAAGTGTTTCGAAAATATTCCTAATATTACTTTTTCATACGATATTCATTAGAGGTTTCAAGGTTTTTTATTCAGTAATATTATAGTATATTATTACCTCTATCTTTTGATGCATATTAACTCCCAAAAAGCGGGCATGCTTGTTTACATGACCGTATTGCTGGGCGGGTATATTTACAGAAAACGAGCTTCATTCCATGCTCTTTTTCATGCATAAGCAAGAGCCAGAGCGTAATACAATTATATATCTGTGAAAGGGCGAGCGATAATAGAGCTTTCCAATGACACCTGGGTCATCCTTGTACGACCACGGATTATCTTGCAACGATCGTGTAACCGGAGGTGCAAATACCCTAAAATACGGTATTTTTCGCGGTTTTTACCTTGTTGCGCGAGGTAAGGAGGGTGGGGACGAGACACAGTACGTGTCAGTGACGGCCCCAAGGTGGTGGCGAGCGGTCTGAGGCCAACTATCGTCCCCCCAACACGCGGACTCTCTCTCATAGCTCATCACGTCCTCAAAATAGCATCCGTCATATGATGGGCACCGCAGGGGTGGCCAATATTCTTTCTCCCGTCATATGATGTTCACCGTCGATTGAGGGTTCAAGTACGGTTAAGGTGATAATTGAGGGTTAAAAACGAGCGATACTAAACATATTTGGTGGCGCGCTATCGGTGATCGGCTGGGGTAGACTTATTTTGTTGATAAGAAAAACAAAACGGCAATTAACTTAATTAAGTAATTCCCATTGACCCAGAGGGTTAAAGAGATGCATTGGTTCATCACCAAGTTTGGATTACCTAAGGAAGTACCGTCAGAACAAGGATGCACCGATTGTGTTCTTTGATCTGAATGTTGGGTTAAACAAGGGTGCATGATGTTCCCATGGTAGTTCAATATCTATATGGATGGAAGCATGAACAGAAATTTAAGGAAGAGCAGTAGATGTTGGTGTACCCCTGTTAAAGGAGGGAAGTGGGTGGAAGTTGCCTGCTGATGATACTGTTCTGACGAGTGATAATGAGTGGGAGTTAAAGGGTTTGGTAAATAGGTTAGGAACTTTGTGTGAGAAAAGGAACTTAAAGGTAACTGCAGGGAAGCGTATAATATCGGCTATGTAACGTAGGTAAAAATAATTGAACAAATGCTTGAGCACGAATTACATAGACAATACACCGTACATATATAAAATCACTGCACGGATCGAAGTTTGATAAATCTCACACATGTACTAAATTAACAAGGGGAGTCCTAGAAGCGGCTCTCTACGAAAAAGTTAAATTGAACACCGCATATTTTATATTATCTTCACAATAATTCCCAAAACTTATAAACACAGAGACACTTAGGGTATGGGTGTAGAGGAGAAGTAATTTCCATGAGGGAGAATCTGGACGACGTAGGACTTGTAGTTCTTCCTCCGACTGGACGTCAAAGGGAGCTGCCTCTCTCACGGACACTAGAGAAGGTTGCTCCTGGCTCCTCTAACACACTCTTGTTTGCCACCCTAGTTGAACTTTACTATAGGGACAGGCTTGTCCTATAGAAAAGTATAGCCAACACTGTTCTCTACCCACTAAAAGCTGAACCAGTGGAAGGTATTACCCGTATTTGTATACCTTCCCTCAATTTCAGTCCGGCTATATTTGGATGATAATTTGAACACAATTTGACCTATCTCAGAATAGTAGGGACATGGGAATTTCCTTATTTTCCTTATTGTGAAGGCAATCATTATTCTAAAAATACACTTACCCTAATAATACATGTACAAGGTTATTCTCTATATCTTAAGATTATACTCTTTATATAAAAGGCTTGTATGGCTGCATGATAAATGTTTTTCTTTGATTCACTCTTCTTGACTTTTTCTATATTGCAGGCCAAGCTTTTGTTCCTCCTAACTCCTTCTCTATTTTTGCCACTCCTCAAGTGAGGTACTGTAGAGGTGATTCTCTTGGTTCCATCTGTAGAGGTATTGTACTGGAACCATATGCGGAATTAGCATAAATTCTTCTTCGTCGTATTCCAAATCCGGCTGCTGTTGAGTGCCTGCCTTTTATGTTTGTCTCAGGCTCTGCAATTGGCTGGAAAGGGATCTCTGTGATTGGTCCGGGTTCGAACTTCTGGTAGGCCTCGGATGTGATGACTGTCCTATACCTGCAAGGATTACAGCATGAGTATGTCTTCTTTGTTGGGTAGACTGTATTATCTCTGCAGGTATTAGAGCACGGGAAACTCGGCAAAACTGTGTTGTTTCTCTTTCCACCCTCTGCTGTGCCTTCTTCCTTGTCCTTTTGCTCTCCTTCACTGCAGCTATTTTGACTCTTGTAGGTTGTTCATTTCCCTGCATTGTTAGGACCTCCGCTGGGGTTGCTTTGCCCCTGGTTTGCAACCCCGTCATCTCACCACATACAGTATATATATATATATATATATATATATATATATATATATATATATATATATATATATATATATATATATATATATATATATATATATATATATATATAGTACATATATACATAATTATATTCCCATGTTTATGTGGAGGTTTGGGCATTCGAAATGGTTTACTATGGCTTAAAGCTATGTAGCCTACACATATACTTAAAGATAACTCGAGCAGCAATGAAGGAGCCTATCTTGAATAAGGATACTAGATTACATTCGATAAGAGACACAATACAGGTAGAAATATATTAAATAATCACTATATAAAATAGCCAATGGTCCAAACCATAATATTGATTCAGTTGAGGGCAAAGGATTTGAAAGGTTAAGGGATATTAGTTATAATATTGGTGTTAATGCACCTTTTGACGACACTTCTTAACACCTTACGAGCGGCCTATGCGGTTTATTTATATGTACCGCACAGCGGGGTGTTTTTAGCCAAAATAGGGCTGTTTACGTGATCATTTTCATGCCTAAATAAGACCCAGAACGTAAAACAAGTACCTATCCCTGAAAGGGCATAAACAGAGCTTTCGAATGACACCATAACGATCCTTGTATGATGGATAGTTTTCTTGCAATAACCGTGCAACGCGAGTGCAAAAAGCAGGTAATTCGGTACTTTCGGTACATAATTGAGTATGTAGCGAGTGAGAGAGGGAGGAGGGAGCTGAGATTTGTGTCAGTAGGTTCGCCGCGGTGGTCTGGAGCAGTCATACGCTCGCTAGTCTCCTGCCACCACTTGTCTCTCTCTCTCAGCCACATTACGTGCTGAAATTGCCACTCGACCTATGTCGAGCGCCGCCACATAGTCCAGCTTTATTTAACTCGACTTATGTTGCTCGCCGCTAATTAAGGGTTAACCGGTCCAATACCAGCGACGGCTCCCAGCCGTCAGTAGATAAGTCACTCCCAAGTCCCAGCGACGGCTGGGAGCCGTCAGTAATGTAATTTCCTTGTAACTGCCTGTATCAGGCTGTGCCTGGTATGACGACCGTTTGAGCACTGCTCTCGATATGGCAACACTTCTCAGCTTATATCCAACCCTCTGAAGGCTGAGAGAGCCAGTATTCCTTCATCTCTTGAGCTGGAAGGTTGAGGTTGTTATATCTTGCCATTTTGGCCACATTGCTTGGGACTGGGGGGGGGGGGGGGATGGAACTTTTATTACTGTAGCCTCCGCTACAGCAGGGGTTAACAAAATCTAAAGCCAGCTTATCTACTCCATGCCCAGCACCCACTCCCCTGCCACAATCTCTCACTCTCTTTCACTCCCTCTCTTCAGTGCCGTCCTTTCCGTTGCCTCATATGGGGCTTATACGGGACCCCCAGGTTATTATGTTATAATAATAATAATTATTATAATAATTATAATGATAATAATAATAATAATTGTAGTATCAAGCGTTTCTGCCAATCAGAAACAAGTATTCGAAAACCCAAAGTACTTCAAAACAAAGTGAATTGATTAGCAAATACCTGTACACCTCTCAGCCAATCACAAAGAGTACTGGACACCCAAAGATGCAGTTATGACAACCTGCCGTCCGAGTTAATGGTCGTTGGTGGTTGGTTGGCGAGATCAAACAATTATCATCAAGCACCTTGGTGTGGACCTGCTCCATATCCTACCATGCTTCCTGTTCAACCCAGCCATTATTTCTATAATTATCAACTAAAACAAAAGGAAAACATCCTGCCTGGATATTATATGGAAGAGGAAGAGTGAAATAACGGATATTAAATATAAAAAAGGGAGCGAAAAGACGTGCATGAGTATCTGAAGGTGGTTCAGCTAATCAGCGCGCCAGCTGGCATGACGGGGTAGGCCCCCGGATGGCAGGACAGAGGATCTTCGAGGTGGTACTTGGTGAAGCTAAGGTCTTTCCCGACAGGCCTGTAACCCCCCCCTCCCCCAGCTCTACTTCAAGACCTCCACCTCCCTCTCTCCATCTTATGCCAAATATCCTAATCTCTTCTAAAGATGTACTTTCTACCTTCTCTGGGCTTAATACTAAGAAGGCATACGGTCCGGACGGTGTTCCTCCTGTTGTACTTAAAAACTGTGCTTCCGTGCTGACCCCCTGCCTAGGCAAACTCTTTCGTCGCTGTCTCTCCTCTAACGTATTTCCTTCTTGCTGGAAGTTTGCTCTCATTCAACCTGTCCCAAAGAAGGGTGACCGCTCTCAACCCTCCAACTATCGTCCAATTGCTCTCATCTCTTGTATCTCTAAAGTTTTTGAAACTATTCTTGCTTCCAAATTTCTTAAGCATTTCTCTTCTCATAATCTGCTATCAGATCGCCAATATGGCTTCCTTAAGGGTCGCTCTACTGATCTTTCAGATCTTACTAACTCTTGGTCATCCAACTTTCGGGACTTCGGTAAGACTTTTTCCGTTGCACTAGACATATCGAAGGCCCTCGATAGAGTCTGGCACAAATCTTTTATTTCCAAACTGCCCTCCTTCGGTTTCTGTCCCTCCATCTGTGCCTTTGTCTCCAATTTCCTTTCTGGCTATTCCATAGCTGCGGTTGTGGACAGCCATCACTCATTTCCTCATCCTATCAACTCCGGTGTTCCTCAGGGTTCTGTCCTATCTCCTATTCTCTTTCTAATTTTCATAAATGATCTTCTCAACTGTACATCCAGTCACATCCATTCATATGCAGACGACTCTACTTTACACCACTCAATTAGTTTTCCAGAACTCCCCAGCCAGCAATCCCTCAAAAGTAAACATAATGAAGCCATAAAATGCTTATCTTCTGATCTAGCTACTATTTCCAATTGGGGTAGAGAAAACCTTGTTGCATTTAATGCTTCTAAAACTCAATTTATCCATCTTACTACCCATCAGGTACCTCCAGAGGACTATCCCTTACTCTTCAACAATACAAAAATCAACCCTTCATCTTCCCTCAATGTTCTCGGTGTCTCTTTTTCTTCTGCTCTCACTTGGAAAAACCATATTACCAGTCTCGCTAAGGCAGCCTCCCAGAAGCTGGGTGTGCTCAACCGCCTCAAGGGGTTCTTTACCCCTGCGCAGCTTCTAGCTCTGTACAGGGGCACAGTGCGTCCTTGTATTGAGTATTGTTCACATGTGTGGGGAGGATCCTCTCACACCGCACTCCTAGATAAAGTAGAAAGGAAAGCCTTTCGTATCATTAACTCCCGTCCACTCACCAACTCTCTGCAATCTCTCTGTCTTCGCCGCAATGTTGCATCTCTCTCGCTATTCTATCGCTACTACAATAATCAGTGTTCCTCGGACCTTTCCCAGTGTATACCACCTCCTGTACGTAGGGTACGTAGTACCCACCTTGCAACATAATCCCACCCCTACTCTGTGCAACTCTCCAACCCAAGAGTGAAACGTTATTCTCAGACCTTCTTCTATTCAACTGCTGAGCTCTGGAACTCTCTCCCAGAATCAGTCTTTCCCTCTTCCTATGACTTAAATTGCTTCAAACTCTGTGTTTCCAGGCAATTTAGCTCGAATGTCCCTTGATTTCGGCCCTGTCACTCTTTGAAATCTGGGGGAGGCACTCGCTGCAGGCAGTTATGCCTTTTTTCTCCCTCATTCACATAGAAAAAATAAATAAAAACATTATGAAAGAAGAGTAGAAGACAGAAGATGGACGTCTGGAGGACCTGCCATTCCCTGCCCTTCTTGCCGACCAATCAGCTCTCTGATCCTGCCCTACTCCACCAATCAGCTTCCAGAACCAGCCTTCACATCTCATCTATCATTGCATCTCTCTACATACCAACACTTTTCTATATTCTTCTCTTCCCTGAATAAAGCTTCATTCCTTACCTTTTTCAACTCTGCGAAGGAGATTGTTATCGCACAAACAGATCCCGCCCGTATACTGTGCACCACCAGCCAGCCTGTCTGTCGTCGTCGTCGTCGTCGTCGTCGTCGTCCGTCTGTCTGTCCGGAAATTCCTCCTAGAGGACCTAGACCGTTCGATGGATTTTCACCAAATTTCACAGGTAGGCCTATATCCATTTGGTCAATGCGATGGTCAGTCAAGAAGGCATTTTCCATTTAACTTAAAGGTTAAGGTCAAAGGTCAAGGTTGAAAATAAGGTCAATATTTCATATTTTTTAGTTTTTACTCAAATGTCTCCATTTTCACTATACAAGTTACTGGTAACATTAGTATCGTATTGACCAAATTTTAGGTAAATATTCTAAAGGGAAAGGTCAAAGGTCAAGGTCAAAGGTCAAAATAAGTTTTTCACTAGTATTTCTTATACTAACTGGCTGGTGTACAGAAAGAGATAAATGAGGACTTCTGGAATGACACAGTCAGTGTCATTTCAGGCCTCTCGGAGAATGAAATAACAATCGTGGGGGTGGACCTCAATGGTCACGTGGGAGCATCTGCAGATGGATACGAGGGGATACATGGAGGAAATGGTTACGGAAGGAGAAATCTGGAAGGCGAATATATATTGGAGTCCTGCGTTGCACTCAACATGGTTGTGTGTAACACAAAGTTCAAGAAAAGACAGAGCCACCTGATCACATATAACTCTGGGGTCTCCAGTAGCCAGCTAGATTGCATCTTGGTTAACAGGAAAGACTGGAAACTAGTTCGAGATGTAAAGGTCATCCCGAGCGAAGAATGTATCCCCCAGCATAAGCTACTTGTGTGCGACATGAGCTTATACAGAGATCCTAAGCGCAAGAAGGTATACATACCCAAAAGGAAAGTGTGGCTGCTGAAGAACAAGGAAGTTAGGGATAGGTTTCATAGTGAACTGGAGGAAATGAATAGAAATGAGGAAGCTAGGCCTAACGATGTAAATAGTCAATGGAACTTTCTTAAGCATAGCCTTATCGCTGCCACTGACAAAGTCTGTGGGAAAACAAAGGGTCACCCCAGGAATAAGACCTCCTGGTGGTGGAACGATGAGGTAGAACATGCTGTGAAAGAGAAAAGGAGATGCTTCAAAGCATTGAAGAAAGGAGGCAGCAAGGAGGAATACCAGGCAGCTAAACGAACTGCCAAAAGAGTTATTTACAATGCTAAAAATCGCATTAAGGACCTGGTCCTCGAACAAGTGTGTAACACTGACAATCCCAATGGGATCTTCAACCTAGCTAGGCGAGTTAAAAATTACAGTAGGGATATTATAGGTGAACAGTGTGTTAGAAACGATAATGGGAAGATTGTGTATGCAGAAAATGAAATCAGAGAAGCATGGAAGGCACACTATGAACGATTGCTAAATGTAGAGTTTGAATGGGATAAGGAACAGCTTAGTATCGAAAAACCAATATCTGGGCCCCCTCCTTTGATAACACCAGCTGTAGTGAGCGACGCAATCAATAAAATGAATGACGGTAAAGCTCCAGGTTGCTCTGACATTGTCGCTAAGATGATAAAAGCCTCAGGGGAGACTGGTGTAAACTTAGTCACTGAGTTGATAAACACCATTATTAAAGATGAGAAAATCCCAGAGGATTGGCTCAAAAGTGTAATAGTAAATATATACAAAGGAAACGGGGATGCGCTAGATAGAGGAAATTATAGGGGCCTGAATATGCTTGACCAAATCATGAAGGTCTGTGAGAGAGTCCTTGAGGGTTTGATCAGGCAAAGCATCTCTATTGATGATATGCAGTTTGGTTTTATGCCAGGATGGGATACAACCGATGCTATCTTCATAGTCAGGCAGATACAGGAAAGATACTTACTAAAAGGCAAGGATCTTTACTTTGTGTTTGTAGACCTGGAGAAGGCCTTTGATAGGGTGCCTAGAGATGTTGTGCAGTGGGTTATAAGGAAACTTGGTGTGGAAGAGTGGCTGGTGCGTGTGATAATGAAGATGTATGAGGATTCGTGAAGTGCGGTGAGGGTGAAGGGTGTACTGAGTGATGAGTTCGCAGTCCGTGTTGGAGTCCATCAGGGTTCAGTGTTAAGCCCCCTCCTCTTTATTATGGTCTTGGAGGCGCTGTCTAGAGTTTTTGGAGGCGGACTCCCGTTGGAACTGTTTTATGCAGACGATTTAGTCCTAATAGCTGACAGTGTGCGGGATGCTGAGGCCAAATTCAGAGAGTGGAGAGAGGGCATGGCAAGCAAGGGTTTAAGAGTCAATATTAACAAAACCAAGGTTATGCATTGTAGATTAAGACGAGGCAATGTGGAAAAGAGCGGTGCATACCCATGTGCAGTGTGTGGAAAGGGAGTGGGCGCTAACTCAATTCAATGTAGCAGCTGTCGATGTTGGGTACACCATGGGAGTAAGAACTGTAGTAGAATAAAGGGACCCCTGCCGAAGGATGAGTCAGAAGTAGAGAAATGTGAGTGCGTAGTGTGCAAAGGCGAGCTTGTGTTAGGTGATGATCCTGTGGCTGTGAATTTTGGAAATGAGTCTTTGGAGCTGGTGAACAAGTTTTGTTACCTAGGAAATACCATCTCTGCCAGTGGTGGGGCTGAGGCTGCCACTGTTGCTAAAATTAGGTGTGGCTTGGGGAAGTTCAGAGAACTGATGCCAATCCTGACCATGAAAAGAATGCCTCTTCCCCTGAAGGGGGAGAGGCATGTGTTAGAAGTACAATGACGTATGCCTCAGAAACATGGGCCGTTAAAGTAGAGGATGTCAACAGAATGGAGCGTAATGAGATGAGAATGGTGAGATGGATGTGTGGGGCCAGGCTACAGGATAGAATAACAAATGTTGAGCTGAGGAGACGTTTAGGTATAAAGAGTATTAGCGAGGTGATGCGTACAAGTAGACTGGGATGGTATGGACATGTGGAGAGAATGGATGAACAAAATTGGGTGAAAAAATGCAGGTCTGTGATTGTGGAGGGAGCTGCACCAAGGGGTGGACCGAGGAAGACCTGGGATCGGACTATACGTGCCGATCTCAAATCCAAGAACTTGACAAGTGAAGCAGCCCTTAACACCTTACGAGCGGCCTATGCGGTTTATTTATATGTACCGCCCAGCGGGGTGTTTTTAGCCAAAATAGGGCTGTTTACGTGATCATTTTCATGCCTAAATAAGACCCAGAACGTAAAACAAGTGCCTATACCTGAAAGGGCATTAACAGAGCTTTCGAATGACACCATAACGATCCTTTTATGATGGCTAGTTTTCTTGCAATAACCGTGCAACGCGAGTGCAAAAAGCATGTAATTCGGTACTTTCCCCATATAATTCAGTATGTAGCGAGTGAGAGAGGGAGGAGGGAGCTGAGATTCGTGTCAGTAGGTTCGCCGCGGTGGTCTGGAGCAGTCATACGCTCGCTAGTCTCCTGCCACCACTTGTCTCTCTCTCTCAGCAACATTACGTGCTGAAATTGCCACTCGACCTATGTCGAGCGCCGCCACATAGTCCAGCTTTATTTAACTCGACTTATGTGGTGAGCCGCTAATTAAGGGTTAACAGGGTAGCCTGGAACGCCGCCATTAGGACAAGAGACTGAAACTGCACTTATGTGTGGAACACTCAGTCTTAAAATGTTATGTATGTATGTATGTAACTGTTAGATTCTCACTAGGCTTACCATGTATATTTAGAATACCTAGGCCAAGGTCATACAAGAAACTATACAATTCCATATGAAAGGCCAAGGTCACAGGTCAAGGTCAAATAAAAGGTCAATATGCTATTTTCTATACTCTTCATGCAAACTTCACAACATTTGGTGAGATAGTTGCACTTTAACTGCAAAGGAAAATAATACATTTGGACACACATATCATAAAGGTCAAGATAAAGGTCAAAGGTCAAGGTCAACTATTCTTTTAATATATATGAAACTAACTGATGGGTTTTAATGAAATTAAGCATGCTTATTTGATTTTCCAGCGCAATGTCAATGAAAAAAAAAAAATACTCTTACATAAAGGTCCAGGTGAGAGGTTAAGGTTAAAGGTCAACTTTTACTATTTATTTAACTTACTCAAATGTCTTCATTTTCAC
The DNA here is from genome assembly GCA_032716605.1 of Paralithodes platypus. Taxonomy (NCBI): domain Eukaryota; kingdom Metazoa; phylum Arthropoda; class Malacostraca; order Decapoda; family Lithodidae; genus Paralithodes; species Paralithodes platypus. The sequence continues at coordinate 22,760,618 of CM064549.1, forward strand.
AATACAAGTTACTGGTAACCTTAATATCGTATTGCCCAAATCTTAGATACATATTTTAAAGGGTAAGGTCAAAGTTCAAGGTCAAAGATCAATTTTTTTTTTACTAGTATTTGTTATACTAACAGTATCATTTAAATTTAAATTTAATTTTAAATTTTGTAAATAACACGGTAACTAACTGTTAGATTCTCACTAGGTTTACCATGTATATTCGGAATACCTAGGCCAAGGTCATACAAGAAACTATTCAATTCCATATGAGAGGTCAAGGTCACAGTTCAAGGTCAAATAAAAGGTCAATATGTTATTTTCTTTACTTTTCATGCAAACTTCACAAAATTTGGTGAGATGGTTGCACTTTATGTGAAAAAGGAAAATTATAAATGTTGAGACATTTAAAGGTCAAGATAAAGGTCAAAGGTAAAGGTCAACTATTTATTAATATATATGAAACTAACTGATGGGTTTTAATGAAATTAGGCATGCTTATTTGATTTTCATGGGCAATGTCAATGCAAACAAAAATGTACTCTTCCATAAAGGTCAAGGTCACAGGTCAAGGTCAAAGGTCAACTTATATTATTTATTAAACAAATATTATTCACATTTTGGAAAACTGGCTGTGTTATGGCTTATTACTTAAATATCATATATATCAAATTTCACATAAATATTGTAATAGTTAAGGTCAGAGGTCAGGGTCAAAACAAGAGTATTTGTCATTTACCCTAAACTCCTAGACTGTTTAATGTATTGTCATCAAATGGTACTGGCAAATTCAGTTGGTCAATGCGACGACCATCCAAATATATGTATTTTATTTTAGGTCAAAGGTCAAGGTCACAGTATATGATCACTATATGACATTTGTAATCAATGTGTTTTTATACGAATGACACCATATGCATAATGCTAGTTACTGTAATATGAACATTGCTAACTAAATCCTAGATAAGAAACTCTAAGGTCGAAGGTCATGGTTAAAGTTCGAAATATGATTTTTACTAGTATTTCCTATTTAATGTAAGGTTCTCATTAGGCATATCATGCATATTCGGAATGCCTAGACCAAGGTCATACAAATATGAACATAATTCCATTTGATAGGTCAAGGTCACAGGTCAACATCAAATATAAGGTCAATACGCTCATTTCTTTACTATTCATGTAAACTTCACAAAATTTGTTGAAACAGTTGTGCTTTAAGGGAAAATTAAAATGTTAATTTTTCAGACATCATGAAGGTCAAGATGAAGGTCAAAGGTCAACTATTCCTTTAATACCTCTGAAACTAACTGATAATTGTTAATGCAATTTGACACACTTATTTGATTTTCTAGTGTTACATTAAAGCAAACAAAAATAAAATCCTACATAAAGGTCAAGGTCACAGGCCAAGGTCATAAGTTAACCTTCATCATAAAAAATACTCAATTTTCGATAAGCTGATGACTGTTAGTTGCATTTTACTTAAATATCATATATTTCATTCATATACAGTATATATACAGTATATATATATATTATAATACTTAAGGTTAAAAGTCAAGGTCAAAGAATAAAACAAGAGTTTAATAATTTTCTTTAAACTCTTCCTAGACTGCTTAACCCTTTGTGTACCGGTGACGTCTTTTTTATTCTAGGCTAGCTATAATTAGACGATTTTGTGGAGCGTATGAAGGATCTGAGGTAGTAAAAAGGGTTAATTAAGATAGTTGAAAGCCTGCTAATTGTATTGAGGCCCTTCATAAACTAAATAAAATCGCCTTAATATCCAGTATTAAATGAAACTAACAGAACTGTACTGAACGGGTTACGTATCGTCACCAAATGTTGCTGGCAAATTCGGTTGGTCAATGCAACGATTGTCCAAATTTTGTGTTTTTGTTATTCAAAGGTGAATGGTGAAGATCACAGATTATGGTCACTATTTCTTTCTTATATATATTCTAAATTTGAATTAGCCTACACCAAATTCAAATTGCTACAAAATAATGTTACGCTGACCTTATTATAGATAAATATTCCAATGGTTAAGATTCAATGTGATCATGAATGTAATTATATATAATTATATATATACTCCTAGGCGGACATGAACCACCAACAGTCAGGACGAGTGTCTATGCTTTAATCCACTGCACACAAGTATCCTCTATCACGCTTTGGTATAGTGGATTAAAGTATGGGCACTTGTTCTGACTGTCGGTGGTTCAAGTCCGGCTGTGAGTATAAAAACATTTAGTATATACATATATATATATATACCGATTTTACCTAAGAGATTCAATACTACATGCAGAATTCTAGGTCGCAGAGTTGCGTATGCATTTATATTATTATTATTATTATTTTTTTGTAAAGCGAAAACTGCACACCTACTTTATTTTATATTAAATGTGTGTACCTGCTCCCGTCCAGTAGAAACCCACTTGTCGTACGATGCCGAACCCCGAGGGCATTGATGCCACAAGGGGGGTGGGGGGGTGGGGGGGGGGGGGATTTACCCCTGGTTATAGGAGGCAAGTGGGTAGGGTTTAAATTCCAAGTAGGTTTAGGGCCCTGTGACATAGGCTTGCCTACAGTCCAAGGGCATAGGTATGAATTAGGTTTTTTCTAGGGACACCCCATAGGGGTGCCCCCCTGGTACAGCTTAGCTTTATAATTTCAATTATCTCCCTCCCCCATCTCCCCATTTAAAAAAAAAATCTCTTATCAAATTAGCTCTCTAATGCTTCAGTATGCCACTGTATGTAAAATTTAAGTGTAACTCTCCTCCCCCTGATGATCCTGGCTCTCACATCTTCAGTACCCAAACTCAAATTGTAAAAGTCTTCAAAAACTCCAACAATACCCTCAAAATTCGTCTTACCTCTTAGAAAGACCTTGATGCCTACCTAGCCCCTCATAACGTAAATAAACATAAAAATACATGGTATGAACTAGTAGTCTCTCCCGAATTAAAAGCTGCTTGCACTGTAAAGATCAGTCACTCTGATAAAAAGCATCTTCAACAGGGATGAGGAAGACATTGCCAAAACAAATTCACAAAGGAACAACATCAAAGTTTGTGATGTTTCAAAGACCCCCCAAAAAGCCCTCAAAATTCGATGTGCCTTCCTTCAAGAAGCCTGCAGACTCCTCAAGTCAGGTCTCAAAGCCTTCCATGTTATCATGCCACCTGAGTTCCTCTCTCCTGAGTCATGGGTAAACCTCCAACAGTGTTTTAAGTGCTATCAGTATGGGCACATAACATCTTCCTGCAAAAATGAGCAAGTATGCTCACGCTGTGGTGACACTGACCACTCTTTCACAACTTGCTCCTCAAGCTCCCTCAAATGTAATAATTGTAACAGTTCCCATATTGCCATAAGTTCTGAATGCCCCTGCCATCTCTATTCCTGAATCCTGGTATCAATACAGAAAGCAAAATCCTCCAAAATCGCCACCTCTACCTACAACCCCTACAGCCATCTACTCCCCCAATAACTCCTCATCCTCTACTCCCCCATCTTAGCCACACCCTCTACCTGCGCACCTCCACACTCTCCATCAACCCCTGGCAACTAGCAGTTATTGTCGTTATCGAGTATTTGGAACCCCACCACTTGTTGACGAAATTCTGAAGGATAGCCACAAAAGATGGCGTTAGCGTCTAGTAGGCCTTAGAGCAAGCTCTAGGGCATTTACTGTATAGAGCCTGGTTCCTGCCCACTTATTGCCTCCTGGTGCACGAAATACAAACATGCATGTTCGGTCCTATGCAGACAAGGACAATCGAGTTTGCCATTGTTATAATTGACTTTCTATTGCAAAATAATTTATATTGAGGTTGGAGTAAAAATAAGGGTTATGTATTCAATGGTATACAATAATTGTTGTGTGGTATTTATTATGAGATAGTTTCTAATTTTACCAGGAATGCCTGAATATGTTAAAAGCCGAACTAGTGATCAGCTTGCAAAACAACACGAAACAGCTACTGGATTTGTGAAAGAAAAATAAGTATTTTTTGTGTTCTAAGTCAATCAGTAATCTTCCATTCTTCCACTGGCATGGTCTGAAAGCATTGTTGCTGTGACATATGCAATATTGATTGATAATTACAAGTAAATCAGCTGGTAAATAGTGATTTTTACTGGCTCAGGACACAAATCAACTCGTTTCCTAGTCGTTTCGCTATCATAACACGATTGATTCTTTAAATAACTTTAATATGCAAGCCATAACCAACCATATCATAGCCTACGCTATTTAATATTAGGATAGGCATAATATGCTTATCCTCTTATTCCGACAGTAATAGTAAGAAATCATGAAATAAACAGAGGTGGGCGCGCTCCGGTGGGACCGGTAATGCGGCAGCGCTCCGTGCTCATCAGACATAAGGTAATGCGGCAGCGCTCACGCGCTCCTTTTGTCAGCAGACCCAATGCGCTTCCCGCTCTGCGCTCCTGCGCTCCGCGCTCCCAAAAATAGGTATATAAAAAACAAAACAAACAAAACAGCTTCTAGAAGTTATTTAATTATATACCTTTGTCCTTCACTTTGTCCTTTGTCTTTCACTTCACTAAATTCCAAGAATTCAAAACATTAAAAAAACTCAAGTCATGGTGTCTTTCTGAAGTTTAACTGTTTAAGTTGCTCACTTTCTCAGTTTCTGTTATTCTTTATGTCATATCAATGAATCAAATGTCAATGATATGATATGATTGATATCATTGTGAGTTTGTGACATTGTGACTGTCCATTGATATCTATGATATGACATAAAGAATTACAGAAACTGTCCAAACTGAGAAACTTAAACAGTTAAACTTATCAAGCTAACATTCTAACAAGCCTAACAATACAATAACAACAATACAACATGATTACATTGATTAGTATTTACTATTTAGTTGATTACATGATTAAATGAATAATAATTTAATATCATAATATCATTAATAATTTAATATGATATGATTAATTGATTATATTATGATTATTGGACCCGTCCAAGCTGTCCACAGACACTCAGACAGTCAGACAGGCTCGGGCTATACCACTGCCAGACTTACCCTTAGGCCCCTTCGTAAGCTGTAACTTGCCCGTAAGGTTTACTTTGCGTTAGCAAAAGCCAAAAAACAAAAAATAACAAGTTAACAACTGTAACACTGTCAGTCTGTCACTATCATAGTATCACTGTATCACAGTTCACTAACACCGTGGGTAACACCGTACGAACGGTACGATGACTGTACACGATAATGACGTTCTTGTACCTGTTGTTGACAGGAAAAATCGCCTCCGGAGCGCCAGAAAGGAGCGCGAATTTCTAGCTGCGCTCCCTGCCTGCACTCCGATTTCAGAATTTTGCCGCTCCTCGCTCCGCGCTCCTCTATATTGGTAATGCGCACCGGATCGCAGAGCGCAGAGCGCCAAATGGCGCGCACCTGCCCACCTCTGTTTAGTACATATGTATCAGCAATGTCTGCAGCTTCGGCAAAAGTTTCTACCTTTTTCCCTCTCAAATGATAGGCTACTGATGAATCTACCTTCCCTAGGAAGTTCTCAAGCAAGATTAACTCTTTCAGACCCTTAAACTCAGTGACATTCTTACTTGTTAGCCAGTTATTTAAAGCTTTGTTCATGGTCCTGGCAAACACCGTAAGAGTTTCCTCAAATTTTTTGTGAGTCTTTCTGAAAGTCTGTCTATATGCTTCAGGCAGCAGTTTGTAGGTTTTTAGAATGGCTGCTTTGAGACGGTCATAGTCTTGCCGAACCTCAGACTCTACTGATATGTAAGTTTCCCGACCTTGTCCTGTCAACACCGTTTTCAACATAAATGGCCACCGATCCCTTGTCCACCCCATACCTGTAGCAACCTCCTCGAACAACACAAAAAAGTCCTGAACATTGTCCTCGGTGAACGGGGGAATTACACTCGTCATGGTTAATCCCGGAGGGGGAGCAAGCACATTGTTTTTGGACCCTGTTTGAGCAGTTAATTGGGCCATGCAAAATTGATGATCTAGCTGAGCGTCTGCCTGGGCAGCATTTAATCTGGCTAATTCTAAATATTGCTCAGGGGTAAATCCCTCTGGCAAATTCTCACCAAACCGCATCTGTATCCCATTACTGAGTCCTCCACCAACCGCTCCGTTTGGCTCACCGCCCTCGTCTCCGTTATGCTCACCGCCCTCGTGAATCCCAAATAATTCTGACTTTATGATCTGTTCTATTTCAGGTTTTGCCTTGTCCGAGACCGTTAGCTCAAAATACGAGGCTAGTACTTTTAACTCTGCCTTGGACAAGAGATCGATGTCATCGGCAACGGGTGACGATTCTAAGAAATTCTTTACATCTTCCTTATTAATAATTTCAGGCATGATTATGATATGATATGAACTTAGTGAAACTTATACAAAACGTATCCTGCCAAGGTCGCCAGTTAATCTGTTACGTATCTTGATTTAGAAGTGGTTAACTAAATAAATAAAAACAGAACATATAAGGTGAAAGTGTAGCAAACAGCTGAAGGACAAAAGAACGTAAAATATTAAAGTCAGTTCTGTTGTTACTTGCGTTCCCTTAGTTGTTGGGACAGTTATCCTTTATACACTGATACACTTCAATTATATTTAATCAGTAAACGATTTAAAGTTACATTGAATGTTTTAATATGAAAGAGGCTATTAATTACGAATACAAACGTTCGGTATGTAAGCAAGGTTTTAAGACACTAGAATATAATTTATCAATTAATCTTGGTTTTCAGCAAACTATTAAGCTCTTTGTATATAATTAATTTAAGTTTGTTAACCCTTTAAAGATAGTTTTATTCTTTCTATGTTATCTCGTTATACTTAGTTTATTATTATTCTCCCTTTAGTATTTTATCTTATTTATTCTTATTACTGAAAGACATTTGACTAAATAAAAATGGTAAGGAAGTATTACAAAGTCACATATAAAATGGAATTATTTATAAACGTAAATAAGGTATTTTACAATTAATCAAAATAATAAGCAATGAAAGTTATGATAGATTTCAGGATCGTTTTGCATACGTTCTGATTTCACTAAAGTACAAATTAAAGTTTAGTAGGCTTAGGACTTTTACAATGCCTATTCCGAATAATAGCTTTACATAAAGTCAGGTAAGTGTTTAACTTATACAAGGCTTAATCATTAATTATGAATGACAATAGCTTTTACATCAGTTAAGTATTAACAGGTAAAGTATTCAATATTCAATCACAAATCATCTCTGAATCAAACCTTAATTCTAATCACCAATCCAACCTATATGATTCTCCAATCACAAAATCTTAAATAAAATGAGTGTATATTTCCGACATAACTCTGGTTAATTAACAGTCACGAATAATCCCTAACTAACGAGTAAGAGGTCGCTCCCGGACGCTGCTTAACATATAATAACACCTATAATACAAGCCTGTGAAGTCTGTCTCGTCTCCCCAACACACTGCTCGTTTCCCCCAGCTAAGAAAGTACTAGTTTGAACTATCAAATCTCAGGCTTATATATCATTTCCCGGACCAAGCTAATCCAATCAGAAGTCAGGATACACATGCCGGATCCAATCAGACACAGGCAGGTGGTGTGGGCCAATCACAGACGAGAAGCAGGTGAACGAGGCCGCGCGAGTGGAGGGACAGTAGGGAGAAGGGGGGCTGGTTCTGCCTCGTCTCAAGCCCCCCATCCAGTAGTTTCCCCCCCCCCCAATATTGTTGAATGTGAAGAATGTGTGTGGAATGTCACGTCCACACCAGCTTTGCTGCTCTCTCTCTCTCTCGTCACGTAGGTGTAAAGTCGCGTTCAACAGGTTGGTCTGGTCACACGTCACATCTTGGTTGTCTTCCAGATGTCTTCCAGATGTTACCAAGAGAAACAGTAAAGATGCCTACGCTGCTGGATCAATGCTAACAGCACACCTTCTTCCTAAATTCCGCTCTAGACTCTATCCAATATAAAAAGTTGGGTGATGAAGAGCTAGTGTTGCGAGGGTTTACCGGAGCATGTGAGAGTAAAACTTATCCAGTAGTGTCCTTCATGTAAAGTTCCGGGATAGAAACTATCCTCTACAAGCAGATGTGGTAAGAACTCTCCCGGATAATGAAGGATCAGAATGCCTAGAAGCCGACATGAAGGTGTTGCGAAGCAAAGGCTACAAATTAGCTGATCCTCTAATGACACAGACATCTCGACTGGACTTGTTGGTTGGGGCCGATCATTATTATGACTTAGTGCGGCCAAGGTACAAAAAAGAGGGTGACATCATTCTCTTGCCCACTAAATTTGGCTATGCACTAAGTGGTTCCTGCCATAACGACAAGTCTAGCGTCCAAGTAGAAATAGTTACAATATTGAAAGTCGCGTTCACCCAGATGGATCAATACACATCCTCGGGATCATATAATCCATGTCATAATGAATTAAAATGTTTGTGGGAACTAGATCATCTAGGAATTTATCCGAGCGAAGATTCAAAGGAAAACAGGACTGCGTTGGACATTTACAAGGAGACAGTAACATACTCCGCACAGAATCAGCAGTATGAGGTCAGACTGTAGTGGAATCAACATAAAGAGAAAATGCTTCTAACTACGGTCTAGCAGCGGGTCGCCTAAGGGGTCTGCTGAAGCGATTTCAACAAAATCCTGTATATTGCTGTCACTACGCCAATGTTATCAATGATCAACTTCATCTTGGTTTCATTGAGGAGGGTCCTTTCGGTGTTATTGAAAACTGTCATTACTTGGCACACCACGGGGTCAGCAAGAACAGTGTAACGACACCCATTCGTATTGTGTATGACTGCTCTGCTAGTATTGACAAAGGAAGGCCAAGTCTTAATGACTGCCTTTACACCGGGCCATCACTTGTGCCGGATCTAGCTAAAATATTGCTGCGATTCAGAGTACACAAATATGCCTGGATAGGTGACATCGAGAAGGCTTTTCTCATGTTGAGACTTCATGAGGAAGATCGTGGCTATACCCGATTTCTGTGGCCAAAGGATCCCTTGGACTTATCTTCACCCTTACTTTGCTACCGATTTAAGGTAGTGTTGTTCGGGGCGACTTGCTCGCAGTTTCTCCTTAATGCCACAGTTTTGAAACATCTTTCTGTTATTGATGAAGATCCCGAAGTTGTGGAGGCTATTAACCCGGGAGCTGCAGGGAGACTCTTAAGAGTTCCCCCGGCGGACTGCGGGAAGACTCTTAAGAGCAGAGCATTTGAACGCGTACCAAAACCGCGCGTTTATAGCCAGGCGGCTGAAAATTGGTGTGGGTATAGTACTACATGTCAACACTCGACACCACCACGCCAAACGCTCGCCCCGCACTCGTGCAAGCACCACCGCGCCAGTAACCAAGCACTAGTCATGGAGCCCACACGTCCCTCACGCTCGCTCCCTGATGACACAACCAGCCCTCCTTCTGGTGATGTTAGCCGCCGTGGAAGGCAGATGGTGGCTGCTAAATACCCTAGCTACCAGTACGACACGCCCTACAGCTCTGAGGACGAAAAACCAGCACCCAAAGCACGGAAAACACGTGCAAGCACGGCAAATGTACAGAGGTCATTGGTGTTTCGGGACACTGCCACCACGACCCAGGCCACTGCAACAACCACTACCACCACCACTGCCACCACTGCCACCGGTACCAGCGACGCAGGAGGCCGCCCTAGGGCTGCAGAACCTGCGGGGGCAGGAAAAATTAAAGGCACGGGCGTAGGGAAGAGAACCCGTACGCCAGCCACAGTGACCCTACCACCACCACCACCACCAGCCGCCCCTGGCCCGGCTGCCCCTGCCGCCCCTGCTGCCCCTGCCCAAGGAAAAGGGAAGGGGAAAGGGAAGGGGAAAGGGAGAGGGAAAGCGACTGCTGGCCCTGGTGTCCCTGCCGGCCCTGCTGCCCCTGCTGCCCCTGCTGCCCCTGCCGCCCCTGCCCAAGGAACAGAGAGAAGGGCGACAGGCACCACCATCATCTTGCCTGCCTCCAGGGCCACAAGACCACGCACCACTGCTGCCCCTGCCGCTGGCCCTGCCGCCGCCCCTGCCACCCCTTCTGCTGTCCCTGTCCATAAGACTCCCGCACGTGCTAAAGTGACCCGGAAAACTCTGACACCATCAAAGTATGCCGCCCTGCTGTTTGATGGTGATTCGCAGGGCATTGGCAGCCCGGGTTTCGACGACGAAGCCCTAGCACGGGACCAAGGGTGGGGGGATTTGGGAGTGGACAGTGGGAGTGAGTCCGACGTCGGTGACGAGAATGAGGAAGGGCATCGTCTGTCAAGTGAAGAGGAGGGTGATGATGATGCAGTGCTGTATCGCGACCATGGAAGCGATATTTCAGACGCTGAAGGAGACGCAGACGACATTCCGATCCCTGGGCTGCCTTCGTTCGATTGGTCTGACGGGGTCAATTTTGTACCTGACGTGCCCCAGTTCAATCCTGGGACATCAGGAATAACTGACGACTGGCCCTGTGACGATCAAGCGAACGAAAGCGACTTCTTCCTCGCTTTTTTCGATATGGAGGTAATGACATACATCGTTGCCCAAACAAACGCCTACTACAGGTGGGTGTTTGGCAGATTGGACGTAATTTCTCCAAAAGCGAGAATACGAGGCTGGGTGGATACGACTGTGGAAGAATTTATGACGTTCTTTGCCTTGTTGTTCCTCATGCCTCTGATCAAGAAGCATGTGTTGCAACACTATTGGAAGCACGACCCTCTCATCGCCACCCCAACTTTCAATAAGTTCATGACTCGTGACAGATTTTTGTTGCTGCTAAGATTTATGCACTTTGCAGACAACGAAAATCCTAACAGGATTGACAGGATATGGAAAGTTCGGGATGTGTTCACCATGTTGTTGGAGAGGTATGGGAAATACTTTTACCCCTTCCTCAATTTGGTGATTGATGAGTCGCTAGTGCTCTTCAAAGGACGTCTTGTTTTCAAGCAGTATATATCCCCTTGAAAAGGCATAGGTTCGGAATCAAGCTCTTCGTTTTGTGTGACTGTGAAACTGGAATAGTGCTTGACATGATCGTGTATACAGGCACTGACATTGACATACCGAAAGCCGCTGCCAATGACCCCATGGGCATGTCGGGTGCCATCGTCAGGAAAATGTTGGCACCTTACCTGGGCAAAGGCCACATCATCTACACTGACAACTGGTATACTTCTCCTGCTCTCTGCCACTTTCTTCATGACAACCAAACGGGGTCATGTGGGACTGTCAGAAAGACAAGAAAGTTTATGCCTAAGTTTACCGGTAATGTCATTCCTCTTACAGATGCCTCCTCCAGTGACACACCTTCTGAAGACGACCTGGCCCAGGAACACCGCGAGAGGCATGTGCGAAGAAGGCGACGAAAGGGGCAGAAATACAAGCAGCTCGAAAAGTGTGGGAAAGTCATAGCCCTGAAGTAGAAGGACAAACGAGACGTCCACCTGCTTTCCACCGTCCACACAGGTGCCCAGATGGATTCTGGCAAAACCCACTACCGAACCAGGAAGACCATCTACAAGCCCGACATGGTAGTGGACTACACTAAGAACATGTGCCTGGTGGACAAGTCTGACTGTCAGCTGTCAGGCGTTGAGTGTCTGAGGAAGACCGTGAAGTGGTATCACAAGCTCTTCCTCCACCTAGTTGATATCACGATGCTCAACGCCTACAACTTGTGGTTGGTGAAGAAGGATATGTCCCCAAACCAGAAGCTGAAATTCCGGGAGTTCGTCTACAACGTCTCATACCAACTCCTGGAGAAGTATGGCACCACCACTCACAGACGTACGGCATGGCGTGGGGATCACGTTCCTGACCGCATCCAGGTGGGTGTCGCAAGACACTACCCCACCAACACCGAGCTGATTGGCACTCGTCACAGGCAGGCGCAGCGCACCGTCTGCAGCTCCAGTGTCAGGAAACCCCATGTCACCAAAAGAGTCACCTCAATGTGCGCCGAGTGCAAAGTTCCACTCTGCCTGGGTGACTGCTTCAGGGACTACCACACCTTCAAGAATTATTGAGTGTCGCCCCCTGCCCTGCCCTGCCCTGGACTCGCCCCGTGCCCTGCCCTGGACTCGCCCCCTGCCCTGCCCTGGACTCGCCCCCTGCCCTGCCCTGCCCTGGACTCGCGCCCTACCTTACCTGACCTGACCTAATTGATCACGCTACCTCATAATGTAACATATATATTATATAATGTATAAGTTCCAAAGATGTCCCTGTGATATAGCTTTTACATTATATAATTGTATGTTTCATTATTTAGTTTATAAGTTTCAAAGATTTACATGTAATATGCCTTCTTTTTTTAGTATATCAATATATATGTTTGTTATTAGCCTAAGTAATGTGTATATAATTATTTTCTTACCTCAAATGAATTGTACAAAAATAAATATGTTTCAATAAATCCTGTCAAACCTACTAAGATATTAAAAAAAAAACATAAAAAAACAAAAAAAAAACAAGGTCATGTCATTGTATTCTTACAATATGATATATGCTATGAATATTTCATATTGTTTGAATACAATGGCATGATCTTGTAAAAAAGAAAATTTATCCAAAATTTTCTAGACAGTATAAAACCTTCCCCATAACCCCCTCCTGGATTCGATCCCACTACCCTACCACACTTTGAGTTTTCCAGTCCACGACCTTACCAACCATGCCACAGGAGCTCATACCAAATATCACTCAAAACTTTGTGTCTACAATCGAAATGACAATATAAAAAAAACAAATGAATTATCCCACCAATTTACGTTTGTAAATTGATGGGATTATCAATTATATCATGCAAAGGTTTATAAAAGTTTGTCTCTGTCAAGAATTAGTAATTATATAACTTTATTCTGTCAAAAATTGCCCAAACACTCAGCAAAATTGCCCCTCTCAGTGTGACTCCACTCATTTTCACACGGTCAAGCGGTCACGGGGTGACCCTTGCCGCTCCAGACACAGCAGCTCTGTCTGGGAACAAAATTTGTATAAATACAATAATGCATAAAATACTCTTCACAAATACATTTGTATTGTATAATATTGTAAATAAAAATGAATAATAACTGTGTGGGTGTCGAAAATTGCTCAACCAGCTTTCTTATGTCTCGCCTACGCGCGTATATTGGATTATACATAGTCATGACTGTCATACAAATACTTGCAGTAGGTCTCGAATATACATTTAGATTGCATATTACTGGGAAATAAATAAATATAAGTTTCTCTGGTGGCAATCTACCCTTTCGCAAGTGTAAGGAGACACCAGTCTATATTTAGCTCTCTATCACAAAAGGCAATCTGCCTGTGTTTACTGACCACCCTCGTTGCTGGTCTATAATATAGTACTTTATTTACAGTCAATGGCCTACATGTTTCTGTGGTACTTCACATGTGTCTAAAATGCAATGTCTGCTTGCATAAAAATGCAATTCTGAAGTCCATTTATACGTACGACATTCGCATGTCTCAGTTTCTCTCTCTCTCTCTCCATTCCTGACTCATGTTATTGTAGACCTCTTGGTGGCAACGAACACCAGACACCTGGTAGACATAAGGTTCAAAATACCAAGACATCCATATGCCTCGGGCGCCTCCACAATTATCACAAAGCTGGCTATCTATCTAGAGATCTCCCTGCCTGCCTTCCCTCTCTCCACGACTCACTCACTCACTCCTTGCATTCCTCCCTCCCACCCACCAAACCCCACCCACCCTTTCAGGCTTCCGTCTGCTAGAAACTCATTGATAATGTGCGTAAATATCGCATGAATTGGTCTATATGCGGTATATATTTTGATATATGGCACGTCTACATACGTACAAGTCTGTATTATAGCATGACAGTGCTCCAAGTACAAGATATAAGTTATATTTATGGCGTAACACACCCTTTCCCCCTTTCATTCCCAGCACAACTCACTCACACCTTGGTTCACGCATAGAAACTCGTTGATAATGTGCGTAAATATCGCATGAATTGGTCTATATGCGGTATATATTTTGATATATGGCACGTCTACATACGTACAAGTCTGTATTATTATAGCATGACGGTGCTCTAAGTACAAGATATAAGTGATATGTATGGCGTAAACCACACTCTCAGCTCATAAATTGCCGCCAAACCTCCAACACATCTTCATTCCCGCCTAAAAATATGCAAAGGAAAATAATACATTTGGACACACATATCATAAAGGTCAAGATAAAGGTCAAAGGTCAAGGTCAACTATTCTTTTAATATATATGAAACTAACTGATGGGTTTTAATGAAATTAAGCATGCTTATTTGATTTTCCAGCGCAATGTCAATGACAAAAAAAAAATACTCTTACATAAAGGTCCAGGTGAGAGGTTAAGGTTAAAGGTCAACTTTTACTATTTATTAAACTTACTCAAATGTCTTCATTTTCACAATACAAGTTACTGGTAACCTTAATATCGTATTGCCCAAATCTTAGATACATATTTTAAAGGGTAAGGTCAAAGTTCAAGGTCAAAGGTCAATTTTTTTACTAGTATTTGTTATACTAACAGTATTATTTAAATTTAAATTTAATTTTAAATTTTGTAAATAACACGGTAACTAACTGTTAGATTCTCACTAGGTTTACCATGTATATTCGGAATACCTAGGCCAAGGTCATACAAGAAACTATTCAATTCCATATGAGAGGTCAAGGTCACAGTTCAAGGTCAAATAAAAGGTCAATATGTTATTTTCTTTACTTTTCATGCAAACTTCACAACATTTGGTGAGATGGTTGCACTTTATGTGAAAAAGGAAAATAATAAATGTTGAGACATTTAAAGGTCAAGATAAAGGTCAAAGGTAAAGGTCAACTATTTATTAATATATATGAAACTAACTGATGGGTTTTAATGAAATTAGGCATGCTTATTTGATTTTCATGGGCAATGTCAATGCAAACAAAAATGTACTCTTCCATAAAGGTCAAGGTCACAGGTCAAGGTCAAAGGTCAACTTATATTATTTATTAAACAAATATTATTCACATTTTGGAAAACTGGCTGTGTTATGGCTTATTACTTAAATATCATATATATCAAATTTCACATAAATATTGTAATAGTTAAGGTCAGAGGTCAGGGTCAAAACAAGAGTATTTGTCATTTACCGTAAACTCCTAGACTGTTTAATGTATTGTCATCAAATGATACTGGCAAATTCAGTTGGTCAATGCGACGACCATCCAAATATATGTATTTTATTTTAGGTCAAAGGTCAAGGTCACAGTATATGATCACTATATGACATTTGTAATCAATGTGTTTTTATACGAATGACACCATATTCATAATGCTAGTTACTGTAATATGAACATTGCTAACTAAATCCTGGATAAGAAACTCTAAGGTCGAAGGTCAAGGTTAAAGTTCGAAATATGATTTTTACTAGTATTTCCTATTTAATGTAAGGTTCTCATTAGGCATATCATGCATATTCGGAATGCCTAGACCAAGGTCATACAAATATGAACATAATTCCATTTGATAGGTCAAGGTCACAGGTCAACATCAAATATAAGGTCAATACGCTCATTTCTTTACTATTCATGTAAACTTCACAAAATTTGTTGAAACAGTTGTGCTTTAACCCTTAATTAGCGGCGAGCAACATAAGTCGAGTTAAATAAAGCTGGACTATGTGGCGGCGCTCGACATAGGTCGAGTGGCAATTTCAGCACGTAATGTGGCTGAGAGAGAGACACAAGTGGTGGCGGGAGACTAGCGAGCGTATGACTGCTCCAGACCACCGCGGCGAACCTACTGACACAAATCTCAGCTCCCTCCTCCCTCTCTCACTCGCTACATACTCAATTATGTACCGAAAGTACCGAATTACCTGCTTTTTGCACTCGCGTTGCACGGTTATTGCAAGAAAACTATCCATCATACAAGGATCGTTATGGTGTCATTCGAAAGCTCTGTTTATGCCCTTTCAGGGATAGGTACTTGTTTTACGTTCTGGGTCTTATTTAGGCATGAAAATGATCACGTAAACAGCCCTATTTTGGCTAAAAACACCCCGCTGTGCGGTACATATAAATAAACCGCATAGGCCGCTCGTAAGGTGTTAAGGGAAAATTAAAATGTTAATTTTTCAGACATCATGAAGGTCAAGATGAAGGTCAAAGGTCAACTATTCCTTTAATACCTCTGAAACTAACTGATAATTGTTAATGCAATTTGACTCACTTATTTGATTTTCTAGTGTTACATTAAAGCAAACAAAAATAAAATCCTACATAAAGGTCAAGGTCACAGGCCAAGGTCATAAGTTAACCTTCATCATAAAAAATACTCAATTTTCGATAAGCTGATGACTGTTAGTTGCATTTTACTTAAATATCATATATTTCATTCATATACAGTATATACAGTATATATATATTATAATACTTAAGGTTAAAAGTCAAGGTCAAAGAATAAAACAAGAGTTTAATAATTTTCTTTAAACTCTTCCTAGACTGCTTAACCCTTTGTGTACCGGTGACGTCTTTTTTATTCTAGGCTAGCTATAATTAGACGATTTTGTGGAGCGTATGAAGGATCTGAGGTAGTAAAAGGGTTAATTAAGATAGTTGAAAGCCTGCTAATTGTATTGAGGCCCTTCATAAACTAAATAAAATCGCCTTAATATCCAGTATTAAATGAAACTAACAGAACTGTACTGAACGGGTTACGTATCGTCACCAAATGTTGCTGGCAAATTCGGTTGGTCAATGCAACGATTGTCCAAATTTTGTGTTTTTGTTATTCAAAGGTGAATGGTGAAGATCACAGATTATGGTCACTATTTCTTTCTTATATATATTCTAAATTTGAATTAGCCTACACCAAATTCAAATTGCTACAAAATAATGTTACGCTGACCTTATTATAGATAAATATTCCAATGGTTAAGATTCAATGTGATCATGAATGTAATTATATATAATTATATATATACTCTTAGGCGGACATGAACCACCAACAGTCAGGACGAGTGTCTATGCTCCACTGCATACAAGTATCCTCTATCACGCTTTGGTATAGTGGATTAAAGTATGGGCACTTGTTCTGACTGTCGGTGGTTCAAGTCCGGCTGTGAGTATAAAAACATTTAGTATATACATATATATATATATACCGATTTTACCTAAGAGATTCAATACTACATGCAGAATTCTAGGTCGCAGAGTTGCGTATGCATTTATATTATTATTATTATTTTTTTTTTGTAAAGCGAAAACTGCACACCTACTTTATTTTATATTAAATGTGTGTACCTGCTCCTGTCCAGTAGAAACCCACTTGTCGTACGATGCCGAACCCCGAGGGCATTGATGCCACAAGGGGGGTGGGGGGGGGGGGGATTTACCCCTGGTTATAGGAGGCAAGTGGGTAGGGTTTAAATTCCAAGTAGGTTTAGGGCCCTGTGACATAGGCTTGCCTACAGTCCAAGGGCATAGGTATGAATTAGGTTTTTTCTAGGGACACCCCATAGGGGTGCCCCCCTGGTACAGCTTAGCTTTATAATTTCAATTATCTCCTTCCCCCATCTCCCCATTTAAAAAAAAAATATCTTATCAAATTAGCTCTCTAATGCTTCAGTATGCCACTGTATGTAAAATTTAAGTGTAACTCTCCTCCCCCTGATGATCCTGGCTCTCACATCTTCAGTACCCAAACTCAAATTGTAAAAGTCTTCAAAAACTCCAACAATACCCTCAAAATTCGTCTTACCTCTTAAAAAGACCTTGATGCCTACCTAGCCCCTCATAACGTAAATAAACATAAAAATACATGGTATGAACTAGTAGTCTCTCCCGAATTAAAAGCTGCTTGCACTGTAAAGATCAGTCACTCTGATCAAAAGCATCTTCAACAGGGATGAGGAAGACATTGCCAAAACAAATTCACAAAGGAACAACATCAAAGTTTGTGATGTTTCAAAGACCCCCCAAAAAGCCCTCAAAATTCGATGTGCCTTCCCTCAAGAAGCCTGCAGACTCCTCAAGTCAGGTCTCAAAGCCTTCCATGTTATCATGCCACCTGAGTTCCTCTCTCCTGAGTCATGGGTAAACCTCCAACAGTGTTTTAAGTGCTATCAGTATGGGCACATAACATCTTCCTGCAAAAATGAGCAAGTATGCTCACGCTGTGGTGACACTGACCACTCTTTCACAACTTGCTCCTCAAGCTCCCTCAAATGTAATAATTGTAACAGTTCCCACATTGCCATAAGTTCTGAATGCCCCCTCCACCTCAACGTTCTCAAACAGACTCGTACAAATTCAAAGACCTCTCCAACATCCTCCAGCAACCCTCGCCCTCTATTCTCATCCTATCCAGTCACCAACATATCATATGCCTCAGCTGCTACCCCCTCACTCCCCCATCAATCCCTACCCCTGTCTTCCTCCTCCTCCACCAGCTCCAACCCCTGTCTTCCTCCTCCTCCACCAACTCCAACCCCCAAAATCCTTTCTTCAATCGTGAAATATTTGCCCAAACATCAGCGCTGGAAAATATAGCTCTTCACTTAAAAGACCACCAAGTTAACCCAACATTCAATACACTTTTGAATGACGACCTCACTGCTCACAATCTCCCTGCCATCTCTATTCCTGAATCCTGGTATCAATACAGAAAGCAAAATCCTCCAAAATCGCCACCCCTACCTACAACCCCTACAGCCATCTACTCCCCCAATAACTCCTCATCCTCTACTCCCCCATCTTAGCCACACCCTCTACCTGCGCACCTCCACACTCTCCATCAACCCCTGGCAACTAGCAGTTATTGTCGTTATCGAGTATTTGGAACCCCACCACTTGTTGACGAAATTCTGAAGGATAGCCACAAAAGATGGCGTTAGCGTCTAGTAGGCCTTAGAGCAAGCTCTAGGGCATTTACTGTATAGAGCCTGGTTCCTGCCCACTTATTGCCTCCTGGTGCACGAAATACAAACATGCATGTTCGGTCCTATGCAGACAAGGACAATCGAGTTTGCCATTGTTATAATTGACTTTCTATTGCAAAATAATTTATATTGAGGTTGGAGTAAAAATAAGGGTTATGTATTCAATGGTATACAATAATTGTTGTGTGGTATTTATTATGAGATAGTTTCTAATTTTACCAGGAATGCCTGAATATGTTAAAAGCCGAACTAGTGATCAGCTTGCAAAACAACACGAAACAGCTACTGGATTTGTGAAAGAAAAATAAGTATTTTTTGTGTTCTAAGTCAATCAGTAATCTTCCATTCTTCCACTGGCATGGTCTGAAAGCATTGTTGCTGTGACATATGCAATATTGATTGATAATTACAAGTAAATCTGCTGGTAAATAGTGATTTTCACTGGCTCAGGACACAAATCAACTCGTTTCCTAGTCGTTTCGCTATCATAACACGATTGATTCTTTAAATAACTTTAATATGCAAGCCATAACCAACCATATCATAGCCTACGCTATTTAATATTAGGATAGGCATAATATGCTTATCCTCTTATTCCGACAGTAATAGTAAGAAATCATGAAATAAACAGAGGTGGGCGCGCTCCGGTGGGACCGGTAATGCGGCAGCGCTCCGCGCTCATCAGACATAAGGTAATGCGGCAGCGCTCACGCGCTCCTTTTGTCAGCAGACCCAATGCGCTTCCCGCTCTGCGCTCCTGCGCTCCGCGCTCCCAAAAATAGGTATATAAAAAACAAAACAAACAAAACAGCTTCTAGAAGTTATTTAATTATTTACCTTTGTCCTTCACTTTGTCCTTTGTCTTTCACTTCACTAAATTCCAAGAATTCAAAACATTAAAAAAACTCAAGTCATGGTGTCTTTCTGAAGTTTAACTGTTTAAGTTGCTCACTTTCTCAGTTTCTGTTATTCTTTATGTCATATCAATGAATCAAATGTCAATGATATGATATGATTGATATCATTGTGAGTTTGTGACATTGTGACTGTCCATTGATATCTATGATATGACATAAAGAATTACAGAAACTGTCCAAACTGAGAAACTTAAACAGTTAAACTTATCAAGCTAACATTCTAACAAGCCTAACAATACAATAACAACAATACAACATGATTACATTGATTAGTATTTACTATTTAGTTGATTACATGATTAAATGAATAATAATTTAATATCATAATATCATTAATAATTTAATATGATATGATTAATTGATTATATTATGATTATTGGACCCGTCCAAGCTGTCCACAGACACTCAGACAGTCAGACAGGCTCGGGCTATACCACTGCCAGACTTACCCTTAGGCCCCTTCGTAAGCTGTAACTTGCCCGTAAGGTTTACTTTGCGTTAGCAAAAGCCAAAAAAACAAAAAATAACAAGTTAACAACTGTAACACTGTCAGTCTGTCACTATCATAGTATCACTGTATCACAGTTCACTAACACCGTGGGTAACACCGTACGAACGGTACGATGACTGTACACGATAATGACGTTCTTGTACCTGTTGTTGACAGGAAAAATCGCCTCCGGAGCGCCAGAAAGGAGCGCGAATTTCTAGCTGCGCTCCCTGCCTGCACTCCGATTTCAGAATTTTGCCGCTCCTCGCTCCGCGCTCCTCTATATTGGTAATGCGCACCGGATCGCAGAGCGCAGAGCGCCAAATGGCGCGCACCTGCCCACCTCTGTTTAGTACATATGTATCAGCAATGTCTGCAGCTTCGGCAAAAGTTTCTACCTTTTTCCCTCTCAAATGATAGGCTACTGATGAATCTACCTTCCCTAGGAAGTTCTCAAGCAAGATTAACTCTTTCAGACCCTTAAACTCAGTGACATTCTTACTTGTTAGCCAGTTATTTAAAGCTTTGTTCATGGTCCTGGCAAACACCGTAAGAGTTTCCTCAAATTTTTTGTGAGTCTTTCTGAAAGTCTGTCTATATGCTTCAGGCAGCAGTTTGTAGGTTTTTAGAATGGCTGCTTTGAGACGGTCATAGTCTTGCCGAACCTCAGACTCTACTGATATGTAAGTTTCCCGACCTGGTCCTGTCAACACCGTTTGCAACATAAATGGCCACCGATCCCTTGTCCACCCCATACCTGTAGCAACCTCCTCGAACAACACAAAAAAGTCCTGAACATTGTCCTCGGTGAACGGGGGAATTACACTCGTCATGGTTAATCCCGGAGGGGGAGCAAGCACATTGTTTTTGGACCCTGTTTGAGCAGTTAATTGGGCCATGCAAAATTGATGATCTAGCTGAGCGTCTGCTTGGGCAGCATTTAATCTGGCTAATTCTAAATATTGCTCAGGGGTAAATCCCTCTGGCAAATTCTCACCAAACCGCATCTGTATCCCATTACCGAGTCCTCCACCAACCGCTCCGTTTGGCTCACCGCCCTCGTCTCCGTTATGCTCACCGCCCTCGTGAATCCCAAATAATTCTGACTTTATGATCTGTGCTATTTCAGGTTTTGCCTTGTCCGAGACCGTTAGCTCAAAATACGAGGCTAGTACTTTTAACTCTGCCTTGGACAAGAGATCGATGTCATCGGCAACGGGTGACGATTCTAAGAAATTCTTTACATCTTCCTTATTAATAATTTCAGGCATGATTATGATATGATATGAACTTAGTGAAACTTATACAAAACGTATCCTGCCAAGGTCGCCAGTTAATCTGTTACGTATCTTGATTTAGAAGTGGTTAACTAAATAAATAAAAACAGAACATATAAGGTGAAGTGTGTAGCAAACAGAAGGACAAAAGAACGTAAAAATATTAAAGTCAGTTCTGTTGTTACTTGCGTTCCCTTAGTTGTTGGGACAGTTATCCTTTATACACTGATACACTTCAATTATATTTAATCAGTAAACGATTTAAAGTTACATTGAATGTTTTAATATGAAAGAGGCTATTAATTACGAATACAAACGTTCGGTATGTAAGCAAGGTTTTAAGACACTAGAATATAATTTATCAATTAATCTTGGTTTTCAGCAAACTATTAAGCTCTTTGTATATAATTAATTTAAGTTTGTTAACCCTTTAAAGATAGTTTTATTCTTTCTATGTTATCTCGTTATACTTAGTTTATTATTATTCTCCCTTTAGTATTTTATCTTATTTATTCTTATTACTGAAAGACATTTGACTAAATAAAAATGGTAAGGAAGTATTACAAAGTCACATATAAAATGGAATTATATTTATAAACGTAAATAAGGTATTTTACAATTAATCAAAATAATAAGCAATGAAAGTTATGATAGATTTCAGGATCGTTTTGCATACGTTCTGATTTCACTAAAGTACAAATTAAAGTTTAGTAGGCTTAGGACTTTTACAATGCCTATTCCGAATAATAGCTTTACATAAAGTCAGGTAAGTGTTTAACTTATACAAGGCTTAATCATTAATTATGAATGACAATAGCTTTTACATCAGTTAAGTATTAACAGGTAAAGTATTCAATATTCAATCACAAATCATCTCTGAATCAAACCTTAATTCTAATCACCAATCCAACCTATATGATTCTCCAATCACAAAATCTTAAATCAAATGAGTGTATATTTCCGACATACCTCTGGTTAATTAACAGTCACGAATAATCCCTAACTAACGAGTAAGAGGTCGCTCCCGGACGCTGCTTAACATATAATAACACCTATAATACAAGCCTGTGAAGTCTGTCTCGTCTCCCCAACACACTGCTCGTTTCCCCCAGCTAAGAAAGTACTAGTTTGAACTATCAAATCTCAGGCTTATATATCATTTCCCGGACCAAGCTAATCCAATCAGAAGTCAGGATACACATGCCGGATCCAATCAGACACAGGCAGGTGGTGTGGGCCAATCACAGACGAGAAGCAGGTGAACGAGGCCGCGCGAGTGGAGGGACAGTAGGGAGAAGGGGGGCTGGTTCTGCCTCGTCTCAAGCCCCCCATCCAGTAGTTCCCCCCCCCCCCCCCCAATATTGTGGAATGTGAAGAATGTGTGTGGAATGTCACGTCCACACCAGCTTTGCTGCTCTCTCTCTCTCTCGTCACGTAGGTGTAAAGTCGCGTTCAACAGGTTGGTCTGGTCACATGTCACATCTTGGTTATCTTCCAGATGTCACAATGTCTAAAATACAAAACCGGTGCTCTAAAAGTAAAACGCGCAAAGCAACTCAACCTTTACAGTGGGTGCTTATCCTCAGACCACGGGATCAATGGCTGTGTAAACCCTAACATCCGTGACTGCAAATTCTGACATAACAGACACTACCATATCCTCTGTCAGTCCAGATCTCAATGGCACGGTTCGGAGAAGGAGCAGAAACCTCAAAAGATAACAAAGACCAAAACGCAAACTACCACGATGTCTGTGTCTTCAAAGAAGACTAGTATTATCCTTCCAACTGTTATGCTGCCAACAGTAAAGGAACCAAGAGAAACAGTAAAGATGCCTACGCTGCTGGATCAATGCTAACAGCACACCTTCTTCCTAAATTCCGCTCTAGACTCTATCCAATATAAAAAGTTGGGTGATGAAGAGCTAGTGTTGCGAGGGTTTACCGGAGCATGTGAGAGTAAAACTTATCCAGTAGTGTCCTTCATGTACAAGTTCCGGGATAGAAACTATCCTCTACAAGCAGATGTGGTAAGAACTCCCCCGGATAATGAAGGATCAGAATGCCTAGAAGCCGACATGAAGGTGTTGCGAAGCAAAGGCTACAAATTAGCTGATCCTCTAATGACACAGACATCACGACTTGACTTGTTGGTTGGGGCCGATCATTATTATGACTTAGTGCGGCCAAGGTACAAAAAAGAGGGTGACATCATTCTCTTGCCCACTAAATTTGGCTATGCACTAAGTGGTTCCTGCCATAACGACAAGTCTAGCGTCCAAGTAGAAATAGTTACAATATTGAAAGTCGCGTTCACCCAGATGGATCAATACACATCCTCGGGATCATATAATCCATGTCATAATGAATTAAAATGTTTGTGGGAACTAGATCATCTAGGAATTTATCCGAGCGAAGATTCAAAGGAAAACAGGACTGCGTTGGACATTTACAAGGAGACAGTAACATACTCCGCACAGAATCAGCAGTATGAGGTCAGACTGTAGTGGAATCAACATAAAGAGAAAATGCCTTCTAACTACGGTCTAGCAGCGGGTCGCCTAAGGGGTCTGCTGAAGCGATTTCAACAAAATCCTGTATATTGCTGTCACTACGCCAATGTTATCAATGATCAACTTCATCTTGGTTTCATTGAGGAGGGTCCTTTCGGTGTTATTGAAAACTGTCATTACTTGGCACACCACGGGGTCAGCAAGAACAGTGTAACGACACCCATTCGTATTGTGTATGACTGCTCTGCTAGTATTGACAAAGGAAGGCCAAGTCTTAATGACTGCCTTTACACCGGGCCATCACTTGTGCCGGATCTAGCTAAAATATTGCTGCGATTCAGAGTACACAAATATGCCTGGATAAGTGACATCGAGAAGGCTTTTCTCATGTTGAGACTTCATGAGGAAGATCGTGGCTATACCCGATTTCTGTGGCCAAAGGATCCCTTGGACTTATCTTCACCCTTACTTTGCTACCGATTTAAGGTAGTGTTGTTCGGGGCGACTTGCTCGCAGTTTCTTCTTAATGCCACAGTTTTGAAACATCTTTCTGTTATTGATGAAGATCCCGAAGTTGTGGAGGCTATTAACCCGGGAGCTGCAGGGAGACTCTTAAGAGTTCCCCCGGCGGACTGCGGGAAGACTCTTAAGAGCAGAGCTTTTGAACGCGTACCAAAACCGCGCGTTTATAGCCAGGCGGCTGAAAATTGGTGTGGGTATAGTACTACATGTCAACTCTCGACACCACCATGCCAAACGCTCGCCCCGCACTCGTGCAAGCACCACCGCGCCAGTAACCAAGCACTAGTCATGGAGCCCACACGTCCCTCACGCTCGCTCCCTGATGACACAACCAGCCCTCCTTCTGGTGGTGTTAGCCGCCGTGGAAGGCAGATGGTGGCTGCTAAAGACCCTAGCTACCAGTACGACACGCCCTACAGCTCTGAGGACGAAAAACCAGCACCCAAAGCACGGAAAACACGTGCAAGCACGGCAAATGTACAGAGGTCATTGGTGTTTCGGGACACTGCCATCACGACCCCGGCCACTGCAACAACCACTACCACCACCACTGCCACCACTGCCACCGGTACCAGCGACGCAGGAGGCCGCCCTAGGGCTGCAGAACCTGCGGGGGCAGGAAAAATTAAAGGCACGGGCGTAGGGAAGAGAACCCGTACGCCAGCCACAGTGACCCTACCACCACCACCACCACCAGCCGCCCCTGGCCCGGCTGCCCCTGCCGCCCCTGCTGCCTCTGCCCAAGGAAAAGGAAAGGGGAAGGGGAAGGGGAAAGGGAGAGGGAAAGCGACTGCTGGCCCTGGTGTCCCTGCCGTCCCTGCTGCCCCTGCTGCTCCTGCCGCCCCTGCCCAAGGAACAGAGAGAAGGGCGACAGGCACCACCATCATCTTGCCTGCCTCCAGGGCCACAAGACCACGCACCACTGCTGCCCCTGCCGCTGGCCCTGCCGCCGCCCCTGCCACCGCTTCTGCTGTCCCTGTCCATAAGACTCCCGCACGTGCTAAAGTGACCCGGAAAACTCTGACACCATCAAAGTATGCCGCCCTGCTGTTTGATGGTGATTCGCAGGGCATTGGCAGCCCGGGTTTCGACGACGAAGCCCTAGCACGGGACCAAGGGTGGGGGGATTTGGGAGTGGACAGTGGGAGTGAGTCCGACGTCGGTGACGAGAATGAGGAAGGGCATCGTCTGTCAAGTGAAGAGGAGGGTGATGATGATGCAGTGCTGTATCGCGACCATGGAAGCGATATTTCAGACGCTGAAGGAGACGCAGACGACATTCCGATCCCTGGGCTGCCTTCGTTCGATTGGTCTGACGGGGTCAATTTTGTACCTGAC
Source organism: Paralithodes platypus (assembly GCA_032716605.1). NCBI lineage: Eukaryota > Metazoa > Arthropoda > Malacostraca > Decapoda > Lithodidae > Paralithodes > Paralithodes platypus. The sequence goes on from CM064549.1 coordinate 22,786,654, forward strand.
GTGCCCCAGTTCAATCCTAGGACGTCAGGAATAACTGACGACTGGCCCTGTGATGATCAAGCGAACGAAAGCGACTTCTTCCTCGCTTTTTTCGATATGGAGGTAATGACATACATCGTTGCCCAAACAAACGCCTACTACAGGTGGGTGTTTGGCAGATTGGACGTAATTTCTCCAAAAGCGAGAATACGAGGCTGGGTGGATACGACTGTGGAAGAATTTATGACGTTCTTTGCCTTGTTGTTCCTCATGCCTCTGATCAAGAAGCATGTGTTGCAACACTATTGGAAGCACGACCCTCTCATCGCCACCCCAACTTTCAATAAGTTCATGACTCGTGACAGATTTTTGTTGCTGCTAAGATTTATGCACTTTGCAGACAACGAAAATCCTAACAGGATTGACAGGATATGGAAAGTTCGGGATGTGTTCACCATGTTGTTGGAGAGGTATAGGAAATACTTTTACCCCTTCCTCAATTTGGTGATTGATGAGTCGCTAGTGCTCTTCAAAGGACGTCTTGTTTTCAAGCAGTATATCCCCTTGAAAAGGCATAGGTTCGGAATCAAGCTCTTCGTTTTGTGTGACTGTGAAACTGGAATAGTGCTTGACATGATCGTGTATACAGGCACTGACATTGACATACCGAAAGCCGCTGCCAATGACCCCATGGGCATGTCGGGTGCCATCGTCAGGAAAATGTTGGCACCCTACAAAGGAGTACAAAGGAGTACAAAGGAAATCAAGCTACAACAGATCTAGTGACCCTTCTAGGTTGCTTGTCCTCCAAAACACTGAGGATCAAGTGTCCAAACAGTGGTTTAGAGTGGGTAAGGGACCATTGGAAAGGGAAATACTGCCCTGGAACTAATGTCCGTGGCAGGATTAGGAAGTTAGTAGGGGACAGATGGGTTAGTAACTGAGGGGGGGATAAAAAGTTATTCATTACAAACGCAGTCAGTCGCGGGTTTGATGCGAGATATTTGTCTAGGCGGAGTTTAAAATCAACGGTGATGCAGTCTATAACGTTTCGTGGAAGCCATTCCACAAGTTGACAACTCGATTGAAGAAGAAATTCTTAGATTCGTGTGAGTTAAAAGATTTACCAATAATTTTGCAACCGTTTCCCCGCGTGTAATTAGATTGGTCGATAGTGAAGTACTTACTACAGTTCATATTGTCGATGCCTTTGATGATTTTGAACACTTGATTAAGTCACCTCTTAATCTGCGCTGGGTTAAAGGAAATAGATTTAATTCTCTCAGACGTTCTTCGTATGCGTTGTTCTTTAGGCTAGGTATCATTTTGGTAACTCTACGTTGAACTCGTTCTAGCTTGTTTATATCTTTTTGGTAATAAGGGCACCAGGATTGAACGCAGTATTCCAGAAGAGGGCGGACTAATGAATTGTAAAGGGTTAGGATAACTTCTTTGGATTTATGCTCAAATGACCTGCCTATAAAGCCAATTATTTTGTTTGCCTTCTTAACAACTTCTGAACATTGTTGACTCGGTTTTAGGTTACTCGATATTGTTACTCCCAGATCGGTTTCTCTGTTTACATTCTTAAGCTGAGTGCCATTCATCGAATAGTTTGCTTTCTCATTTAGGTATCCGATATGTAGTACCTGGGCAAAGGCCACATCATCTACACTGACAACTGGTATACTTCTCCTGCTCTCTGCCACTTTCTTCATGACAACCAAACGGGATCATGTGGGACTGTCAGAAAGACAAGAAAGTTTATGCCTAAGTTTACCGGTAATGTCATTCCTCTTACAGATGCCTCCTCCAGTGACACACCTTCTGAAGACGACCTGGGCCAGGAACACCGCGAGAGGCATGTGCGAAGAAGGCGACGAAAGGGGCAGAAATACAAGCAGCTCGAAAAGTGTGGGAAAGTCATAGCCCTGAAGTAGAAGGACAAACGAGACGTCCACCTGCTTTCCACCGTCCACACAGGTGCCCAGATGGATTCTGGCAAAACCCACTACCGAACCAGGAAGACCATCTACAAGCCCGACATGGTAGTGGACTACACTAAGAACATGCGCCTGGTGGACAAGTCTGACTGTCAGCTGTCAGGCGTTGAGTGTCTGAGGAAGACCGTGAAGTGGTATCACAAGCTCTTCCTCCACCTAGTTGATATCACGATGCTCAACGCCTACAACTTGTGGTTGGTGAAGAAGGATATGTCCCCAAACCAGAAGCTGAAATTCCGGGAGTTCGTCTACAACGTCTCATACCAACTCCTGGAGAAGTATGGCACCACCACTCACAGACGTACGGCATGGCGTGGGGATCACGTTCCTGACCGCATCCAGGTGGGTGTCGCAAGACACTACCCAACCAACACCGAGCTGATTGGCACTCGTCACAGGCAGGCGCAGTGCACCGTCTGCAGCTCCAGTGTCAGGAAACCCCATGTCACCAAAAGAGTCACCTCAATGTGCGCCGAGTGCAAAGTTCCACTCTGCCTGGGTGACTGCTTCAGGGACTACCACACCTTCAAGAATTATTGAGTGTCGCCCCCTGCCCTGCCCTGGACTCGCCCCGTGCCCTGCCCTGGACTCGCCCCCTGCCCTCCCCTGCCCTGGACTCGCCCCCTGCCCTGCCCTGCCCTGGACTCGCGCCCTACCTTACCTGACCTGACCTAATTGATCACGCTACCTCATAATGTAACATATATATTATATAATGTATAAGTTCCAAAGATGTCCCTGTGATATAGCTTTTACATTATATAATTGTATGTTTCATTATTTAGTTTATAAGTTTCAAAGATTTACATGTAATATGCCTTCTTTTTTTAGTATATCAATATATATGTTTGTTATTAGCCTAAGTAATGTGTATATAATTATTTTCTTACCTCAAATGAATTGTACAAAAGTAAATGTTTCAATAAATCCTGTCAAACCTACTAAGATATTAAAAAAAAAAACATAAAAAAACAAAAAAAAAACAAGGTCATGTCATTGTATTCTTACAATATGATATATGCTATGAATATTTCATATTGTTTGAATACAATGGCATGATCTTGTAAAAAAAAAAATTTATCAAAAATTTTCTAGACAGTATAAAACCTTCCCCATAACCCCCTCCTGGATTCGATCCCACTACCCTACCACACTTTGAGTTTTCCAGTCCACGACCTTACCAACCATGCCACAGGAGCTCATACCAAATATCACTCAAAACTTTGTGTCTACAATCGAAATGACAATATAAAAAAAACAAATAAATTATCCCACCAATTTACGTTTGTAAATTGATGGGATTATCAATTATATCATGCAAAGGTTTATAAAAGTTTGTCTCTGTCAAGAATTAGTAATTATATAACTTTATTCTGTCAAAAATTGCCCAAACACTCAGCAAAATTGCCCCTCTCAGTGTGACTCCACTCATTTTCACACGGTCAAGCGGTCACGGGGTGACCCTTGCCGCTCCTTGCTGCTCCAGACACAGCAGCTCTGTCTGGGAACAAAATTTGTATAAATACAATAATGCATAAAATACTCTTCACAAATACATTTGTATTGTATAATATTGTAAATAAAAATGAATAATAACTGTGTGGGTGTCGAAAATTGCTCAACCAGCTTTCTTATGTCTCGCCTACGCGCGTATATTGGATTATACATAGTCATGACTGTCATACAAATACTTGCAGTAGGTCTCGAATATACATTTAGATTGCATATTACTTGGAAATAAATAAATATAAGTTTCTCTGGTGGCAATCTACCCTTTCGCAAGTGTAAGGAGACACCAGTCTATATTTAGCTCTCTATCACAAAAGGCAATCTGCCTGTGTTTACTGACCACCCTCGTTGCTGGTCTATACTATAGTACTTTATTTACAGTCAATGGCCTACATGTTTCTGTGGTACTTCACATGTGTCTAAAATGCAATGTCTGCTTGCATAAAAATGCAATTCTGAAGTCCATTTATACGTACGACATTCGCATGTCTCAGTTTCTCTTTCTCTCTCTCCATTCCTGACTCATGTTATTGTAGACCTCTTGGTGGCAACGAACACCAGACACCTGGTAGACATAAGGTTCAAAATACCAAGACATCCATATGCCTCGGGCGCCTCCACAATTATCACAATTATGTAGTTACCTGACTTGGATCTGTTGACATTCAACGCTATTCTCCCAGAGACCAGTAAGGCTACAAAAAGAGAGTGCTTGAGAGTGTCGGCACAATTGTTCGATCCACTCAACGTATTACTGCTTGTAACAATAAGGTCCAGAATCTTTGTACAACAATTATGGAGACTAAAACTAGATTGGGACGATCCGCTACCTGAAGACTGCGCTACTGAATGGTCTAAAATTTCTAAGGATCTGGGCCTCTGCTGTGACTTTACTTATCCTAGGAGGACGGTATTTGTTGAATCGGTAGAGCTTCATGCATTTAGCGATGCAACTGGTGTCGCCTACGGCATCGCGATATACTTTGTGATCCCGAAACTTAGCAGTTTGGTCATCGCTAAATCAAAGGTCGCTCCCATAAAGTCCATAACTATACGAAGACTAGAGCTAACTGCTGCTTTGCTAGCCACCAGATTAATCAAATTTGTGGAGGAAGCCTATCATACCATTGTAAAAGTCAACAAAATTGTATTATGGTGCGACAGTCAGGTTACATTGCATTGGTTGCACAGCATGAAGAAGCTTCCGGTGTATGTCGCAAACCGAGTTGACAAAATAAAATTCCTTCTTCCGACTGTAGAATTCCGGTACGTGTCCTATAAAGAAAACCCTAGTGAGTTGCTGTCTGGAGGTGTTTCGGCAAAACATCTGAAATCTTCTGTGTTTTGGTCATGTGGCTCCGAAACAAAGACGATTGGCCAGAAGATATATTACCAGATGACCCAACGCCACAAGTAACTAGCCAAGTCAGTGGGACCAATGATGACCAGGACACACAGTTATGGAACTGGGAAAAATATGGCAGTTATTATAAACTAATTTGGGTAGTTGCATGGACTATTCGATACAAGAATAATTTGAAGGCAAACATTAAGGGGACGTCTCCCACAGACTGTACCCTCCTCAGCATTAAGGAATTAAAATTAGCAGAAAAGATTGTAGTTCAAAGATGCCAGCAGGAATGCTTCCCAGAGGAGCACGAGATGCGGTCTGGTGACAAGTGTACTCGCAATAATTTGATAAACCAATTAAGACTTGTCATGAAAGGGGGTTTAATTGTATGTGAAGGTATATTGAAGTTAGCGGCACTTCCGGATTCAATGAAATATCTGATACTTCTGCCTTCCAAACACCCTTTCACTATCATGCTCATCAATATGTGCCATCGTGTCTGTTGTCACTATGGAGTCAATCACGTGGTCGCATATATACGGCAAAGGTGGTGGATTCCCAAGATAAGACAAGCTGTAAAACAAGTGACCAGTAAGTGTATATAACCTGTCGTAAAATACAAGGTAATACCTACGCAACAGCTAGAGTACCTCCCCTGCCAGACATCAGGACTACTCCTAGAGATCTTTTCGAGGTCACAGGGGTCGATTATACAGGAGCAATTCCTGTCCGGGGCTCACACAACAACAAGGCTTATATGCTATTATTTATGTGCGCTACTACCAGAGCTATTCACATTGAAGTAGTGAGCAATATGACCTGTGACAGCTTTATCCATGCGTTCCAGTGGTTTTGTAGTATGCAGGGATTTCCACAGATAATGTTAGGATGGGATGGTTCACTTTTTGGGCGATTTTTGCATGTATTCATTATTTTTCTAGTTTCCTCCATAGACCTCCATCAAATTAAAAAAAAACATCCATTAGATCCCCCTTCTAGAATAATTTGTACATTTTTCGGTAGAAAAATCTCCCGGCCAAAGGCCGGTTCTTCCATCATTACAGGCTCACTATCGTTCGCCAGGGATAAAATCGACACCTAAATAGCACGAAAGGTCTAAATATTGACGAAGAAATGGGGCGAAAAGTCTTAAAATTGACTAACCAATGGGGCAAACATCTTAACATGTGAAAACTAATGGGGCTAAACATGAGGGAGAAAGTGGTCCAGAAAACCGGCCCATGTCCCCGTAAGCGACAATGCTGCTACATTTGTAGGAGCTTCCAGACACCTGGAAGGCATTCAAAGCGATCCTAGTTTTCAGGCTCATCTTACCGAAATCCGTTGTGAATGGTGGTTTATACCAGCATGTGCGCCTTGGTTCGGAGCAATTTGGGAGAGAGCCATAGGTATTGTGAAGGCTGGGCTTAAAAAGGTACTAGGTCGTGCTCTAGTCTCCTTTAAGGAACTAACTACTGTCTTATTGGAGCTGGAGGCTACCGTGAATGATCGCTCTTTAACATAATTATGTCTCGGGTGATCTGAAGGACCCTAGTCCTATTATTCTATCCATGCTGGTTAAGGGTCATAGACTTCGTGACTTCCCAAAGGATGTGATTCAGCTAGATGAGCTGCAGGATCCTAGTTACAATAGTAAAGCCGTAATACACAGCAGGTACAATTACATCAATAAATTATTTTAATCAGGGACCTATGGAAGCGTTGGTCTAGTGAATACTTGGCATCACTACTAGAAGCCTATAAAATAAAAGGAGGCTCATCAAGCAGTATATGGCCAAAAGTAAATGACATAGTTCTTGTACATGATGAGGGACCTTGTTTCCTTTGGAAACTTGGTAGAGTAGTCAAACTCTATCCGGGACGAGATGATTTAGTTAGAGTGGTCCAGATTAGGATGAAAACCGGCCTGACCACTCGACCCATCGTCAAGTTGTATCCACTGGAACAGGATGTTGAAATGTATTCGATCCCTCGGCCGGCGGTCACTGATGATGACATGGGCTCTCAAGACTGCAGCCCTACGTTAACAGCGGTCGCTGAACCATCTGCCAGTAACGATCCTGTTAGAGGACTAGCTCTTCGCCGAGCCGCTGTTAGTTCTTCACAGCTTTGGAGATTTAACATCGCTGCGGGATTATTGTAGATATGTATATATTGGTGGTGGGAATGTGTGGAGACTCGTAAGCACCTCGAAAAATACTGGAAGTTAGCATTAGGCGCCAGTATTAGACTAAACTATGTATCTTTATAAAAGATATGTACTTTTTCGTATTTAGTTTCCATTAGAGATGGGCCAAATATTCACTTCCGCATTCGCATGTGCAAAAATGTGCTATGTTTTTCAATATTCGCATCCGCATTAACATTCATGGCCATCTGCGAATATGCGAATATTTTCACGAAACCAATGCAAAATTTAAAAAACATACAATATTAAATGTTAATGTTAACACAAACGAATAAATAAAAATGTAGATGTGCGTTGTGGCCCCTAGAATGGAATGAAGGAGGACTGAGTAGTGTTGCCACTTAATTTTATTTAATAGTTAATATTTTTTCTTCAACCAACTTTACTTCTAAAATCAATTAAATAAATCAACAAATACATGTGGCACTCCAAGGACTCGAACCTAGGATACTCACACCGAAATTCCGCGCATTTATGCATTACGCTATCAAGACAGTTAAACAATTATGCACAAGCCTACGATTTATTATGCAGTTTCGAATCATGCATATTCATCTGAGCATGTACATACATTCCAACTGTGCTATGGTAACCTAATGTGTAGACGAATGGAAGGAGTAGTTAATGGGGACCTTAAACCTAGGGAAGGCTTCGCTATAGATTGCTCCTGAACCAGTATTAATTCTAATGTTTTCATCAACCAACTTTACTTCTAAACTCAATTAATAAAATCAACAAATACATGTGGCACTCCAAGGACTCGAACCTAGGATACTCACACCGAAATCCGCGCATTTATGCATTACGCTATCAAGACAGTTAAAAAATTATGCGCAAGCCTACGATTTATTATGCAGTTTCGAATCATGCATATTAATCTGAGCATGTACATACATTCCAACTGTGCTATGGTAACCTAATGTATAGACGAATGGAAGGAGTAATTAATGGGGCATTTAACCCTAGGGAAGGCCTCGCTATAAATTGCTCCTGAACCAGAATGAATTCAACCAACTTTACTTCTAAACTCAATTAATGAAATCAACAACTACATGTGCCTCATTTACACTGAGAGCAATCCAGCTAGCTCTCACAAACATCTCCTCCTCCTATCCACTTCACTAAACTAAACATGCACACCACACTTCATTCCTCCACACCAAAAAATTTAAAAATTATGAATTTCAGCCCAGCCTCGGAGTCCCCAGTGTGTGTGGGGGGGGGAGGGGGGGGGGTTCATAAATTCCCCCACACCCGACCGACCATCCCCTGACGACCCCACAAAATTACCTGGACCTTGGCCTGTTACTCTTTCTATTTATTTCTACAACATTCGCGGACTTTCCTCTAACTTTCACTCTGTTGAACACCATCTCTCCTCCTACAAACCTGATCTTCTCTTCCTCACCGAAACTCCGGTGTCTGTAGCAACATCCAGCAACCCCTTCTCTGTATCCTCCTACTTTCTCTATCCTAGTTTCAAAGCAAAATGCGGATGTTGTGCATATGTGCGCAACAAACTCACTTGCTCTCGTGTTCCCGATTTCGACTCCTCTGAATTCTCTACTTTATGGCTCAAACTTTCCTGTCATTCTCTTACTAAATATTTCTGTGCTGTCTATCTTTCCCCTAACTCTACCAACTTTTCCAAATTCTTTGACTATCTAAACTCTACAGTGGAACACATTCTATCCATTTCTCATTTCTCAGAAATCTCCATCTTAGGAGATTTCAACGTTCACCACCGCCAATGGCTCTCCTCTCTGTTACGACTGAGGTTTAAATATATCAGGGCTCTTATTCATTGGACTAGTAATGGCATAAATGCTACAACGGAAAGCGCTAGATCCAACCTCTGATGTATATTCCCAGTGAACAAAGAACACAAATACTCTCCAGAGTTCTATATGCAATAATAGGTTATCAAACTCTCAATAAATGTGCGTCTACTCTAGGCTTAATGTTATGTGAAAACAGCCTATTACTACCTATAACCGAAGGTGCTTGGTTATGGTATGCAAAGTAAGGTGGTAAGAGAAGTTACAGCTTACGTTACTTTAATCAATAAATGTCAGGCACTCCTGCATGAAAGAAAGTGCACTAAAGTCCTTCAACACCAACAAGGAATCTTCTTTAAATGTTAGATGCTATCAAGATGCTCGAATCGGAAATGGAACCCAAAAAGGCAGGCAGCGGAACAATGCTCGTGCAGGCTATGCCCACAAAAGGCAGGATATATAATGCAGTCGGAGCCAAGAATATCCTAAACGCTACAACAATAATAATAATCGCCACAACAATGCAGTATTCCTATCAACAAAAAGAGCCTAAGTCGTTTGTGGCTCAATACATCAAACTAGGCTGTGAAATGCTTGTGTAATCATAAATGGGTATGCATAATAAGAGTAATTGGTTTAATATACTTAATGTCTACTATGACTGATAAAGTCTAGCTAGAGTCAATGATACGAGATACTGGTGCGCATGCCATGCCGCATAGCCTAGTGCAAATCTCAAGTCTGTGCGTCAAGTATTACGTTATAGTGAAGGGTAGCTCTCTTGAGAAACCTTAATACCGAAGTATTAAGCGTTCTCCTGGCGTACCTTAAAGACAAACAACCGAGCTTAGAACAGTGCAGAATGGTATAGGCAAAAAGCCCTCATTCGTGCATGCTCTACTCTCAATGGCACACAGACTAGAATTTACCCAATCAACTCCAGTTCTCAGGTATGTCGTGCAGCTTTTAACTAAAGCCAGCACCCATCGGAAACAATACCTTATAATATCAGACTCCTAGTCTAGCATTATCTAATCCAGCAGAACACTAATAATTATAGGAAGCGGTACTGAACAATATGGATGCCAAACAATGCTTTGTGATCAACTTATCTTAACAACTAAAATACATGGGTTATGTGAGACCTTAACGCACAATACAACTGGCCAGCATGAAGCTGAATATGCAGAGTTAACCAGAGGGGGTATGATATTAATAAAAGGTGGTGAAAGATATGGGAAATGAGAGAGATAGGCAGAGGAAAAGGTTCTCAGGTGCGGGAAGGGGGACAGATATCAAAGGGATAAGAAGGATGCGTTCTAGAGACCAGATCTGAGGGAGTGAGAGGCAAGGGAGCTGTATATATACTGGCACTAGCTTGGACCGCGTAGGCAGGGCGGTATCAAGTCCTCCAGCCAATCCCCAGGAGGCCAGCTAGCCATGACGTCATCGAGCATGGTAAAAAAACCTGCGCGCCTCCTCTCACTCTGTTCTACTCTCTCTCTCTCTCTCTCAAATCCTATCATTCCTACTAATGATAAAACTTATACTTTGCAATTAAATATATAAAGCCTTGACATGGGCGAAAACAAAGAGCCTTTCTGGACTGCCCATGACACGAGCTTTCATATGAAATAAAGCACACAATAATACATCAACTGTAGCCACATCCACTGCCCTGGCGATCCTAGCGAGTCACCGTAGGACAAGCCATGCGGTTCTAACGGAGTGGTTAACGTCACACCCCCCCCAAGATTTTTCTCAGAGGCCCAAAGCTCAAACAAATCTGATGGTTAGAACCCATGGTATATCTCTACTTCCCATCACCCAGCGGCAGTAAAATATCTGGCACAGTTCTCAACAAAGCATTTTACAAAATTATAACCCTCCCCAACACAATAGGTTAAATCATATGTAGTTATGCTCCTCAAGAGCGAGCTTCTCTAGCCCAGCATTCTGAGAGGAGTGCAACTCAGAATTACTGCTATAACATACTGAAAAAATTCAACTATCAAAGAAAGAGTTTTTATTTGATTTTGTTTTATTTTTAAATTGTTTATTTCGGCTGCACTATAGGGGCAAGCCTAGTTTTTCTTCTATACCAAACGCTCAACTCCTGCTTTACGACCCAATACGCTGGGCTACAACCGCGAGCCAACAAGCACCAAGCGGAAAATACTATTCAATCCAAAGCAGGAGGCTACCCGTGTGTCAATCTACCCAGGATCATCTACCCTTGAAAGACAATCTGCAATCACGTTATCACAACCGGCAATATGGCGTATGTCCAGGTTATATTCCTGTAACATTAGCGACCACCTGGTCAGCCTCATATTCCGATTGTGAAACTGGTTCATGAACTTGAGAGGGTGATGATCTGTGTAAATTACAACGACTGGACCATAGGCTGGAACATAGACCTCGAAATGCCTCAGTGCAAGTACAATTGCCAGCAGCTCCTTTTCCCCACGAGCACCACTAACATCCGTTGCTAGTTGGAAAGGTGGGCTAAAGTCAGGGGCCCTGAGGATCGGGTGAGTGCACAACAGGTGTTTTACTACTCTAAACGCCTTCTCACACTCAGGCGCCCATTTGAATTTCTTATCCTTCGCTAAAAGATCTGTCAGAGGTGCTAGCATGGTAGAGTACCCCTTAATGAAGCGTCTGTATTATCCGATCATACCTAAGAACCTCATGATCTGCTTCTTGGTGGCCGGCCGGGGAAAGCGATCTATCGCAGCTATCTGTGTTCTGTGGGGGGCACACCTGACCCAACCCCACCATGAACCCAAGATACTGCACGGACGCCCGCACAAAATCACACTTTGCCAGGTTGACCACCAAGCCAGCCTCACTAAGCCTCTTGAACAGGAGTACTATGTGCTCACAATGACTCTTAAAGCTGTTGTCATAGATAATAACATCGTCGAGGTATACTGTGCAATTAGGAATGTCTGCCGTTATATCATTCAGCAAACTCTGAAAGGTAGCGGATGCGTTCTTTAGGCCATAAGGCATCACGTTACAGCGGTAGGTAGCACCATCCACCACAAAGCCACATACCTCTTTCGCTCGCTCGGAAAAGGGCACCTGCCAGTATCCCTTAACCAAGTCCACCTTGGTTAGGTACTTTGCATTGCCTATCTTATCCACACAGTCGTCGACCCGAGGAAGAGGGTATGGGTTGGTGGGCGTCAAACCGTTTAACCGTCTGTAGTCTACGCAGAATCGCACCTTACCATCCGGTTTTGGTTGCAGCGTGACGGGAGATGTCCACTTCACCACCCCCTTCTCAATCAGCCCCCTTGTTAACATATACTCCAACTCCGCCCGGAGGGCCGGCAGTTTAATAGGGGGCACCCTATAGGGAACTGACTTGAAAGGGGGGTGGTCTCCTACGTCCACGTCGTGCACCTCTAGGGTAGTGAGGCCTGGGTGCTCCGTGAAGACAGAGGGGTATGAATCGAACAGGCGCTCCACAGCCACACGCTGATGCTCAGGTAAGTGTTGCAACGCTTCCTGAGCCGCCTGGTTCGTATTCCCCGCCCACTGGTTCGCAGAGACATGATGATCCCAGTTATCCTCCACCTGAGCTTGACTGTCCCGTTCTCCTTCTCCACCTTGACTGCTAAACGTCATCACAGGCACAGTGAGAGGCTCAGGGGGGTGCCTCACATACTCCTTCATGAGATTAGCGTGACATAACTGATTGCGCTTACGTCTGTCTGGAGTGGCTCTTTCTCAACCTTTTTAAGCCCATCCTCTGCCTTCTTAGTAACAGTTAATGGGTCTTCTCCAGACTCGAAAATCGGTCCTAATAATGAGTCCCCGAGAATGTCCGCTGATACTAGACTCTCAACCGCATCAACTTTCAACCCCTTCTCTGTACCTTTCCTCCGCTTGTCTAAAGACTGTTGACCAGAATGTGACTCCCTGGATGCAAGAGATCTGGTGACAACACACGCCATAGGTTGCACCTGACACTTCTCAACCCCCTCCTGCTCCTCCCTACTCACGTCGGCCGGCTTCTCGGCAACGACTAAGGGTGGAGCCTCAGAAGTAGGCCCCGCAAAGTCGTTGCCGAGAAGGAGGTCGACGCCCCCAACAGGTAACTTCTCCACAATTCCTACATCCAGGTCACGAGTCACACCATCAACTTCCATCTTCATTCTTACAAGCGGGTATGACCTTGTTGCATTAACTCCCTGAACCACAACCACCCGTGCCGTATTTACAGGTTTACCAGTGAAATTTCTCAACAGTGTTTGCGATGCCCCAGTGTCACGCAAAATTCTCACCTCATGTCTTCTACCCCCCCACTCCACACAACCGAGTCCCCTGTGGTCACTAAAGGCATCACGGACAGGGAATAAGCCTTCCGGATCCTTCTGCACTGGCAGTGTATTTACCTCGGAAGAATTGCCTCTAACAAACTCTGATGTCCTCTTGAACACTCCAATGCCGTGAGCAAAAGACACGGCTGCCGGAGGAGGTCGACTAGGGCACTCATTTGCTTTATGACCCTCCTTGAGGCACCTAAAACACATAAATTTCGGTCTCGGCTTATACTGTGATGTAAAAGGCCCCTGACTTTTCTTATACGGCGTGGTGTTAGGTTTGGATTCAGTTTTAGTTTCATTGTTCTTTTGTTTAAATGTGTCATTGCTACGGGGAGGGGGAGGATAACGGTCCTTAGCACTTGCATCGTACTTCTGTGAGGACCCGCAACCCCGAATCAACGACAGCCGTAGATCAGCCATTTCTGCTGCTTCTACTAGAGTTCTTGGGTTTTTCTCCTTTAAGTTCAAAGTTAGATCACCGCCCGTGCTCTTAAAGAAGTGCTCCAACATCATTAACTGCTTAATTCCATCAAATGTTGTTACCTTCTCAGATCGGAGCCAGTTCCCCATAGCATCGGATAAGTCCCGGGCGTGTTCCAAAAAGGTGCTATCTCTTCCCTTGGTTACACCCCGGAACTTCAAACGGTACGTTTCTGGTTGCAGTTCGTAAGCCCTCAGGACACCCTCCTTGAGATCCTCATACACAATACATGACTCCAAAGGTAACGCATCGTAGGCTTTAAGACCCTTGCCTATTAATCTAGAGGATACAAGTGCTGCCCATTTATTCTCTGGCCACTGGTGTTCCTGGCACTTCTTCTCAAAGCGTGCGAAAAATTCTGTTACACCACTCTCATCAAACACAGGAACCAGTTTCAATAAGTGCGAGAGAGGTTGATCATGAACACGGTTACCAGCCCCAAGTCGCTGTCCCGTTGTCTCTACTCGCGACTTCTCTACGTCCATGTCGGCACAGTACCTAGTCGACTCTAAATCAGCTTGGATTTTTGCTAGCTCTATGTGCTGAGACTGCTGACTGATAGTTTTTCTCTCTTCTATCTTGGCTAACTCTATTTGCTGCTGAAGCTGAAGCTGAAGCTCAGATGCCCTTTGTTGCTGTTGAACCTCAGATACCCTGATAGCCTTTCTCTCTTCGATCTTAGCTAATTCGAGCTGAAACAATAATTCTGGAGTTAACCCTTGAGGAGGTGAAGGTGCTACAATGTTTGAAATTACCGGTGGTCACCCCAGGGGCAACCCACCCTGCCAGTCACCACCCAACTGTGGAAGCGTACTCGGGGTCGGCAAACTACTGGGATGGCTGGGAGTCGAGTGTAGGGGAAGCATGGCCAAAGGGCTCTGAGCACTCAACCCATCTCGCTCACCAGTCACCCTGCCCAGTACACACGTTATCAAGTTATCCCTGGTCATGCTGCTAGTACCCGCATGACCGATAGCTTTGGCCAGGCATTGAAGACCGTACCGATTCATACTCTCCAACCACTCGGCAGTAACAGGCCACTGCAAAAATATCCTAGCATCCTCCTCACAGTTCACCTGATTAACCATTTCATCATGCTGCTGTTCCTCAGTTTCGGCATTACGTACTGTGTCTCCATTCTCCTCTGATCCGGTATAAGACATGATGCTCACAAAAAAAATTCACCTCAATATTCAGAAAAGAAGCACCCCAAACTCTTATACCTCAATATACACACAAAAATTCTCGGAAATACTCAAGGGCTATACTATGTTGCAAAAAAAAATTATTCTTGCTGATCCCCGCAATAATATTCCCCAAAACAACAAATGTTCCCTGCTAATAAATGTAGGTTCACCAAATCCTAGGTAAGGTCGCCATTTGTTACGACTGAGGTTTAAATATATCAGGGCTCTTATTCATTGAACTAGTAATGGCATAAATGCTACAACGGAAAGCGCTAGATCCAACCTCTGATGTATGTTCCCAGTGAACATAGAACACAAATACTCTCCAGAGTTCTATATGCAATAATAGGTTATCAAACTCTCAATAAATGTGCGTCTACTCTAGGCTTAATGTTATGTGAAAACAGCCTATTACTACCTATAACCGAAGGTGCTTGGTTATGGTATGCAAAGTAAGGTGGTAAGAGAAGTTACAGCTTACGTTACTTTAATCAATAAATGTCAGGCACTCCTGCATGAAAGAAAGTGCACTAAAGTCCTTCAACACCAACAAGGAATCTTCTTTAAATGTTAGATGCTATCAAGATGCTCAAATCGGAAATGGAACCCAAAAAGGCAGGCAGCGGAACAATGCTCGTGCAGGCTATGCCCACAAAAGGCAGGATATATAATGAAGTCGGAGCCAAGAATATCCTAAACGCTACAACAATAATAATAATCGCCACGACAATGCAGTATTCCTATCAACAAAAAGGGCCTAAGTCGTTTGTGGCTCAATACATCAAACTAGGCTGCGAAATGCTTGTGTAATCATAAACGGGTATGCATAATAAGAGTAATTGGTTTAATATACTTAATGTCTACTATGACTGATAAAGTCTAGCTAGAGTCAATGATACGAGATACTGGTGCGCATGGCATGCCGCATAGCCTAGTGCAAATCTCAAGTCTGTGCGTCAAGTATTACGTTATAGTGAAGGGTAGCTCTCTTGAGAAACCTTAATACCGAAGTATTAAGCGTTCTCCTGGCGTACCTCAAAGACAAACAACCGAGCTTAGAACAGTGCAGAATGGTATAGGCAAAAAACCCTCATTCGTGCATGCTCTACTCTCAATGGCACACAGACTAGAATTTACCCAATCAACTCCAGTTCTCAGGTATGTCGTGCAGCATTTAACTAAAGCCAGCACCCATCGGAAACAATACCTTATAATATCAGACTCCTAGTCTAGCATTATCTAATCCAGCAGAACACTAATAATTATAGAAAGCGGTACTGAACAATATGGATGCCAACCAATGCTTCGTGATCAACTTATCTTAACAACTATAATACATGGGTTATGTGAGACCTTAACGCACAATACAACTGGCCAGCATGAAGCTGAATATGCAGAGTTAACCAGAGGGGGTATGATATTAATAAAAGGTGGTGAAAGATATGGGAAATGAGAGAGATAGGCAGAGGAAAAGGTTCTCAGGTGCAGGAAGGGTGACAGATATCAAAGGGATAAGAAGGATGCGTTCTAGAGACCAGATCTGAGGGAGAGAGAGGCAAGGGAGCTGTACATATACTGGCACTAGCTTGGACCGCGTAGGCAGGGCGGTATCAAGTCCTCCAGCCAATCCCCAGGAGGCCAGCCAGCCATGACGTCATCGAGCATGGTAAAAAAACCTGCGCGCCTCCTCTCACTCTGTTCTACTCTCTCTCTCTCTCTCTCAAATCCTATCATTCCTACTAATGATAAAACCTATACTTTGCAATTAAATATATAAAGCCTTGACATGGGTGAAAACAAAGAGCCTTTCTGGACTGCCCATGACACAAGCTTTCATATGAAATAAAGCACACAATAATACATCAACTGTAGCCACATCCACTGCCCTGGCGATCCTAGCGAGTCACCGTAGGACAAGCCATGCGGTTCTAACGGAGTGGTTAACGTCACATCTCACACTACTGACCCACCTGGTGAACAAGACTAAATCTGTTCTATCATAAATGACCTAGAGCAGTTAGTTCAGCAACCCACCCGTGATCCATCGCATCGGAGATCGGCCCAACATTCTTGAATTGTTTCTAACTTCTAACCCTTCTTCTTATACTGTCGATCTTTTCTTTCCTTTGGGCTCCTCTGACCATAAACGTATCTCCGTCAACTGTACTATCTCTCCAGTACAGCCACCCGATCCTCCTAGCCGGCAGCGGTTGTGGCACTTTGGCGCTGCCGACTGGGAGGCTCTCCGGCAGTCTTCTTTGATTTCCCATGGAATGATTTCTGCTTCCGTGGCCGGGGACCCTCGGAGAGTGCTGAACGCATTACCGAGGTAATCCTGTCGGGCATGGAAGCATACATTCCATTCTCTTTCTCTCAGACTAATGCTAACAAATCTTGGTTTACTCACGCCTGTTCTACTGCTGTCCGCAATAAGGAGGAAGCATTCAAACGGTACCGACGCCTTAAAACTCAAGACTCTCATTCTTCCTATGTTTCTGCCCGGAATCAAGCCAAATCTGTTCTTCGACTTGCCAAACACTCTTTCATCAATAATAAATGCACTGAACTATCCAACTCTAGCTCTTCAAAAGCTTTCTGGCATCTAGCCAAAAACCTCTCCAACAATTTTGCTTCCTTCTATTTCCCTCCCCTTTCCCATTCTGATGGCACAGCCATCACTTCTTCCTCTGACAAAGCTAAACTCTTCGCTCAAACTTTTGCTAGAAACTCCACCTTGGATGATTCCGGTGCTATTCCTCCCTCTCCACCCTCCTCTCTCTTACTTATGCCTAATATCCTAATCTCTTCTAAAGATGTACTTTCTACCCTCTCTGGGCTTAATACTAATAAGGCGTAGGGTCCGGACGGTGTTCCTCCTGTTGTTCTAAAAAAACTGTGCTTCCGTGCTGACTCCCTGCCTAGGCAAACTCTTTCTTCTCTGTCTATCATCTAACGTCTTCCCTTCATGCTGGAAGTTTGCTCACATTCAACCTGTCCCAAAGAAGGGTGACCGCTCTCATCCCTCCAACTATCGTCCAATTGCTCTCATCTCATGTTTTTCTAAAGTTTTTGAAACTATTCTTGCTTCCAAATTTCTTAAGCATTTCTCTTCTCATAATCTGCTCTCAGATCGCCAGTATGGCTTCCTTAACACCTTACGAGCGGCCTATGCGGTTTATTTATGTGTACCGCACAGCGGGGTGTTTTTAGCCAAAATAGGGCTGTTTACGTGATCATTTTCATGCCTAAATAAGACCCAGAACGTAAAACTAGTACGTTCTGATCAGCAGGGTTGGGCCAATCAGCGCTCTGCAGACCCCCGTAATCCTGCGTTAATCTCTAACCGTTTTGGTAAGATGATCCTCAGGGTATTAGAGTGTTGAGCCTATAATTGGGCTTTGTAATTGGGGTTGTGTGGGACAGGGATCTGCCTTGCTTAGGCCAATCGGCTTTCTGCAGACTCCCATTTTCTTATGTTCTTATGTTCTATCCCTGAAAGGGCATAAACAGAGCTTTCGAATGACACCATAACGATCCTTGTATGATGGATAGTTTTCTTGCAATAACCGTGCAACGCGAGTGCAAAAAGCAGGTAATTCGGTACTTTCAGTACATAATTGAGTATGTAGCGAGTGAGAGAGGGAGGAGGGAGCTGAGATTTGTGTCAGTAGGTTCGCCGCGGTGGTCTGGAGCAGTCATACGCTCGCTAGTCTCCTGCCACCACTTGTCTCTCTCTCTCAGCCACATTACGTGCTGAAATTGCCACTCGAGTTATGTCGAGCGCCGCCACATAGTCCAGCTTTATTTAACTCGACTTATGTTGCTCGCCGCTAAATAAGGGTTAAGGGTCGCTCTACTGGTGATCTTCTTTCATATCTTACTAACTCTTGGTCATCCTCCTTTCGGGACTTCGGTGAGACTTTTTCTATTGCATTAGACATATCGAAAGCCTTTGATAGAGTCTGGCACAAATCTTTAATTTCTAAACTTCCCTCCTTCGGTTTCTATCCCTCCATCTGTGCCGTTGTCTCTAATTTCCTTTCCGGCCGTTCCATTGCCGCAGTTGTGGACGGCCATTGTTCACTTCCTCACCCTATAAACTCCGGTGTTCCTCAGGGCTCTGTCCTATCTCCTATTCTCTTTCTAATTTTTATAAATGATCTCAACTGTACCTCAATTCCCATCCATTCATACGCAGACGACTCAACCTTACACTACTCAATTAGTTTTTCAGAACGCCCCAGCCGGCAATCCCTCAACGACAAACGTAATGAAGCCATAGAACTCTTAAATTCTGATCTAAATACTATCTCCAATTGGGGCAGATAAAACCTTGTTTCCTTTAATGCTTCCAAAACCCAATTTCTCCATCTATTTACCCGTAAGGAACTCCCAGCGGACTATCCCTTATTCTTCAACAATACAAAAATCAATCCTTCATCTTCTCTCAATATTCTTGGTGTCTCTTTTTCTTCTGCTCTCAGTTGGAAGGACCATATTACCAGTCTTGCTAAGGCAGCCTCCCAGAAGCTGGGTGTGCTCAACCGCCTTAGGGGGTTCTTTTCCCCTGCACAGCTTCTTGCTCTCTACAGGGGCACAGTGCGTCCTTGTATTGAGTATTGTTCACATGTGTGGGGAGGTTCCTCTCACACCGCTCTCCTAGACAAAGTTAAAAGGAAGGCCTTTCGTATCATTAACTCCCGTCCACTCACCAACTCTCTACAATCTCTCTCTCTCTCCGCTGCAATGTTGCTTCTCTCTCGCTATTCTATCGCTACTATAATAATCCGTGTTCCTCAGAGCTTTCCCAGTGTATACCACCTCCTTTATGTAGGGCACGTGGTACCTGTCTTGCAACTCAATCCCACCCCTACTCTGTGCAACTCTCCAACCCGAGAGTGAAACGTTACTCTCAGTCTTTCTTCTACTCAACAGCTGAGCTCTGGAACTTTCCCAGAATCAGTCTTTCCCTCTTCCTATGACTTAAATTGCTTCAAACTCTGTGTGTCCAGGCATTATGGCTCGAACGTCCCTTGATTTTGGCCCTGTCACTCATTCAACTATGGAGGAGGCACTCGCTATAGGCAGTTCTGCCTTTTGCTTCCCTCAATCACATAGAAAAAAAGAAAAATAAATATTTGGCACTACAAGGACTCGAACCTAGGATACTCACACCGAGATTCACCGTCACAATATTGCCATTTCATACATATCCAATGTAATAGCATGCAAATAAAGAATATTCTATCATATTTCCTCACTGATTTCGTATTTAGTACCAGATATTGGATATTTTATTGAAGGATGGAATAAGGATTGAAATATTCGTATTAGCATTCGCAAATTTTACAATTAAAAATTTGCATTCGCATTCGCATTCGCAAATATGGAAAATTGACATTCGTTCCATCTCTAGTTTCTATGGGTTTATTATCCATAATTATATCGGGTTATCATTATTATTAATCCGGTATACTTGTAGTTAGTTAAATGACGCATTAATGAATAGGATATATTCACTGCGCATGCGTCATTTGGAATGATGAAGGTCCACGCCGCGTGAACCCTCAGACTCGTTTTGACTACGACCTCAGCAACAACTCCTTCTAGCCGCTCCCACTACAACCACCTTATTCATGCTAAGTCATTCTAATTCTTAACTCTTAGTGGCCACTATAGCTTCTATCTATTCCTAACTCTATCATTGAGCTATCCATCACTATGAACATCTAAAGTAAGTTAACACTTATAAGTTCTTGGTAATATAGACTTTTGTTTATTCCAGAATTCTTCTAGAGTCAAGCCTTGACACTCTTTATCCTCCTACTTTAACACTTTCTCTCTTACTACACCAATAAAAACTTCCCTTATTTCACCCTCACCCACCTTTTCTATATTCATTCATTCTGTCATTGAGGCAGCAGCCGGGAAAGTCAACCATTAAGAGCTCTTTTTACTTCACTCACTCTTGTACCAAATAATGGCTTACCGGCTGAGATAGTTAACCGGGAGATGGGAGAGGAGAAGAAGAACAGGTTAACTCTCTCAGACTTGGTTAAGTTTCTTGGAAACTTATTACCACTACCGTTCACTCTCTAGTGCTGATTGCACTACCGTTATCCGATGCACATACGTTAGTGCTCTTTTGTTAACCCACAATTATTATCTCTACACGCAATGTATTATATTGTACATCCAAAGATAGAGCAAGACCCATACTATTATAAAACCGGAAAAAATATCCCATAAAGAATTTTTTTTCACATTGATACTTTATATATAAACAATATTTAATAGTTTTTCCGAGATTACACCATCATTATTTCGTTATAAGCTGAAGCATAAAACATTTTTTATATGTGAAATTAAGATATATTATGCATGCTCATCCCAAATGTATCATCAGAGTTTATTTATGATCATTATTTGTCTTTATATGAATATATTAAAACAAAAGTATTTAGCAAAGAAATATTAGCCATGCATAACCAACATATTCACTCAACATCAGTTATCAGCAACACAAAATGCATTTACTATAATATTTTATATCACATTACAAAAAGAAAAGGTGGATCTACAGTATTACCATAGCAAGAACCACACAAATATGAATTATGATTGATAAAAGTGAGTTTGGCTGAAATTTGTTTAGGTTTGCCAAAATTGTTTCACATTGCAAAGTCATAAATCATAGTTTTCAGCGACAACAATAGGTTCATATATAAGAAATGAGAAGTATTATTTGTGCACTTTCCAAAAAAGGAATCAGAATTTATTGATCGTCATTATTTTATTGATTTGAACATAAGAGCACAAGCGTAAACAATTGTGGTTCTTGGACTTGCAATCGTATACAGTAGAGAACATCAATCTTGTTTTATTTTTCTTGTAAGGTGTTTTAGATCTTTAAATTAAATTTATACGCATAGCTCATGGTATATGGTAGAGAATAAAAGAAACCTTAAGTCCTTACTCCTAACATTTGATTATCTACACATATAAATAAGTAGGCAATCAAGAAAAAATAATGTTAGCACTCGTAATAGTTATTATATTGAAATAATGAATACTATAGACTGATATACGTTTACACTAAACATAATTATATTATAAACAAAAGTATTCTAAGATAGAAAACCCTATCATATAGTACTTTTGATACACTGACACGTAGTCAATGTGTATGAAGAAGACAAACGGCAAGTTATCTTGTCTTTCTAAAGTTTTTGAAACTATTCTTGCTTCCAAATTTCTTAAGCATTTCTCTTCGCATAATCTGCTCTCAGATCGCCAGTATGGCTTCCTTAAGGGTCGCTCTACTGGTGATCTTCTTTCATATCTTACTAACTCTTGGTCATCCTCCTTTCGGGACTTCGGTGAGACTTTTTCTATTGCACTAAACATATCGAAAGCCTTCGATAGAGTCTGGCATAAATCTTTAATTTCTAAACTACCCTCCTTCGGTTTCTATCCCTCCATCTGTGCCGTTGTCTCTAATTTCCTTTCCAGCCGTTCCATAGCCGCGGTTGTGGACGGCCATTGTTCACTTCCTCACCCTATAAAGTCCGGTGTTCCTCAGGGCTCTGTCCTATCTCCTATTCTCTTTCTAATTTTTATAAATGATCTCCTTAATTAACTCCTTAATTCCCATCCATTCATACGCAGACGACTCAACCTTACACTACTCCATTAGTTTTTCAGAACGCCCCAGCCAGCAATCCCTCAATGACAAACGTAATGAAGCCATAGAACTCTTAAATGCTGATCTAAATACTATTTCCAATTGGGGCAGAGAAAACCATGTTAACTTTAATGCTTCCAAAACCCAATTTCTCCACCTATCTACCCGTCAGGATCTCCCAGCGGACTATCCCTTATTCTTCAACAATACAAAAATCAACCCTTCATCTTCTCTCAATATTCTTGGTGTCTCTTTTTCTTCTGCTCTCATTTGGAAGGACCATATTACCAGTCTTGCTAAGGCAGCCTCCCAGAAGCTGGGTGTGCTCAACCGCCTTAGGGGGTTCTTTTCCCCTGCACAGCTTCTTGCTCTGTACAGGGGCATAGTGCGCCCTTGTATTGAGTATTGTTCACATGTGTGGGGAGGTTCCTCTCACACCGCTCTCCTAGACAAAGTTGAAAGGAAGGCCTTTCGTATCATTAACTCCCGTCCACTCACCAACTCTCTGCAATCTCTCTCTCTCCGCCGCAATGTTGCATCTCTCTCGCTATTCTATCGCTACTATAATAATCAGTGTTCCTCAGAGCTATCCCAGTGCATACCACCTCCTTTACGTAGGGCACGTGGTACCCGTCTTGCAACTCAATCCCACCCCTACTCTGTGCAACTCTCCAACCCAAGAGTGAAACGTTACTCTCAAACTTTCTTCTACTCAACAGCTGAGCTCTGCAACTCTCTCCCAGAATCAGTCTTTCCCTCTTCTTATGACTTAAATTGCTTCAAACTCCGTGTGTCCAGGCATTTTGGCTCGAACGTCCCTTGATTTTGGCCCTGTCACTCTTTCAACTATGGGGGAGGCACTCGCTATAGGCAGTTATGCCTTTTGCCTCCCTCAATCACATAGAAAAAAAAACAAAAAAAACAAGTGTCTCCCGCAAAGCCAAAAATGTTACAGGGAGCCAAATTTAAGGGACGTTGGGGTCAAAATGCCTGGACACACGAAGTATAAAGCAGTCTTAAGTTATAGGATAAAGGAAAGATTGATTGAGGGAGAGAGTTCCAGTGTTCACATGTTGAGTGGAAGAAAGACTGAGAAAATTTGCCAATTCTTGGGTTGGAGAGCGGGACAGAATAAGAGACGGACTATGTTGAAAGGCGGGTGCCTCGCACTCCCCGCAAGGGAGGGGGGTATGCACTGAGAGAGCTCTGAAGAACACTGATTGTTGTAATAGCGATAGAGGAGTTTAACCCTTATTTAGCGGGTGGTAAGGTATTTTACACTGTACCGTTCAGCGGGCATAATCCCGAAATATTCGCTCAATTTCACTCGCCCTAGTGCCGTTACTATGGCTCCAATGCGAACGAAACGATCATTTTTGGAAAGAGCAACTCTTCGTCTCCCCATATAAGTCTATGAATGGATGTTATGAATGAGTGTGGAGGGTGGGAAGAGGTGAGGAAGAGGAGGTAGTTTTTGGTCTATTTCCCGGGCGCGTTCGATTGCGTTCGCTTTGGCCTGACTTCGGCATCTCGCGCGTCTACTATTCCTTCGGTAATCGGTCTTATTTTTCTCTTATTTCTCCTTATTTCTGTATTCTCTCTCTCTCTCTTTCTTTCTTTCTCTCTCTCACTCCTGTCTGTCTGTCTGTCTCTCTCTCTCTCTCTCTCTCTCTCTCTCTCTGGCTCGCTCGCTTTCCCTCTCTCGCGCGCTGTCTCTCTCTCTCTTCCTCATCCGTATATGTAATTCTCATTATTATTTTCTCTAATTTCTCTCACTCCTCCTGTCTGTCTGTCTCTCTGGCTCGCTCGCTTTCCCTCTCTTGTGCTCCCTTTCTCTCTTCCTCATCCGTATATGTATTTCTCATTATTATTTTCTCTAACTAATCCCTCTATTTCATTTATTTGCTTGTAATATTTCTGTATTATTATCTCTTTTTCACTCTTTCGTCAGTTCAGTTTCTGTATTCTCTCTATACGGTGGGAATGGTATTTCGTATGAGGGATGTGCAGCACAAATATTCAATCTTTCGTTGTTTGGTTGTTTGTATTACCGTAAGAAATTTACTGAACGCCTGCAAATAATACGCTATAAAATGCTTGTAATCAAACTCTCAAGTAATTTCAAGGTCACATGCAATTATAAATGTAGGCTATAGGTAGACCCAGAGAGGAAGAGACAAGAGAGAGAGAGAGTATCGTGATAATATAACAATGTTACATATGTATCATATATATGAAAAAATAATATATACGGTAGGCCTACATCTGTTCCCCACAATCATATAATGCCAAGCACAAATATTCAATCTTTCATTGTTTGTATTACCGTAAGAAATTTACTGAACGCCTGCAAATAATACGCTATAAAATGCTTGCAATCTCTCTATTTTCTCTAATCTCTCTCACTCCTCCTGTCTCTCTCTCTCTCTCTCTCTCTCTCTCTCTCTCTCTCTCTCTCTCTCTCTGGCTCGCTCGCTTTCCCTCTTCCTCATCCGTATTATGTATTTCTCATTATTATTTTCTCTAACTAATCCCTCTTATTTCATTTATTTGCTTGTAATATTTCTGTATTATTATATCTTTTTCACTCTTTCTTCAGTTCAGTTTCTGCATTCTCTCTCTCTCTCTGTTTCGCTTGCTTTGCAGGAATTTTGTTTTTGTTTTTATATAATATATAATAATTTACTTATCATTACTTATTATATCGTATAAACAATAGTAGGTAGCCAACTTACCATAATACCGATACACCAAACCGATACCCATGCGGGTTTGTTTATCACCTGTATACTAAAGTGCCACCGTTATCGATTTTCTTGGAGCCGACTCGAGCGGGAGGGTTACCAATTGAAGTTAAATCCGCTAGCATATATTGTTAGATGTAAGACATGATAAATACCACTAGAAATATGAATTGGCAAAATCCATATAATATCACTTCGAAATTGTTCTGAAATTTCAAAACAAAACCGCTAGTGTAAGTCATTGCTGCTAGATCGAAGTAAAGGTCTCTAGATCTAGCGGAAGTCGCTATACGTATTGGCAGTACTGCACACTCATTCATTTCATTCATTCATTTTCTATTGAGCTCGTCCTGGAATCTTTACGACTCTGAATCTTACGATTGCCGACGGCGATACGTTGTTGACATTGTTGTTGATGTTCCAGTGGAGGGATGAACAAAATATTGTCCTTGTCCAATAATAGCTATTTCATAGTCCCACAGGACTTATTTTGATATATTTATCAAATTTATTGAACGCCTGAAAATAATACGCTATAAAATGCTTGCAATCAAACTTTCAAGCAATTACAAGGTCACATGCAATTATAAAAAGGTATATTGTAGACCACAATCTTCGCCAAGCTTCGTTGTTGCTTGTATTATCGTGAGAAATGTACCATACACCCTGGTTCTCGTGAGAAATTTACCGAACGCCTGCAAATAATACGCTATAAAATGCTTGCAATCAAACTCTCAAGCAATTTCAATGTCAGATGCAGTATAGGTAGACCCAGAGAGGAAGACAGACAGAGAGAGAGGGGAGGTCAAAAACATCTGCTAGGTGTGATTTCCCCTGGGAGGGAAGAGATTAGTTAGGGGCGTGCCCTGGCCTACATCAGACAAAGAGAGTACAAAGGAGTACAAACAAAGAGAGTGAGACAGAGAGAGAGAGAGAGAGAGTCGTGATAATATAAAAATGTTACACATGTATCATATAATATATGAACACATAATATATACGGTAGGCCTACATCTGTTCTCCACAATCATATAATGCCAAGCACAAATATTCAATCTTTCGTTGTTTGTATTACCGTAAGAAATTTATCGAACGCCTGCAAATAATACGCTATAAAATGCAACAAAGGAAATTTCTTGTAGAGTGCAATTTTGAGGACGTAATGTGCTCTGAGAGAGAGCGGAGCGGTGATTAGGAGCATAAATTACCTCAAGACCGCTCGCCACACAGGGAATTCTATAAGGAAATTACCGTATTTTAGGGTTTTACACTCGTGTATTACGATCGTTGAAAGACAACCAGTGATCGTAAAAGGATGGTTCGGGTGTCATTGGAAAGCTCAATTTACGCACTTTCAGGATACATACTTGTATTACGCTCTGGGTCTTGTTCATGCATGAAAAAGAAAACAGAACAACCCCATTTAGGGTAAAAAAAAAAACCCGCAGTACAAACAGCAGTACAGGCAACTTACACTCGTTTCCTTCACTTATCAGCGGTACACCAACGTCCACTGTTCTTCCTTGTATTTCTTTCATGACTCCATCCATATATATATTGAACAACCATGGGGACATCACACAACCTTGCTTTTACCAAACATTCAGATCAAAGAACTTGCTCTGTTCATTCTTCACATGCACTGACGCCTTTGCACCTTCATACATGTTCTTCACTGCTTTCAGCAACTTGCCATCTATTCTGTATATTCTCAGTACTTTCCACATACTTTATCTATCAACTCTGTCATAGGCCTTCTCCAAGTCCATAGAAGCAGCATACAGCATTTGTCGCTTATCCAGATATTTCTCCAAAACACATTTCAGGGCAAAAATCTGATCAACACATCCTCTTCCCTTCGTAAATCCGCCCTGCTCGTCACCTACCCATTTTTCCGTTCTCGCTCTCACTTTCTCGATCACCACCCTACTGTACACCTTCCCTACTACTCTTCGAATACTTATTCCGCGGTGGTTACCACACACTCCTCTTCCCCCTTTTCCTTCATACAGGGGAACTATTATACCAGATTTCCAGTCATCAGGCACAATTCCCTTCTCCCATGCTAGTTTACACATTTTCCATACCAATTTGATTACTGAAGCCCCTCCCAGGACCTTGTGCCCCTTAATAGTTATGAAGAGAAAGTTGAGGGGCAAGGGAAAAGAGATGAGATCTGTCTCTGAGAGGGCAGTGGGGGAGGCGATCATCAGCCCACAGGCTTACAATCCCGGGACGATGCCTCCACCGTCCACAGCCCCCCTTGCAGTGCCACCCAAATAGGAGATCTCGCCACCACCTAGAAGAAAAAGTAGTACAGTAAATGAAACAGTCGTAAAAGGCTAAGGTAAGGTAGAGGATGCCAAACCTCACTCTAGGACCAGCCTTCACCCTACAAACGATAGTTTTTCCCTATGGTTATATTTACTGACTTCATTATTACATTAGCTCTACTGAGTCTATTACCATGATATACACGATACTGGGCCTATAGTTTGGTCGAAATGAAATGTTTGCATTACATTTTGAATATCCAGAGTTATATGATCATAAGCATTGCTCAGGTTGATTCTACGCATTTGAATATGGCATTTTCGAATAATCATTATCTATTCATAAATGACAGTCAAATTAATACAAACATTAAAATCAATTACAAATATCTAGTAACTAACGGGATTGTCGAAAATTACTGATAAAACATTATCGGACTGACAAAACGTATGTATTGTAGTGACCAATGAAATAAAATATTTATATTTTGCTACATTCCGCTCTATCGTATTTTAGTGACACCCTGGGCGAGAATATACATTGGAGCAGTTTATGAGTTTCGAACCAAGCTACTGATAATGACTTTATAATCAAGGATTGCAGTAATAAACACAGTGTTGACGTATCGGGTCAGAATTTTGGTGACGAAACAGGATTATGTGGACGAAACGGGTTGGCGACGAAACGGAATGGTGACGAAACATCCATAACATTATATTTAAATTCCATAGGGTTCGAGTTGACTTACATCAATAATGTTATACTCTATATACCTAATCAAACCCATATTATATCAACAGTACGGGTAAGTAATATCCAAAGCTTGGGTGATTATCATGCATGACCACTTTAATAATTATGTATTTGATCATTTAATATTCATTGAGGCAAGAGAAGATCATTATAAAATAATAATGTCCTCACATTTATAATAATCGAAACGAGCCACAACGATTTCATCATAATTTCCGTATAATGTCTGTAATGGGAATATAATAAGAACATAAGAACATAAGAAAATGGGAGTCTGCAGAAAGCCAATTGGCCTACACAAGGCAGATCCCTGTCACACCCAACCCTAATTATAAGCCCAGCTTAAAAACACCATTAGGACTTACCTCACCGAAACGGTCAGAGGTCAGAAAAACGGGGATCTGCAGATCCCCACACCTGGGCCACACCTGACAGATCACCCTCACACCCAACCCATCTCGTCCATATGACTATCTACTGTAATTGTATCTTAAAGCTCCCTATCGTTCTTGATCCCACTATAGCACTTGGTAGCCTATTCCACCTATCTACAACTCTGTTACCAAACCAATATTTGCCTATATCTTTCTTGAAACGAAATTTATCTCATTTGAAACCATTTATACGAGTTCTTTCGCTATCACTGAGCTTTAGTATATTTTTCATGTCCCCTTTATTAATCCCACTAACCCACTTGAATACCTCTATCATGTCCCCTCTTAACTCTGCGTCTCTCTAACGAATGTAAGCCTAATTTCTTCAACCTTTCTTTATACGGAAGATTTCTAATATTATGGATCATTTTTGTCATTCTACGTTGTACTCTCTCCAATGAATCTATGTCCATTCTGTAATAAGGACACCAACATTGAACAGCATAATCCATATGGGGTCTCACTAATGACATGTAAAGTTTTAAGATAACATCAGCAGTTCTGTTACTCACACTCCTAGAGATGAACCCGAGAATCCTGTTTGCCTTGTTTCGAACGCTTATACACTGTTTTCTAGGCTTCAAATCATTGCTAACAAACACACCTAGATCTTTCTCACAATTCGAGTTTTCTAATTCCATATTAGCTAGTTTATATTTAACATTTGTATGCATCTTCCATATCTTTAATACCATGCATTTGTCAATGTTAAACTTCATCTGCCAATTTACTGACCATTCGTGTAAGGTATCTAGATCCCTTTGGAGGCACTCTATATCTCTATCTGAATCAATTGTTCTCCCCATTATGGTATCGTCTGCAAATTTACTTATCCTACTAGTTATACCTAAATCAAGGTCATTTATGTATATAACAAACAACAGAGGACCTAATACAGATCCCTGGGGGACACCACTTTTGACTGCTCCCCATTCTGACTTCGTACCATTTATGCTGACTCTCTGCTTCCTACCAATTAGCCATGACCTAATCCATCCCAACAACGCCCCACCTATTCCATGCGCCTCAACCTTTCTCATCAATCTCTCATGGGGGACTCTGTCGAAAGCTTTACTGAAATCTAAATATATTATATCATATGACTTGTCATTATCTACTGCTTCATATACCTCTGAGAAAAAACTAAGCAAATTAGTAAGGCAAGAACGTCCCTGAGTGAATCCATGATTAGAAGAATTTATTAAATTAAATGTATCTAAGTGGTTTCTAATTTTACTAGCAATAATTGACTCTAGTAGCTTTCCTATGATTGGTGTAAGACTAATGGGACGGTAATTGGATGCTATTGATTTGTCACCTTTTTTGAAGATCGGAAATACGTTTGCAAGCTTCCAAGCTTCTGGAACTATACCTGTCTCTAATGACTTGTTAAATAGAAATGTTAATGGGTAACTTAACTCAACCCTACATTATTTTAATACTCTAGCATATACCTCATCAGGACCAGGCGATTTATGAGGTTTCAGTCTGTCAATTTCCTTAAGCACATCATTTCTACTTATAGTAACCGTACTTAACCTATTTTCTATACTATCGCTATATACCTTACAGACTTCTGGAAACTGTGCCAAATTTCCATTAGTGAAAACGGAAAGAAATTGACTATTTAATGTACTGCACATTTCTAAATCCTTTTCTGTCATTTCTCCTATCAAAGTTTTATGGGGACCAATTACATCTCTAACCTTGGATTTATATAGTTGGTAAAAAGGTTTAGGATTATTTTTTGAGTCATTGGCAACCTTAATTTCATAATTTATTTTTTCTTTCCTAATATCCTTTTTTACCTGTCTTGATAGATTCTGATAGTAAGCAAGTAGGTGAATTTCGCCTTTCCTAATTTTTCTATATATTCCTCTCTTTTGTCCTAGAAGATCTAATAGTCTATTATTCATCCATTTGGGTTGGTTCTGTGTTGATCTAAAATTTCTTTTGGGGATGTATTTATATTGTGCATTGAATACTGACTCGATAAAATTATCGTATGTATCTACCAAGGTTGACGTCTCTTCCTGACTTACGATGACAGGTGCCTGAGAAGGGGTACACTCATTTGGACACCTGGATCGACTTAATTTTTTGACCATAGGGTCCGCTAATAGGGCTCTTCTTAACCCACCATAATTGGCTTTTCTGAAGTCAGGTATTAATGTTGTATTCTCTCTGGTATTACCTTTCCATTGTATATTAAAATACACAGAATTGTGGTCACTATTTCCTAGGTGGTCCCCTATCTCTACATTATTTACCATATGTTCATTGTTACTGAAAACTAAATCGAGAATATTATTACCTCTAGTCGGCATATCTATGAATTGAAATAAAAAACTATCTTATACTACCTCTATAAACTCCTCAGAATCAGAGTCTCCTATTTGATGCTGCCAATCTATATTCGGAAAATTAAAATCCCCCATAATACACACATTGCTAAACCTTGATGCCATTTTAATTTCCTCCCATAATGACGTTCCGTCATTTCTACACATATTTGGCGGTCTATACATAACTCCAATAACTATGGTCTCACTACCTTCGTTAACCTCTACCCACACACTTTCATTATCGTTATTTAGTCTAATACCTGATTTAATACAGCTTTTTAATGTACTCCTGACAAACACTGCTATACCGCCACCCCTCTTACTTGTTAGGTCATATTTAAACAAACTATATCCTGGTATATCAAATTCTGCTAAAAAATGCCTGGTTTCTGTATTAATCCACGTTTCAGTTAGCGCTATTATGTCTATATTTTCTTTGCTAACAAGGGCTCTAAGTTCGTTCATTTTGTTACATAGACTCCTACAGTTTGTGTAATATACTCTCAATTTACTTCTTTTCTTTATACCTAATTTACCTTTATTTCTAACGACATTTCCATCTTCCGTTGCACCATCACTACTATCATTAGCAATATAGTCATCATTTTTAGCATGAGACTGAATATCCTTATCGCTTTCGCCTGACGCTAAAAAATTTCCATTTAACCTCTCATTTACACTCTCAATATTTCTGTTCAAAACCCCACAACCACCCTATCTAAAGAACTAGCTAATGTGGAAACCCCTAACCGTGAAAGATGAACCCCATCCCTTGCGTACATCCCATCTCTCCCATAGAAACTATCCCGGTTATCAATGAATGGTATTACTTTTTCTTTGCAATATTTCTCCAACCGGCAATTGACACCAATCGCCCTGGATGTCCATTCCTTGTGAACTCCTCTTCTGGGTAGGATAATAGTTCACAAATCCTACCCTTAAGAACTGTAAACACACATAATTGTACTTATTAATTACAATGACCCGTATGAGACTGCATTTGTATCTTTATGTTGTGGTTACCACAGGTCAATAAATTAGTGTCATGCCGTAGCCCTATTCAAACATAGTTAACCCCTTCTGTACCGGTGATGTCTTTTGTATTCGATTTCAGCTACATTTAGACGATTGTATGTAGCTTAGGAAGGATATATGGTAGCGAAAAGGATTAATTGAAATAGTTTGTAGCCTTTTAATGAGTAGACGTCCTTCCTATGCTGTACAAAATCATCTAATAATTGCCAGAATATAATGGAAATTACATAATCGGTATAGAAGGGGTACAGGAAAATAACATTTAATACATAATTGTTCTGTTTAACTATATTAGTTTATGGAAATAAGATGTAACACCACTCCTCAGCTGACTACGGGAAACCCTTGTGGCACAAATTCACAAGTTACATCCATTTGTGGATAAAGAAAAACTTATTTGGTAAACTGGTTAATCTAAATACAGAGCAGTGAAATATCAGAAAAGGGATTGATAACTATCAAATAGTATAAATTGCCCTACCCGAGGTTGTTCACGATTAGCCTAATGGATACATTGCCTGCCTTTAGCAAATACTATCTACCTTTCACTTGCTTTAGGGAACAATAAGTATAGGGTCGTTGTTGTCCTCATATATAAATTTAAGAGAGGGCCTTGGTTTTCGGTGGGACAGAAGGACAAGCATTAATCCATCTTTCAGGTGAGATATAAGAATCAAATAACTAACAATCAACGTCAGTCTTACTTTCGTGAATTCGTCTGCTGAAATAAATGGTTGCAATTTGCCACCATAATGTTTTCGTCACCCGACATAATTATATGACATAGATTTTGAGACTAACACCATCCGTTGTAGGGACACGGCGTGAACTTGGCAACAACGATAACAATATCTAACGTGCAAAAATAAGGCCTCTGATAAGGCTAATGTGCAACCCCCAGGTATCACTCTTCTTACTAGCTTACCTCTCGCGCTATTACATTCTCATTGTTTACGGTATATTTATGATATCTAAGGATAATCTGTTGAGAAGAGATCCCAGCCTGTTTTACGTTGGCAACTACGAATATCGCAACAAAAATGACGGCGGTAGAGGAGACTTTGTTCCTGAACCACCTCTTGGTGACAATAATTTCATACTGATCTGGCCTCAGAGCTTGCTGTTAAAATGTTATTGATTGTTCATAGCATACACAGTAAAAGCTGGGAAATTAAATTAATTATTAGGTACACTTTTCTCTTGCGATTGTGCTGCCATCTCTCGTGTGCATGGATCATTATATTCAGAACTATGATGTCACGTCTTCCCCTCTTTTCCCAAACTATTTCACCAGATGCACGTATCCTGATCCATTTTGTGTTTAGATTTGAACGCGAGAAAGAAGGGCAATGAGTACACTTGATTTATTTGCTTGGCTCAGTGTATATAGGTTTTCATTCCAGAAGAGTATTTGTTTAATTATTTCATTCTCCGCTCCCAGTTCTGTGTGTATAGATAATTTGCTGTTCTGTCTAAAAGATTAATTTATTGATTATCATTTCACCATTGCTATTATTATTATATATAATAATATAAACACATACATTCAGACACACACACACTCACTCTCACTATCTCTCTCTCTTCCCAGGCTGCCACAGGTTTGTAAATATCTGAGAAAATATGTTACACCGGTGTTATATATTGCTCAATAAAGCGGAACGAGTTTTGCCGTGGCGAGGTCAGGGTGCTTTTATCAGTGACGGGAGAAAGTGAAAGAAAAGGAGAAGAGAGAAGGGTAAAGATAGGGGAGTGATGAGCAATGTGGATTGCAGGGAAAAATAGAAAGTAAGGAGTAGAGAGAACAATAAAGATGGGGAAGTGGAGTAAATTAGAAGACAGTAGGGAGGAGAGATGAGTGTAAGAATGGGGAGCGAAGTGGGAAAGAAAGTAAGGAGGAGAGGGAACGATAGAGATGGGAAGTGATGAGAGATTTTGAGTAAAAGAGAAGGAGAAGTTGGGAAAGGAGGATAACATATCGTAAAGATGGGGGAGACATGAGTAATGTGGAGTGAATAAAGAGAGAGAAAGGGATTTGAGAGAGAGAGGACGGTATGGGTGGTAGTAAAGAGTAATGGGTAATGAGAGGGAAGAGAATATTGGGGTGGGAGAAAGGCGACGGTAAATACGGGAGTGGCGGGTTATGTGGAGTAAAATGGGAGAGAGAGAGAAAGGAAGGAACCAAGAGGTACATACTGTACATACACAGATCTATAGGTAACTTTTAGGCATTTTGGATTTAAGGCTGACATAGTACAGTATATACTCCTCGATGTAAGATACGACAATAAAGCGGAAGGTTCTCTCTCATAGCTCACCACTTCCACTGACCTTTTTTGTGTCATATACTGTATATATATATATATATATATATATATATATATATATATATATATATATATATATATATATATATATATATATATATATATATATATATATATATATATATATATATATATATATATTTGTTTTTTTGTTAACTCCATCTCCAGATATATGCTTAGAGCTTGTAGTGTCATCGCTTTACACAATGAAGAAAGGCGACCTACGGTGCCTGGTTGTTTTATTGTGGCCTTTTGCAACTCCGACGTTTCAAAGCTGCATCGCTATTTCACCTCACAATCTTGAAAACTCATAATACGCAACCGGTTGACTTTTCCAGTCACTAGGCACTGCCACGCATTACATATTATTAATATAGGAACATTCATACAATGCTAATACACATTGAAAACAAGGACGGTATTTTGTATGGCATCTTGGTATGTTTTTTGGTAATGTACTGAAACCAAGTACAGCACAAATTCCATTTCAATATCATCTTTCCATTTACATATCGGAATTATATATATATATATATATATTTATATATATCTTTCCAGTTAACTTTATTGTACAATGTTTTAACCATCTTCTCTTTCCTCTTTCTACTCTCTGAATATACAGTATATAAAATGTATCCTGCCATTTGCAACAAATCTATCACCACCACAAGCAAAAAATAACTGTTGTCCGATATGTGGGAAATAGGAGATCCACATTTTTTAGTTGAAGGGATTTACAATTCGATAACTGCCTCGTTTATTTTAAAGTGTTAGAAAAATTCTAGGATATATATTTTCAGAAGTATATAGAACGGCGTGTCTAAATTTGTTATGCTACATTCGAAAAAATATATCATATACAGTATAATATATAATGAGTGTGACTGTGTTTTCTGGCAGATTACCAATATATGTAGGTCCAGTAGTTTCACTGATCACGTGATTAGATATGTGTAATTGTGTAAGTTGCGCAACTTATGTTCTACAACTCTACATAATATATGTCCGCATTGATATACGTTATAAAAACTACTGTAGTTATTGGATATTGTCCACCCTTACTATTCCTTTAGCTAGTTCTAACCTACTCTTCAATGACTAAGCCCCAGCAAAGCTACTTAGATACTCTCCGTTCCATCTACAACTCGGTGACCATCTTGAACCGCTTGGTTTAAGGTATGAAGACCAGCGATGTGTCTGCAGGCATCAGGATACTGGAGGTGTATCTTTGTTTTTTCTTTTTTTCTTTTTTCTTTTTTCTATGTGAATGAGGGAGACAAAAGGCATAACTGCCTGCAGCGAGTGCCTCCCCCAGATTTCAAAGAGTGACAGGGCCGAAATCAAGGGACGTTCGAGCTAAAATGCCTGGACACACGGAGTTTGAAGCAAGTTAGGTCATAGGAAGAGGGAAAGACTGATTCTGTGAGAGAGTTCCAGAACTCAGCAATTGAATAGAAGAAAGTCGAGAATAGCTTTTCACTCTTGGGTTGGAGAGTTGCACAGAGTAGGGGATTTATTGTGTTGCAAGGCGGGTACTACGTACCCTACATAGAGGAGGTGGCATACACTGAGAAAGCTCCGAGGAACACTGATTATTGTAGTAGCAATAGAATAGCGAGAGAGATGCAACATTGCGGCGAAGACAGAGAGAGATTGCAGAGAGTTGGTGAGTGGACGGGAGTTAATGATACGAAAGGCTTTCCTTTCTACTTTATCTGGGAGTGCGGTGTGAGAGGATCCTCCCCACACATGTGAACAATACTCAATACAACGACACACTGTGCCCCTGTACAGAGCAAGAAGCTGCACAGGGGTAAAGAACCCCTTGAGGCGGTTGAGCACCCAGTTTCTGGGAGGCTGCCTTAGCGAGACTGGTAATATGGTCTTTCCAAGTCAGAGCAGAAGAAAAAGAGACACCGAGAACATTGAGGGAAGATGAAGGGTTGATTTTTGTATTGTTGAAGAATAAGGGATAGTCCTCTGGAGGTTCCTGACGGGTAGTAAGATGGATACATTGAGTTTTGGAAGCATTAAATGCAACAAGGTTTTCTCTACCCCAATTGGAAATAGTAGCTAGATCAGTAGATAAGTATTTTATTGCTTCATTACGTTTACTTTTGAGGGACTGCTGGCTGGGGCGTTCTGGAAAACTAATTGAGTGGTGTAAAGTAGAGTCGTCTGCATATGAATGGATGGGACTGGATGTACAGTTGAGAAGATAATTTATGAAAATTAGAAAGAGAATAGGAGATAGAACAGAACCCTGAGGAATGCCAGAGTTGATAGGATGAGGAAATGAGTGATGGCCGTCCACAACCGCAGCTATGGAATGGCCGGAAAGTAATTAGAGACGAAGGTACAGATGGAGGGACAGAAACTGAAGGAGGGCAGTTTTGAAATTAAAGATTTGTGCCAGACTCTATCGAAGGCCTTCGATATGTCTAGTCTAGTGCAACAGAGCTGGGGTGGATGGTTGTACTAGTTTCTTGGTTGTCTGGGTTGTGGTGGTATAAGGTTGTGGGAGCTCCAGAACAGACTTCGTTGTTTCCCCAAGAGTGCCAAGGTGAGGCTCGGGGTTGTCTTTGCTAAGCGCTACTAGGTGTGTTCCCCGCACGTGCCTGGGTGTCAGTGACTCCTGGTGCCCTGCCCACCTCCTTATATACCCCTCCCTCATGGCTGGGCGCTCTGTGATTGGCCCAGCCGCGCGCCCGTGAGGAGTTTTGCTAACCCGTTCGCTTTGAATATGTCTCTCCTTCCTCTCTTGCTCCATTCTATACTCGAAATATTCCCCTGGAAGCTTGTTAGAGATGTCCTTTAGTGGCTGACGGGAGTGAGAAGGTTGC
Source organism: Paralithodes platypus (assembly GCA_032716605.1). Taxonomy (NCBI): domain Eukaryota; kingdom Metazoa; phylum Arthropoda; class Malacostraca; order Decapoda; family Lithodidae; genus Paralithodes; species Paralithodes platypus. The sequence goes on from CM064549.1 coordinate 22,823,930, forward strand.
ACCATGGTAATAGATGATCTGCGACCAGGATAGAATATGCGTGAAATAACTGGGAGCGAAGTTACTGGTGAGGATGAGGAAGGACGTACAGCTTGCTTAAATCACTGCGTCACGGGAAGCTCCTGATTGGCTGAGAGCGAGGGTGTGGCAGTGTTTCTCTCGTGGCACGTTGCAAAGGACAAACCTTGCCTTTTTACCTGAGCGAATCCCGTTTCCTGAATGGCGGACGGAATTACTCCTTTAATTATTATTATTATTATTATTATTATTATTATTATTATTAGGCCTATTTGCAGCTAAATGGATCACACAATTGTTGACTGCAACAAGAGAGAGAGGGGTGGGGGGCATGTTATGGAAGGAGGATTGCGGTACAGAGACAAAGGAGGCCGAGGAGGTAGAGTACACCAAAATACAAGTTAATACGCTTGCAAGTCTTTGCATACAATATTTTCTACATTTATTCTGCTATTATTTCCATACAATTTGTAGTGACCGTGGTATTGGCAATAATTTTCTGTCTGAAAATGCTTACTTGCTTCTTGAATTGATTCAATAGTTGCTACACAAATCGATGATAAGTATATAGTGATGTAAACAAAATGCATCCAATCTACTTATTCTTGCTCTAATTTTATTACTGTAGCTTCGAAAATAATTTTCCAGAGACAAACATTCACCAGTTTAGAGGTGTAAGAGAAAATTATGTCGTGCAAGACATAACTGCAGATCTAAAATTTAGTTTAGCTTTCTTATACCCCGCATTGAAGGTTATTATGAGATTTTATCAGTTTCGTGGTTAGACGTTAAGTGATACTTCCGAGATTGCAGTATGATATCTTTTACTTAATCTACGCCTTTGGTGAAAGGGGGCATGGCTTGCAGATTTATCTCGTCTGACTAAACTGTAGCTTAAGAGAGGATAAAGTCTGCTCTAAAAATGATTGGATTATAATAACCATTCTCCTAAGATATTCAAAGCACCCATAACAATGGAAGATCATGAAGTAAAGTCATTTTAATTTGTACAAATTTTAACACCATTTATATATTTAACCCCTACTTTACCAGAGGGTATTACCATAAATGTACCCTCCAGGACCAGGCATTGTGGCCAAAATGGCTTCAAAGTCAAAAGAGAACACCCTCCCACCTCAAAAGTTGGAGGAGCACTGACCCAGCTAGCCTGTCGGAGCTTGGAACCAAGTTGAGAAGTGTTGCCAATGTCTCAGAGCAGTGCATACAAGCTATGGTACCAGGTACCGCTCAATACTGTCAATTAGACGAACCGCATATTATGGACGTACGCTGTCCGTCGCTGGTACTGACAAGTGACTTTTTACAAACGCAGTCAGTCGCGGGTTTGATGCAAGATATTTGGCTAGACGAAGTTTAAAGGAATCAACGGCGCTGCAGTCTATAACGTCTCGGGGAAGCCCATTCCACAAGTTGACAACTCAATTGAAGAAGACATTCTTAGATTCGTGTGAGTTAAAAGATTTGCAACCGTTTCCACGCGTGTAATTAGATTGGTCGATAGTAAAGTACTTACTGCAGTTCATATTGTCGATGCCTTTGATGATTTTGAACACTTGAATTAAGTCGCCTCTTAATCTGCACTGGGTTAAAGGAAATATATTTAATTCTCTAAGACACACCTCATATGGTTTGTTCTTTAGGCTAGGTATAATTTTGGTGACTCTACGTTGAACTCGTTCTAGCTTGTCTATATCATTTTGGTAATAAGGGCACCAGGATTGAACGCAGTATTCAAGAAGAGGGCGGACTAAGGAATTGTAAAGAGTTAGGATAACTTCTTTGTATTTATGGTCAAATGACCTGCCTATAAAGCCAATTATTTTGTTTGCCATCTTAACAACTTCTGAACATTGTTGACTCGGTTTTAGGTTACTTGATATTGTTACTCCCAAATCCGTTTCTCTGTCTACACTCTTAAGCTGAGTGCCATTCATCGAATAGTTTGCTTTCTCATTTCAGTATCCGATATGTAGTACTTTACATTTATCCGCATTGAAACTCATTTGCCAAGTTTGGGCCAAACATGACAACTTATCTAGATTGTGTTGCATATTGTCAACTTGTTCTTTTGAGAGTACGCTATTTGCAATTTTTGTATCGTCTGCAAACCTTGAGATTGTACAGGTGAGACCCTCATCTAGTTGTTGATGTAAATTAGAAAGAGAATTGGTCCCAGTACCAATCCCTGGGGTACCCAGCTACTTACATCAATTGGTCCATTTAGATGCCCTACCGTTTATGCCTACTCTTTGCTTTCTGTCGCTGGAAACTTTGTCAAAGGCCTTTTGAAAATCAAGTTATATAATATCTACAGCTTTACTCTCATTATAGAGGTTGAGGATATCATGAAAGAAGTCTAAGAGGTTTGTTAAGCAGGAGCGTTTGTTACGAAAGCCGTGTTGAGTATCTTTAAGTATGTTATTAGCCTCTAAGTGATTTACGAGTCTGTCTCTTATGAGTGTTTTTAGCATTTTACATACAACTGAGGTCAAGCTAATTGGACGATAATTACTGGGTAGGGATTTACTGCCTTTTTTAATATCGGTCTTATGTTGGCAAGCTTCCACTGATCAGGCATAGTTCCAGACTGCAAGGATTTATTGAATAGCAATGTCAGTGGTTTGGAGAGCTCATCCTTAGCTTCCTTTAGAACTCTAGGTGAGATTGTATCAGGTCCAGGTTATTTATTCACCTTGAGTTTATCTAAACATTTCAATACTTCTCTCTTTGTAATGGTGATATAGCTTAGAACATCAGAATTATCATTCTGAATCGGCGATGCTGTAGGGATATCACTGAGGTCTTCTGTTGTAAAAACTGATGCAAGGAAGGTATTGAGGGAATTACTCATTTCTACTTCATCTTTGGTGTATTCTCTATTTTCATCGACTATAACGGACCAACAGTTGGAGTAACTACTTTCTTCTTTCTGATATAACTATAGATTTGTTGTGGGTTTGTTTTACTTTGATTTGCAACATGTAACCCAAGGGTCTTTTTACTTTGCTTAATTAACTTTTTGGCTTTGCGTCGTAGTTCTACAAATTTCACCCGTTCTTCGTCATTTTGTGAGGATTTTAATCTATCATTAGCAATCTTTTTAGCAAGCAAACAGTCTGAAATATTTTTATTCCATCATTTGGGCTTATCATTATGGCCTGTACGACGTATTTTCGATGGTATGCAGTCTTGCACTGCTTTTAGGCAAGTTATCGTATAAATACGATAGAATATGACTTTTGTGATCTCGTATGTCTCTTTGACGTCACGATCTCTCCTACAGCACGACGTAGGACGAGTAGATCGTATATTATAAGATTGTAAATAAGTTAAGTTATAAAAGGCCTAATATGCTATTAAGCAATATTGCCATGGTCTTATGTAGTATATATGAATTTATCATATATATTAATATAATTTATCGTATAGAGCAACCTAAATGCGGTACGATAATTTGGGCTCCTGGCGGTTTGCCAAGGCAGCAAGGTGTGCTTTTGAGGTACGCCAGAGCTTTCACGAACACCAACCAGTTAACATCTAAATTTTCCGCCCTCAGTTGATCGAGCTTTTGTGCCTCTAATCACAATACACATACAGCAATACACTCAGCTACACCATCACGACGCTCTCATCGACACCATGACTGACTGATAGATAAGCATATTATTCATGTCCATTCCCATGTAATCATTTATTCTTTCTTTAACTTGACTCGAGTCTTGGGACCGAAGTCTCGTTCCCCATTGTCCACCGCCATATTGGATAAAACGTTCTCCCTTGCCTCATTGCCACGTTGAACTATTGGTGAGTTAATTCCTGGCTAATATTAACCCTTATAACCTTACCCTATATATACATTTATTATGTGAGACCTTTGGATATAAATTAGCTTGTTTCAGATTGAATTCAATTTAGATATAGAGTAGTTTTCATTTAGATTGATTTGATTTGATTCATTATAGCTTAGTAATATTTAACTTCCATTGATAGTTTAGCACATTGGTGCCCAGACCCGGGATTTAGCTACCAGTAGGGGATTTGTCTTAGGCAATGAGCAAGGGATTAACCCAGGGATGCAGGAGCAAGGACCCCGGAGGGGTGGGGATTGGCTATCTCCCTGTACCTCAGGCGCCGGTACCTCAGCGAATAGCCATAGTAGGGCATTCATATGCAACTAGGGTAAGGGCAGCTGACGGAGGTACTGAGTCGTATCGGGCGTCGGAGGGGGAAAGAACTTTCAGGCTGACCTACTTCGGGATACCGGGAGCAACCGTTGACACCCTGAAAGCCTCCCCTCAGTTGTGGCAAGTGGTTCGGTTTAGGCCGCATATGATCTTTTTGTTCTAGGCGGCAATGATATACGCCCCGGTACAGTACCCCGCGAGTTAGCTGACGCAATCAGGTGGCGCTGGATCTGGAGCGTGAGTCCGGAGGGAGCTACAAGATCGTGGCAATTGAGAGCTGGACGAGAGTCCGAGGGTTCTCAGGGGCGGATTATCAAGCTATACAAAATTCTGTTAACCGCGCCCTGAGGTGTCGGTTAATAGAAACGAAGCACCGCTTTGTTTCTCTCACACTCAGCATCCGAGACCTCGACCAGGATGGTGTCCACCTCGACTTAGACACCAATCAAGTCCTGTATGACAAGATTGTAGGGCTAACGAAGCGTTGGCTAGAGAGGGACGCCGGGGTTGTATCGTTGCGCCTGCCTAAGTCCTGCTTCCCACCCATCATCTTTCCCAGATAATTTTCTTTTCCGTTTCAGACTTCCTGTGACATATGACCTGACCTAAAAAAAAATCTTGTTCAATATGATCCATTAGTAGGTATTGCTATTTAGTGTACTATTTTTTCTCCATAACATAGAAGTCCGCCGGTTGGCGTCTCTTAACTAGACTATTGAATTGCCGTTGTCTTTGTAACGTAACATTTAGATACATAGCCTATAGGCTCACATGCAAAATGGATAAAGACCATAAAGAGACACCGTCTAGTGGGGTGCTAAGCAAAGCCCCTAAAAATCAAAGGGCGGGACTTCGGGGAGTGTTAAATAGGCTAATTGTGGACTTAAACACTTTCATCACTACTGCTGAACTAGAGGAATTGGAGGCTAGATTTGATAACGTCCAGGCTACCCACGGTCGTATTACGGCTCTGAGTGAGGTGATTGTGGCTGACATGATAGAGGAGGAAGAGATAGTTACAGAGTGTGATAATCGCGCCCTCTATGACGAACCTGTCTTTAGAGCGAAGCGCCTATTACAGCGTGCTGTCGCAAGTAAGAAGGGAGGCGATAATGAGGCCCATAGAAGGGCTGACCCAAAACATACTGTACACCTCCCAAAGCTCAATCTTCCTACATTTGGGGGCAAGTTAACAGAGTGGTTAGCTTTCTGGGACGTGTTTCGATCTACGGTTCATGAATCCTCTTTGGAAAATGTCCGCAAGTTTCACTATCTGAAGGGACAAATGGAAGGAGAGGCCTTACATTTAATAGAGGGTTTTGCAGTAGTGGGTGGTAGTTATCTTGAAGCGGTACACCTATTAGAGTCCACATACGGGGATAGAGAGCAGTTGAAGATGGCCCATGTTGTTGCCTTGTTGGGGCTCGCAGAACCACAGTATAAGGTTGATGAGTTGACAAACTTCAGGGCAAATATGGAGTGCCATACTCGATCGCTAGACACCCTAGGGCTTACCACGCAGGAAATGATAGTCATTATCTTGCGTCAGAATAGCTTCCTATGGCAATACTTGATAAGGTATGATCATTTGAACTGGGGGAATTCAAAACTCAGTTCAGTAAGGAGATCAATAATCTACAGTTGAACAAAGGGAGAATGTATGTGTCGGGAGAGAGTGAGAATGTGGAGAAGAGGGGAACAGTAAGCATGACAGTGGGGACTAAAGTAAAGAAGGAGGGTGCGTATAAGAAACCTGCTCAGATTCTATGTAAGCTTTGTAACAACAAACATAAATGGAGTTTCTGCGTAAAATACCCGACAAATGAGACAAAGGTAGCACAGGCGAAAAGATTGAAGCTATGTGTAGGTTGTCTAAGTGGGGAACATGGTAAGCAGGGACAATGTACTGCTACATACTTAAGGCCCTGTCGCCACTGCAAAGGACATAATTTTGATAAGTTGTGTCCTACAGCAGATAAAGTCAAAGACGTCAAAAATGAGGGTACTACAACTGTGGCACTAGGTAGCACGCAAGACACCACTATATTGCCCACAATACAGATTCTCATGGAAGGTAATGACAGTAACAAAGTTTGTCGGGTACTTCTAGACCATGGGTCTCAACGTTCCTTTATAAAGAGGTCCGTACTAGTGGGACTGAAGCACCGAATCGTAGGGGCTGAGACTCTTCGATTACAGGGCTTCACAGGGGTTACTGATAAACAAGACTACGAGATAGCGGAGATTTCATATTTCTATCGTAAAAACCGGTACTTTATGACTTGTATCGTAGTAGACACCCTACCAGCATATGTATCTGTGGGTGTGAAGAAGGTGGAACATGCATTACGTAGCAAGGGGGTTAACTTGTCAGATCCCATGGGAAATCAGAGTGAGGTGCATGTTCTACTTGGTGTGGATCATTATTATGAAGTAGTATACCCTGGATTTAACCCTTAATTAGCGGCGAGCAACATAAGTCGAGTTAAAAAAAGCTGGACTATGTGGCGGCGCTCGACATAGGTCGAGTGGCAATTTCAGCACGTAATGTGGCTGAGAGAGAGAGACAAGTGGTGGCAGGAGACTAGCGAGCGTATGACTGCTCCAGACCACCGCGGCGAACCTACTGACACAAATCTCAGCTCCCTCCTCCCTCTCTCACTCGCTACATACTCAATTATGTACCGAAACTACCGAATTACCTGCTTTTTGCACTCGCGTTGCACGGTTATTGCAAGAAAACTATCCATCATACAAGGATCGTTATGGTGTCATTCGAAAGCTCTGTTTATGCCCTTTCAGGGATAGGTACTTGTTTTACGTTCTGGGTCTTATTTAGGCATGAAAATGATCACGTAAACAGCCCTATTTTGGCTAAAAACACCCCGCTGTGCGGTACATATAATAAACCGCATAGGCCGCTCGTAAGGTGTTAAAAAGATGTGTGGTGTAATTTTAATCCCCACTAAATTTGGATACTGCATGAGCGGAAAGGTGCATACTACACAGTCAAAGGTCCTGGTCGACACGGTCTCGATATATAGAGTCAATGTAACCGCGGCAGAGGAGTTGGGATGGGAGGATTCCCAACCTAGTGACCCTAAGATGGCTGCCGAGTTCGACCTGGAACGACTGTGGAGATTGGATCACATAGGCATTAATCCTATGGAGACTGATTATGACTCGGAAGTTGTGCTACAAAGGTTTGACGAGTCTGTGTGCTACTGTGCCTCAGACAAGCAATATAAAGTTAGTTTACCCTGGAAGAACAGTGAGATAAGCCTGCCTACCAACTATGGTTTGGCATTAGGTCGCTTGCACGCATTGCAGCGGAAATTGTCTAACGAACCGAGCACGCGCCAGGCGTATGACGATGTATTTCGCAGTTATGAGGATAGGGGCTTTATAGAGAGAGTCGATGTCAAGGAACTGTGTAAGAAGGGTAGGGTTCACTATCTAGCCCATCATGGGGTAAAGAAAGACAGCGTCACCACACCAATACGGGTGGTGTATGACTGTTCTGCCCACCAAGGTCAACAACCCAGTCTGAATGACTGCCTGTTGACAGGTCCGTCCATGGTGTCGGACCTGTCCCAACATCTATTGCGGTTTAGGCTGGGAAAGTACGCCTATACCAGTGACATCGAGAAAGCATTCTTGATGGTCAAGCTAAAGGAGGAAGATAGAGATGTTACCCGCTTTCTTTGGTTCGGCGACATTAGCGACTCTGAAAGTCCCATCATAATATACCGTTTTCGGGTTGTACTCTTTGGGGCCACTTGCTCGCAGTTTTTGTTAAATGCCACAATCAGAAAACATCTAGCTGACACTCGTGAGGACACAAGTAAACTATCTCGCGGATTATACATTGACAATTTGCAGGGTACTAGCGATAGTCAAGATGATTTGTTATATGCATACTGGGAAGCACTCAGATTGTTTGCGGATGCACATCTATTTCTCCGCGAGTGGGTTACTAATAGTGAAGATCTTCAGAGTTTAATACAGGTGGATGGTACGGCATCTCTTAACCAGGAAAAGTCCAGAAATTTGGGGATGATCTGGCAACCTAAACATGACATACTAACTTTTCAAACAAGGTCTTTTGCTCAGCAGACAGGAGCGCACACGAAAAGAAGTCTGTTGAGCAAAGTTGCGCAATTTTTTGATCCTTTGGGTCTAGCATTACCTGTTACCATAAGAGCTAGGATTCTAATGCAGGAAGTTTGGAGACGTAAAATAGGATGGGATGACAGTTTGCCCGAGGACCTGAATGACCAAGGGACATTGTTGTTGAATGAATATGCCATCCTATGTACTAAACCTATACCTCGTAAAGTGGCGGCGTTCGGTGACGTTACGTTGCACACGTTTTGCGATGCTAGCGCCACGGCATACGGGTTAGCCATATATGTTGTTACTTCATTTGGGGCACATTTAGTTACAGCCCGGGCCCAGGTAGCCCCGGTTAAAAAGGTAACTATCCCTAAAATGGAATTGACTGCCATGCTGCTATTAGCACGTCTGGTGCAACATGTACGCGCAGCATACGAGAGCGAATTAAATATTGAAATCGTTCATGTATGGTGCGATAGTCAGGTCGCACTCAACTGGATACATAGCAAGAAGTCTCTGCCAGTTTATGTGCGGAATAGGGTAGATGAGATTAGAGCCCTTTTGCCAGACGTTGCTTATCATTATGTAAATACAAAAGAAAACCCTAGTGATCTCATAACTAGGGGTATAACGGCTAGCCAGTTAATGAAGTCCGAATTGTGGTGGCATCGTCCAAAGTGGCTGCTCCATGAAAGTGAATGGACGATATGGCATGCTGTTGGTGAGGGACTTCTGCCACTGGAAACAGTGGCAGTTACAGCCCAACCAAATGAGCCACCGGGTCCTATCATGAAGTGGGCAAGATTCGGTGACTATAATAAACTGGTCAGAGTTGTAGCTTGGGTATTGCAATATGAATCCAATCTCAAGCTTAAAGTAACGGGCCAACTCTGCAACAGGGGTCACAACATTGATGCTCGTGAATTTAAAGCAGCTGAAGTAACTTTGATCAAATGGGTTCAAGTAGAAACCTTTTCCAATGAATTAGAATCCTTGAAAGGCTCGAATAAGACATTAATGCCTAATATAGTGCGTCAACTAAGGTTGCACCTAGACAATGGCCTCATCAGGTGTGAGGGTCGCCTGAAGTGGTCGGGTGTACCAGACGGCACAAACCGACCTATACTTATGCCAACAAGACATCACGTTACTGATCTATTGATCATACGTGCACATAGGGAAGTAAAACACTACGGGGTATGTCATATTATATCCAATTTACGTCTCACATGGTGGATACCCAGGGTTCGACAAGTAGCTCAACGCGTAGTACGAAAGTGTGTAATATGCCAGAGACTAAAGGGTAAACCATATGCAACTGGACCAGCTCCACCTCTACCTGAATGCCGTGTAAAGCACGTAGAACCTTTCCAAGCGGTAGGATTAGATTACACAGGGGCATTGAAGATGAGGGAGCATGAGAAGGTTTATATATTATTGTTTACCTGTGCGACGTCTCGAGAGGTACACCTAGAACTATGTGATAATATGTCTAGCGAAGAATGTATGCTGGCGTTCAGACGGTTTTGTGCCCGTCGTTCATTCCCTCAACTCATTCTTAGCGACAATGCTCCCACTTATGTCCAAGCATCAAAATATCTAAAGGGTATGAGTAGTGATCCTGCTATCATCACTTTTTTGGGAGAGAAGAAGTACGAATGGAGGTTGATTCCAGTTAAGGCACCTTGGTTTGGTGGAATGTCGGAACGGTGTGTCGGCATAGTAAAGTCAGGACTCAGAGCGGTTGTAGGACGTGCTCTATTAAAGAAGAGTGAGTTGACGACAGTCCTCACAGAGATAGAGGCAGTCGTGAATGATCGCCCGCTTACATATGTGTACACCGACCTGCAAAAACCACTACCATTAACGCCAGCTCACTTGCTATATAGAAAACCATTGACTGCGTTTCCATCTGATTTTCAGTCCATAGTAGAGATAGAGGATCCCTCGTTGTACTCTGAGGTAGCGGTGTCTAAGAGATACCAGTATATATCCAGGATAATCGAGGATTTTAGGAAACGGTGGATTAGTGAATATCTGCTAGCATTGAGGGAAAGGAGTATTACTCCCTCTGGTAGACCAACGGCACCTACAGTTGGTGAAGTTGTTTTAATTAAAGAAGATAGTCCTCGTTTATACTGGGAATTAGGCCGCGTGTTGGAGGTATACAAGGGGGCAGACTCTGTAGCGCGGGTGGCGCTATTGAAGACAGCCACTGGAACTACTGTTCGTCCTATCGCACGTTTGTACGCTTTGGAGCTCGATTCCGCATTGCAATCTGACGCTCCACCTGTTATTGCTGGGTCCGAGGATTCTCAAAGGAACGACTCACCTCTTACTGATGGTGATCATTCTCGGACCGGGACGCGTCCCAGACGCGCTGCTGCTGGCGCCGTCGACTTGTGGCGTCAGAAGATAGCCTCTGGGCAACTTTAGGTTTAAGGTGGGGTTCAGGTCTTTTTTGTGGGGGGAGTGTATCGTATAAATACGATAGAATATGACTTTTGTGATCTCGTATGTCTCTGTGACATCACGATCTCTCCTACAGCACGACGTGGGACGAGTAGATCGTATATTATAAGATTGTAAATAAGTTAAGTTATAAAAGGCCTAATATGCTATTAAGCAATATTGCCATGGTCTTATGTAGTATATATGAATTTATCGTATATATTAATATAATTTATCGTATAGAGCAACCTAAATGCGGTACGATAATTTGGGCTCCTGGCGGTTTGCCAAGGCAGCAAGGTGTGCTTTTGAGGTACGCCAGAGCCTTCACGAACACCAACCAGTTAACATCTAAATTTTCCGCCCTCAGTTGATCGAGCTTTTGTGCCTCTAATCACAATACACATACAGCAATACACTCAGCTACACCATCACGACGCTCTCATCGACACCATGACTGACTGATAGATAAGCATATTATTCATGTCCATTCCCATGTAATCATTTATTCTTTCTTTAACTTGACTCGAGTCTTGGGACCGGAATCTCGTTCCCCATTGTCCACCGCCATATTGGATAAAACGTTCTCCCTTGCCTCATTGCCACGTGGAACTATTGGTGAGTTAATTCCTGGCTAATATTAACCCTTATAACCATACCCTATATATACATTTATTATGTGAGACCTTTGGATATCAATTAGCTTGTTTCAGATTGAATTCAATTTAGATATAGAGTAGTTTTCATGTAGATTGATTTGATTTGATTCATTATAGCTTAGTAATATTAAATTCCATTGATAGTTTACCACACAAGTGGTTATAACTAACTTCCAAGATGTATTTATGTCTTTATTGTTATTTAGAAAGCTCCAGTCATCTTTTGAGTTACTTACATCTGCAATTTGTTCGTAAATTTCTCGGTCAGTTTGCACTGATTGAGCTGGACATCTGTATATTAATGCAAGTATTATTTTTGTACCTCTATTATTCTTTATTAGCACATAGGATGTGCCGACGTTCACAATTTGAGGTTTTGACAAGAGGGTCGGGTTAAGACTTTCTTTGATAAAAAGTAAAGTGCCATCACCATTTTTTAAATTCGGCTTTTCTCAAACTTTACATAACCGGGAAGTGAATACTCTGCTAAAAAAGTCTCTGTCTTCTACATTGAGCCAAGATTCTGTTATGCCAATAACATCGTAATTTTTCTGTAAACGCTAGTTCCTCTAAATCTGAAAATGTATTGCGTATGCTACGAGCGTTTGCATAGAAAACCTTTTATGTTGTGGATTTAGAATTCACGGAACGCTCTTTAATAAAAATTTTGGTTCTGGTCGGATCTACATTTATGTACCTGTCTGTCCTTGGTCCTTGCTGTCCTCGATCCTCGTCCCTGGTTGTCCTCGGTCCTCGCTGTCCTCGATCATCGTCTCTGGTGGTCCTCGGTCCTCGATCGTCGTCCCTGGTAGTCCTCGGTCCTCGATCATCGCCCCTGGAGGCCCATGGCCCTTTATCTCGTCCCTGGTGGTCCTCGGGCCTCGATCCTTGTCCCTGGTGGTCCTTGGTTGGCTCTGCTTCTTTTTTCGAAAATCCATTACTGCGTTGTAGGCAGCCAAATTTTGCTGCTCCCATTTGTTCAGATGAACTCCATCCGCTACAAACAGTTGATCTTCATGGTAGAAGGCATCCCAGACCGGTAATCCCAGGCATCCCAGTAAGAAACTATGGGCGGTACTGGGTGGGATTGATCGCTGGACCCTACACCGGAGAGTTAATCACACTACCCCTCTCACCACCGAGAGAGAGAGAGAGAGGGAGAGATAGAGAGAGAGAGTGAGAGAGAGAAAGAGAGAGAGAGGGGCGGGGGTAAATTACAACAACAGAAGACGAATTTTCGAATTACTCCTAATCTTCGATGTTAATTAAACTCGTTTCCTTTCTTCATCTTTAGATTTCCAATATTCATATATTATCTGTTATGCATTTATATTTTCTTTATTCCTTGTTTATTCTTCTTTGCTCCCTTATCTGTCTTAACCCTTTCAGCGCCATGACGTAATTTTTTATTTGTTCTAGTTACTGCCTGATGATTAGATTTAGCTTATAATCTTCTTCTATGACTCTACAGTATAGTGTAACTCAATAAGCCATCTGAATCACATACTACTTTTGCAAATTACATCAAATCGTCTAATTTTACCTAAAATGAAAGGTAAAAGTGACCACATGGCACTGAAGGGTTAAGTTATATATATATCGTCTTTCCTTCCCCATAACGACTGGTTCTGCCACTTTCCAGACTCTATGTATCTCGGCTTCCCTACTCCGTTTTCCTCTTCGTCCTTCTAGACAACATGCAATTATGGGGCGAGAGCTCCACAGCCTCAGGGTTTTCTCGAGTGAAAGAAATGTTACATTTACGAAATTACTTTTTAGCGCTAGCAATACTTTTCTCGCTTGACTTTGTGCTGTATTTTTCACATCTAAATTTCTTGCAGTATTGTGAGTCTTCTTCTCTTTATGTTCTTCTATTATTTCTACATCTCGGACAAATTGTTTCTCCTCAATAAATGTTGTGTATTTACTTAAATGACCTTCAATTGTCAGATATGGTGCTTTCCTTTTTCATTAAAACGCGATATTATTTACTTAACAATAATATGAACTTACAGTTATATGTTTGTGTTATAATATTTACATTTAAAGGAAATAGTTAAAACCTGAATGTTTTTAGAAGCATTCATAGATTCAGGTTAATCAATATCCGCATGAAATCATAAACAAGGATAATTCAAAAGTGAATGATTTTCTAGGGCTAAACAATATATTATTATAATGAATCAGATATTTATGGAGTGAGATAGTGATTTTCATGGAAGAAGTGATGAAGACATTTAAAAAACAATAGATATGTAAGGAAATTACTGTAATTTGGAATAACTTGGCGATGGCAGATATAAAACGAACCAGCAAAATATATATATATATATATATATATATATATATATACACAGTATATATATATATATATATATATATATATATATACACAGTATATATATATTTTTTTTTTCTATGTGAATGAGGGAGACAAAAGGCATAACTGCCTGCAGCAACTGCCTCCCACAGATTTCAAAGAGTGACAGGGCCGAAATCAAGGGACGTTCGAGCTAAATTGCCTGGACACACCGAGTTTGAAGCAATTTAAGTCATAGGAAGAGCGAAAGACTGATTCTGGGAGAGAGTTCCAGAGCTCAGCAGTTGCATAGAAGAAAGTCTGAGAATAGCGTTTCACTCTTGGGTTGGAGAGTTGCACAGAGTAGGAGTGGGATTGTGTTGCAAGGCCGGTACTATGTATCCTACGTAGAGGAGGTCGTATACACTGGGAAAGCTCCGAGGAACACTGATTATTGTAGTAGCGATAGAATAGTGAGAGAGATGCAACATTGCGGCTAAGAGAGAGAGATTGCAGAGAATTGGTGAGTGGACGAGAGTTAATGATACGAAAGACTTTCCTTTCTACTCAATCTAGGAGTGCGGTGTGAGAGGATCCTCCCCACACATGTGAATAATACTCAATACAAGAACGCACTGTGCCCCTGTACAGAGCAAGAAGCTGCGCAGGGGTAAAGAACCCCTTGAGGCGGTTGAGCACACCCAGCTTCTGGGAGGCTGCTTTAGCGGGACTGGTAATATGGTCTTTCCAAGTGAGAGCAGAAGAAAAAGAGACACCGAGAACATTGAGGGAAAATGAAGGTTTGATTTTTGTATTGATGAAGAATAAGGGATAGTCCTCTGGAGGTTCCTGACGGGTAGTAAGATGGATAAATTGAGTTTTGGAAGCATTAAATGTAACAAGATTTTCTCTACCCCAATTGGAAATAGTAGCTAGATCAGAAGACAAGCATTTTATGGCTTCATTACATTTACTTTTGAGGGACTGCTGGCTGGGGCGTTCTGGAAAACTAATTGAGTGGTGTAATGTAGAGTCGTCTGCATATGAATGGATGGGACTAGATGTACAGTTGAGAAGATCATTTATGAAAATTAGAAAGAGAATAAGAGACAGGACAGAACCCTGAGAAACACCGGAGTTGATAGGATGAGGAATTGAGTGATGGCCGTCCACAACCGCAGCTATGGAACGGCCGGAAAGGAAATTAGAGACAAAGGCACAGATGGAGGGACAGAAACCGAAGGAGGGCAGTTTGGAAATTAAAGATTTGTGCCAGACTCTATCGAAGGCCTTCGATATGTCTAGTGCAACAGAAAAAGTCTCACCGAAGTCCCGAAAGTTGGATGACCAAGAGTTAGTAAGATATGAAAGAAGATCACCAGTAGAGCGACCCTTAACCCTTAATTAGCGGCGAGCAACATAAGTCGAGTATAATAAATCTGGACTATCTGGCGGCGCTCGACATAGGTCGTGTGGCAATTTCAGTACGTAATGTTGCTGAGAGAGAGAGACAAGTGGTGGCAGGAGAGTAGCGAGCGTATGACTGCTCCAGACCACCGCGGCGAACCTACTGACACGAATCCCACCTCCTCCCTCCCTCTCTCACTCGCTATATACGAATTGTATGGGGAAAGTGCCGAATTACATGCATTTTGCACTCGCGTTGCACGGTTGTTGCAAGAAAACTAGCCATCATAAAAGGATCGTTATGGTGTCATTGGAAAGCTCTGTTTATGCCCTTTCAGGGATAGATACTTGTTTTACGCTCTGGGTCATATTTAGTCATGACAATGATCACGTAAACAGCCCTATTTTGGGTAAAAACACCCCGCTGGGCGGTACATATAAATAAACCGCATAGGCCGCTCGTAAGGTGTTAAGGAAGCCATGCTGGCGACCTGAGAGCAGATTATGAGAAGAGAAATGCTTAAGAAATTTGGAAGCAAGAATAGTTTCAAAAACTTGAGAGATACAAGAGATGAGAGCAATTATTGGACTATAGTTGGAGGGTTGAGAGCGGTCACCCTTCTTTGGGACAGGTTGAATGAGAGCAAATTTCCAGCAAGAAGGAAAGACGCTAGAGGAGGGACAGATATATATATATATATATATATATATATATATATATATATATATATATATATATATATATATATATATATATATATAAGTATAATACTTAAAGTTTCTAACCGGAATATCGTGAGTAACACCCTTCCTATCTATATACTCAGGCCCAATCCTCACTTTTCCATTTTTTTTGTGGGGGGGGGGGGGGGGCGACTCAAGACAGATCCAGAATAGGGTCAACACAACAGAAAACAATGAACACACAAAACAAAATACAAATTCACACACATCTAGGTCATCTAGAAGACAGTGAGACCAGGGTCACCAAGATCCCTCCAGCCCTCCCCCGGCCCCCGACCACCCTGAGAGGTTCCGATCTCGGCAGGCAGACATGCAGCAGAGCTGAAACCACAAGCCCGCCCACAACACCTCCAGGCGCACCCTTCATATAAACCGTCTCCCCGGGCCAGGCGCCTGATGGACTATTATCTAGTCCAACCTGCGCCCGACCCCTTCCTCCAAATGACCACATGTTCACTCATCTATTCACAAGCATTCTCCATTAATTTCTGTTTATTACCACTTCCCTTGCCTGATCTATAGTCATTCCTCTATCATTTAACCCTTATTTAGCGGGTGGTAAGGTATTTTACACTGTACCGCTCAGCGGGCATAATCCCGAAATATTCGCTCAATTTCACTCGCCCTAGTGCCGTTACTATGGCTCCAATGCGAACGAAACGATCATTTTTGGAAAGAGCAACTCTTTGTCTCCCCATATAAGTCTATGAATGGATGTTTTGAATGAGTGTGGAGGGTGGGAAGAGGTGAGGAAGAGGAGGTACTTTTTGGTCTATTTCCCGGGCGCGTTCGGTTGCGTTCGCTTTGGCCTGACTTCGGCCTCTCGCGCGTCTACTATTCCTTTGGTAATCGGTCTTATTTTTCTCTTATTTCTCCTTATTTCTGTATTCTCTCTCTCTCTCTCTCTCTCGCTCTCTCTCTCTCTTTCTTTCTTTCTCTCTCCCTTTCTCTCTTCCTCATCCGTATTATGTATTTCTCATTATTATTTTCTCTAACTAATCCCTCTATTTCATTTATTTGCTTGTAATATTTCTGTATTATTATATCTTTTTCACTCTGTCTTCAGTTCAGTTTCTGTATTCTCTCTATACGGTGGGAATGGTATTTCGTATGAGGGATGTGCAGCACAAATATTCAATCTTTCGTTGTTTGGTTGTTTGTATTACCGTAAGAAATTTACTGAACGCCTGCAAATAATACGCTATAAAATGCTTGCAATCAAACTCTCAAGCAATTTCAAGGTCACATGCAATTATAAATGTAGGCAATAGGTAAACCCAGAGAGGAAGAGACAAGAGAGAGAGAGTGTCGTGATAATATAACAATGTTACATAATTATGTATCATATATATATGAAAAAATAATATATACGGTAGGCCTACATCTGTTCCGCACAATCATATAATGCCAAGCACAAATATTCAATCTTTCATTGTTTGTATTACCATGAACGCCTGCAAATAATACGCTATAAAATGCTTGCAATCTCTCTATTTTCTCTAATCTCTCTCACTCTTCCTGTCTCTCTCTCTCTCTCTCTCTCTCTCTCTGGCTCGCTCGCTTTCCCTCTTCCTCATCCGTATTATGTATTTCTCATTATTATTTTCTCTAACTAATCCCTCTATTTCATTTATTTGCTTGTAATATTTCTGTATTATTATATCTTTTTCACTCTTTCTTCAGTTCAGTTTCTGCATTCTCTCTCTCTCTCTCTGTTTCGCTTGCTTTGCAGGAATGTTGTTTGTTTTATATATTACTTATCATTACTTACTATATCGTATAAACAATAGTAGGTAGCCAACTTACCATAATACCGATACACCAAACCGATCCGCATGCGGTTTTGTTTATCACCTGTTTACTAAAGTGCCACCATTATCGATTTTCTTGGAGCCGACTCGAGCGGGAGGGTTACCAATTGAAGTTAAATCCGCTAGCATATATTGTTAGATGTAAGACATGATAAATACCACTAGAAATATGAATTTGCAAAATCCATATAATATCACTTCGAAATTGTTCTGAAATTTCAAAACAAAACCGCTAGTGTAAGTCATTGCTGCTAGATCGAAGTAAAGGTCTCTAGATCTAGCGGAAGTCGCTATACGTATTGGCAGTACTGCACACTCATTCATTGCATTCATTCATTTTCTATTGAGCCCGTCCTGGAATCTTTACGACTCTGAATCTTACGATTGCCGACGGCGATACGTTGTTGACATTGTTGTTGATGTTCCAGTGGAGGGATGAACAAAATATTTTCCTTGTCCAATAATAGCTATTTCATAGTCCCACAGGACTTATTTTGATATATTTATCAAATTTATTGAATGCCTGAAAATAATACGCTATAAAATGCTTGCAATCAAACTTTCAAGCAATTACAAGGTCACATGCAATTATAAAAAGGTATATTGTAGACCACAATCTACGCCAAGCTTCGTTGTTGCTTGTATTATCGTGAGAAATGTACCATACACCCTGGTTATCGTGAGAAATTTACCGAACGCCTGCAAATAATACGCTATAAAATGCTTGCAATCAAACTTTCAAGCAATTACAAGGTCACATGCAATTATAAAAAGGTATATTGTAGACCACAATCTTCGCCAAGCTTCGTTGTTTCTTGTATTATCGTGAGAAATGTACCATACACACTGGTTATCGTGAGAAATTTACCGAACGCCTGCAAATAATACGCTATAAAATGCTTGCAATCAAACTCTCAAGCAATTTCAATGTCACATGCAGTATAGGTAGACCCAGAGATGAAGAGACAGACAGAGAGAGAGGGGATGTCAAAAACATCTGCTAGGTGTGATTTCCCCTGGGAGGGAAGAGATTAGTTAGGGGCGTGCCCTGGCCTACATCAGACAAAGAGAGTACAAAAGAGTACAAACAAAGAGAGTGAGACAGAGAGAGAGAGAGAGAGAGTCGTGATAATATAAAAATGTTACACATGTATCATATATATGAAAACATAATATATACGGTAGGTCTACATCTGTTCTCCACAATCATATAATGCCAAGCACAAATATTCAATCTTTCGTTGTTTGTATTACCGTAAATTTACCGAACGCCTGCAAATAATACGCTATAAAATGCAAAGGAAATTTCTTGTAGAGTGCAATTTTGAGGACGTAATGTGCTCTGAGAGAGAGCGGAGCGGTGATTAGGAGCATATATTACCTCAGACCGCTCGCCACACAGGGAATTATATAAGGAAATTACCGTATTTTAGGGTATCACTCGTGTTTTACGATCGTTGAAAGACAACCAGTGATCGTAAAAGGATGGTTCGGGTGTCATTGGAAAGCTCAATTTACGCACTTTCAGGATACATACTTGTATTACGCTCTGGGTCTTGTTTATGCATGAAAAAGAGCACGGAACAACCCCATTTAGGGTCCCGCTGGGCGGCACAGTGAAATATACTCCACCAGCCGCTCGTAAGGTGATAAAATGCTTGCAATCACATTTTCAAGCAATTATAAAATATAAATTGTACTTACCAACACCCACACCAGTATGTTCTTCGTCAGGAACGTCTCCAATTTGCTCAAGGGTCTGTCCAATATCAACCACAACATCCACCCCACGCAAATTATGCTTGGGGTGAAAGCCTATGATCGGGTTATTTTCGTCTTCAGAGTCATCCACACTACCAAAACTCTCACCCAGACCTTCGACGGTTTCATCCAACAACTTATTAGAAAGTTATGAAGAGGTCAGCATGATATCTAGTTCCTGGGTGGTAAGCCGGGCGTGGTTAGTAGGGTGGCGCTACGCACTAGGGATGGCGGCCACCGAATCGAACACGGGCAGTTTCGCTTTCCACCTAAATTAGGGCGGGAATACGCCCACGGACTTAAGTCCGACCCCGCCATTTAGTCCAATTTTCTCGTATCGGACTTAAGTCCGACCCCGCTAAATAAGGGTTAAAAACTTGTCTTACAAAGTTTCTCCATCTCAATGGGGGCCTTCCTGCCCTTCTAGTTCCCCTTGTATCTGGCTCACATATTCTCTTTGTAAGCCTTTCATCTTCCATTCCTTCAACATGACCATACCAGCTCAGCACCCTTCTATCCACTCTGGCCGACAAATGTTCCTGCTGCCCCACTCTCCTACGTATCTCTTCATATTCCTTAATCTGTCTTTATGAGTAACTCCACACATACTCCTCAAGCAGCTCATCTCCCTCACATCCAGCTTTCTTCTCTCCTTTTCCTTCAGAGCCCATGTCTCAGCCCCATACATCACTGTTGGCACAACAATTCCTTGATACATTGCACTTTTTACTTTCATTCCAAGATTTCTCATCTTCCACATACTTTCCACTGCTCCGAAAACCTTCCTTACTTCACACACTCTCTGTTTTACCTTCATTTCCATACCTCCACTCCTGCTTATCATTCCTCCTAGATATTTAAAACACTCTACTTGTCCCAATATTTCCCCATCCAGCCTCACATCTAGATTCACCCTACGATCACCCCTTTTACACACCATTACTTTACTTTTATTGACGTTCACCTTCAGTTTCCTCCTTCCACAAACCACACCAAACTCTTTGACTACCCGCTGCAGTTTCTCCTCAGAATCCGCCACCAACGCTGTGTTCTCAGCGAATAGCAACTGACTCAACTCCCAATCTCCACAAACATATTAAACAGCCATGGTGACATTACACAACCCTGTCGCAAACCTACATTTACCTCAATCATTCACTCAACTCACCATTTCCACACGCTCTGCTCCCTTCATAAAAATTCTTAACTGCTTTTAACAAATTTCCTCCATTTTCATAAATCCTTAACACCTTCAACATTGCTTCATGATCCACACGATCATACCTTTTTTCCAAATCCATAAAAGCCCAAAATATCTCCTTATGCTTCACTAAATACTTCTCACATAACTGTCTTACTGCAAAAATCTGATCAACGCACCTTCTTTCCCTCCTAAACCGCACTGTGTGAGGGAATAGTCTTTCACTTCCTTATATTTTCGGGTTAGTATGGTGACGAAGGTGTTCATTGTGTGCAATACCTAGTGTGATGAATATTATAAAGGAGATGGCGTTAATTTTAGCGGGAGTTGGTGGTATTGTATTATTTAGACCCTTTGTGCTGATATTTAAGCGGGAAGATAGAATTTCCCGTTTGTGTTCATTTATCTTTCTTTAGTTTTGCCTAGTTGGTATCGTATTATTTAGATCCTTTGTACTGATATTTTGGCGGGAGTGTTGCTTCTGTTCTCATTCTGGTGCGACACAGTTTCACTTAAAGTTCAATAGGGTTATGATTCATATTTTGAAGAGTTCATATCCAGTTTCATTGAGAGTTCGAGGCTGTGCTGTGTTTCATTTGGGACATTAGTTTGACCCCATTTGTGGGTATAAAAGAGGGCTTGAGCGGTCTTATAATCAGTCTGGATTCCACCTTTGCTGGAGAGGTTAGCCCTGGATATTGGTGCTGTAATATTAGTACGGGGATTTGTGCAATCTGTGAAGTTATTCTTTTCTTGTTATAGTGAATTAATTTTGGATAGTGACCTAGTCCGGGGAGTTATTTTCATTGTTGTTGACCTCAATGAAGCCATTAAAAGTAAAGTATTTGCGGGTGATTAGTGACATAGACATAAATATTTGATATTACAAATTTCTTTTCCCTCAGAGAGGTGCAGGCTCGGAACCCTTTGGTAGACAAGAGCCGGTCTCCAGGGCTTCCTCAGAGAGTGTTGGGAGTGAGGCACAGCAAACAGAGGACGTGCCTGCCGATCGATCCCTTCACCCCAGGACCATCCCAGGGTATAGACAAGCCACCCCTCAGTAGTGCCACGCCACCTGGACTCACAGGATTCGCCATAAGCCCCGAGTGCCGCCTCGCCTGGACTACTGAAAAGACCCATGTACGTATATCCCATTTTCCCCCCAAGTTATTTATCCTTCATTTTTCCATTTTCTCCTCAGCATCCCAAGATCTTAAAAGTTATAATATTTATCATTTCTACAATATCTTTAATAAATTGTCAAAACTTCCTTATATGTTTACTTGCTACCATTTGAACAGGGTTGGGCAATACGGGCCCTTACATACTGGCGACCTCGCCAGGATTCCCTTCCTTGTTCGATGGTGGTAGGTAGCACTGATTGTTTACAGGAATCTTGTCCTGACCCTACCGTCCTTGGGGCCCGGAGGTAGGTTGAGACTGGCAATGTACCCCAGAGTCAGTTGCTGATATAACTAATGGGCTACAGGTGCAGAGGACCTCTTCTGTAGCTGCGTTGTTTTCGGCCACCCTGTTACTTGTCTTTCCACGTAAGATACTTTCTTTTCTCTTTAAATATGGAATTTGATAACTGGAAAAACAGGCAGAAGTACTAAGACTTTCTGGAGATGAAATCCCTAAATATATATTACAACAGCAAACTTATGCCAGGGAGGATCGGACCAGAGAGTGTGAGGAGATGGCCAAACAAAGGAAAACTGAGGAAAAGGCTAAAGAGAGAGAGGAGAGAGAGAGGCAGAGACAGCATGAGGAAAGGCAGAGACAGCATGAGTTAGAGTTAGCTAAGCTAAAGGGTAGTACATCGATAGCCCCTTTGAATATTGATGGCGTTGTTAGATCCACCTTACCAGTTTACAAGGATGGAGATGATATGGCTGCGTATCTTATCAGCTTCGAGAGAGTGGTGGACTTGTTAAATCTTTCAAAAAATTCTTATGCCGTTAGACTAGGTAGCCTTTTGACTGGTAAAACTGTTGATATTTGCACTTCCTTAGCTCCCGAAACTACTGCTAAATATGTACAATTGAAAGCCGCCCTCTTACATGGCTTCAATAAAACACCAGCTGCCTATACACATGATTTCAGGTCTACAAAATTCCGACCAGGTGAGACGTTCCAGCAATTTTCTATATATCTGGGAAGGTTATTTGATCAGTGGGCTGACAGCTGTGGATTGGTTAAGAATTATGAAGACCTTAGAGCATTTGTTATACTTGATCAATTTGTTTCCTCGTTACCATCAGATCTCAGGACTTACTTAAAAGAACATAATGTTAAGACTCTAGGAGAATCTGTCAAGTTAGCAGATATTTGGACCTCTGCACATAATGCTTACCCTAAAAGTTCCTCCACCCAGGATCATGTGAAGAAGCCAGAACCCAGGACGTGGACCCCCTCTCATGGCACAACTACAACAGGGGACGGCACTCAAAGGTTCAAGGGTAAATGTTTTGGGTGTGGAGAAGTTGGTCATAAGCAGCCCAAGTGCCCAAAGAATCCCTTAACTTTCAAATCTAGGACTGAACCAGGCCTCAAGGTTGGATTTTGCCTGGATGATTCAACAGCTAGTGACTTTGTTGTTGAAGGTACCGTAAATGGGTCCCATGTATCTACCATCCTACGAGATACTGGCTGTTCATGTATCATTGTTTCATAGGATGTCCTACCTTTTTTAAATCCCAAGATGTGCCGGAAGGTCAAGGTTTCAGATTATCTGGGTCGCGAAGACTTTTTTCCTCAGGTCCGTTGTTACATCCAGTGTCCATACTATGAGGGCTGGGCGAATGTTTTGCGTGCCCCCATCAAATTCTGTAGCGTTCTGATTGGTAATGTTCCAGGTGCTCGTGATCCAGATGTAGCCCCTTTGGAGTCATCACCCGAGAAAGTCCAGGCTGTACAGACTCAGTCAGCTCGCACTAAGGTAACCCATCCTCTAGTTCTCCCTAAACTACAGCCCTTAGATATTACTCCAGAAGAATTTGCTAAATTACAGAACTCATGTACATCTCTTTCACTAGCTAGAGACAAAGCAAAGACGGGAGAACAGCACACTACACGGGATGGTAGTGTTTATGGGTTTGATGAAGATGCTGGACTCCTTTACCGTTCCTGCCTCAGGTCTAAATTTCCAGACAGAGTAGGTAAGCTTGCCCTCGTTGTTCCTGCTGAATGTAGATCTACAGTACTTTCCTTAGCCCATGAGAGTCCTATGGCTGGTCATTTTTCCCATCGCAAAACTCTGATGAGGGTAGCAGACCACTTCTTCTGGCCCTTAACCCTTAATTAGCGGCTCACCACATAAGTCGAGTTAAATAAAGCTGGACTATGTGGCGGCGCTCGACATAGGTCGAGTGGCAATTTCAGCACGTAATGTTGCTGAGAGAGAGAGACAAGTGGTGGCAGGAGACTAGCGAGCGTATGACTGCTCCAGACCACCGCGGCGAACCTACTGACACGAATCTCAGCTCCCTCCTCCCTCTCTCACTCGCTACATACTGAATTATATGGGGAAAGTACCGAATTACATGCTTTTTGCACTCGCGTTGCACGGTTATTGCAAGAAAACTAGCCATCATAAAAGGATCGTTATGGTGTCATTCGAAAGCTCTGTTTATGCCCTTTCAGGGATAGGTACTTGTTTTACGTTCTGGGTCTTATTTAGGCATGAAAATGATCACGTAAACAGCCCTATTTTGGCTAAAAACACCCCGCTGGGCGGTACATATAAATAAAATATAAACATATATACATATAAATATAAATATAAATATTTAGGGGAGGTGTGGTGGAGTGGTCTTGCCACTGGCCTGGTAATCCAAAGGTCCCGGGTTCAAATCCCGATGTATCAATGGGAAGATATTATTGGGATGGAATTTGTGCTGTACCTAGTATCAGTGCATTACCACAAGCCCACCGAAACGTCAATAAAATACCCTCATTGTTCCCTGATTAAATAGCACTGTATGAATATTCCCATATTCAAAATATGCTATAGGGGTGCAATGCCTGGTGAGTTATCTGCTCAACAGGTGGCGTTGTGTGTGTGTAAGTGTGAGAGTCCGAGTGTAGTGGGTGAGACAGTGAAGCACAGGAACGAGGTGGCTTCAGAGATGGGGTCGTTTCGGGCCATGAGTGAGCACCGTGCCTCATGTGAAGGCAAGATGGCAGGTGCTCGTTGTACTCTACGTGCTTCACATGTCTCACTCCCTAGACTGGAACAAGACCTCACGGGCTTCACTGTTCATTGTAAAGCGGTGAATGTTAAGGCTCTCTGCCTATGCCCGAGAGGAAGTAAGTTGGAATATAGAAAAAAAAAAAAAAAAAAAAAAAAAACGCATAGGCCGCTCGTAAGGTGTTAATGGCTAGTGATGTTCGAGATTTCTGCCAGTCCTGTGATAAGTGTCAACGTATGGCTCCCAAAGGTAGGGTTAAACATGTTCCCCTTAAACAAGTTCCCATTTCAACTCAGCCTTTCTCTAGAGTCGCTATTGATTTGGTAGGTCCCTTGTCCCCGCCAACCTCTGAAGGCCATCGTTACATCCTGACCTTAATTGATTATGCAACTGATTTTCCAGTTG
Source organism: Paralithodes platypus (assembly GCA_032716605.1). NCBI lineage: Eukaryota > Metazoa > Arthropoda > Malacostraca > Decapoda > Lithodidae > Paralithodes > Paralithodes platypus. The sequence goes on from CM064549.1 coordinate 22,849,200, forward strand.
GATTTATGGAGATTAGAGACTCTGGGAGTCTCTGAGATTACTTTAGGAGTCAGAAGGTATTAACACTGTTCCCCTCCTAAAACGTTAACCGCAAGAGCACGGCCCTCTGTAGTATAGGCCTATATGCACGTATGCACACGTGAGCGTGTGTGTGTATTCATTTACGTGTTAGCGCGTTTGAAATGGGGGTGCTTGGAGGCACCCCCAAACCCCACTCGGTAAGGCAGTCTCAACCCAGCCACAGCCGACGATAGACCTAGGCATACAGGTCTAGTCGTGAGGGTGTGTGTGTGTGTGTAGCTATTGTTGTAAGCAATAACAATAAGGACACCAATAAACCTACAAGCAGAGAGAGCATTGCAAGTTTAATTATATACCGATGTGTGTATATGTGTAACATAACAGTCATAGAAACAGATCGTTACAAATGGTGGCATCATGGTGGGATACGATTCGCAAATCGTGCCTTGTTACACATCGGTAATTATACTGTTATAAACTATTCCTTCTGTCAAGACTCAACGAGAAATACCAGTAATGGTACCACGTCCATAATCGTCGGAGCAACACAGACGCACACACACACACCCTGGCATTGTAAAGAGAGCTGTACGCAAGGTGAATTCCGCCAACGTGACGACGGTGGAGAGAAGCCTGTAGCAGCATCTTCAAGTTATATTTGATCATCGTGGAAGAGAGAAGAACGACGGGAGCAGAATCAACGAGAAATCAACACTGAATCAACGAGTTGGAGGCAGAATCAACGAGTTCCCGCGTAAATTCCTAATAAGGAAACGAGGGACAGAGCGGGAACAAGTGAGGCGGCAAGCGTGGGTGCAGCGCCGTCTAATGGGGGCTTCCTGCCAACGTAGTCGCGCCATTGTGTAGCGCGGCTGGGGAGAGCCAGCGGATCAGCTGATGTGAAGGATGCGTGGACCTGGCGGCGAGAGGACCTAGGACTACTAGTCAGCTGATGTGTGGAACGCGATCTTATGGAAGTATCGTATAAATCCAATTTTTAGTATATGTTTTGCCTGAAGTTAGTACACTAATAGTGAGATAAGAGGTTTATTTTATTCAATCCTTCATTAAGATAAAATTAAAATCTTATTTAGAGATACCTTTTGACTTAGCCTAATTCTTGTAACTTAACGTTTTTGAAGTGTAACATTAATTGTTGAGTTGAAAACAAAAATTAAGTTAGGAAATACCTCTTATCTAACATTTTTTTTTTTTCATCAAAATATAATTTCATAATTTGTCATTGACATTGCATTTTCTAGAATTCTGGGTGATTGTATCCGTTTTCTATACCTAATATAATATCAAGGGTTGCTTATTTATTTTTATATTACACCAGTGTTTGAAGTTTTGAATTGCATAATTATTGTGATTTAAGATTTTGATTGATTCACGTGATTAACATTGCAATATTGTTGTGAATTAAGGTGATATAGCATTTTTGTCAGAGACATACAGCGATTGGATTCAGTTTGATTATTGGTGATTTATGGTATTGATATATATAACTGGGGATAGCAACTTATATATGACCCGATTTCTCAGGTTGAGTGTAGGCAAATACCTCTACCTGGAGACCAACCCTGACAAGAGAGGACTTTTTCTTCCGGTAGCAGACGGCTGTATCCCTGGACAGCCCGTCTCTGTCTGCCAGAGGTTACATCGTCTCCTGCAAGGATTTCAACAGTGGAAATCCTAGTGAGTATAAGTTTGTTGTGTCCTTTCAAACGCGGAACATGTTATCTTAGTGAATCATGCATGACTATTTTACAAGAAGCCATAAATTTCGCTAAGTCTTTCAAGACAACATGGCCGACTCGGTAATTAATAGGCCTACAGCTCCTTTAGTTGGAGACAGTCAATCTCCAACAGTAGCAATCGAACCTGACAGGCCGACCGACCGTGCCGACACGACAAACTGCACTCCTAACCCTTTTAATGGAAGGCCACAGGAGGTGCCGCGAGATAATTCGCTTCTCCCCAAGAACATTTTGCCAATAATCCGTCTTTTATGCGCATGATAGCGGAAAGTGTTTCCCAATGCATGTCTCAAGCCAAGACAAATGCCTCGGCACCCTCAACTAGTCAAGTGCCCGAAGGTGCCCATGTGCCCCAAAGTTCCTTTACAGTTCCCAGCACACCACCCGTGACAATATTTACCCCTACACCCTTAGCTCAGACTCCATATTCTCAAATTCCTACCAGTTACGACCTTCGGACCCATATGGTCAACCTTCCCAAATTTTCAGGAGACCCCACTGACCCCTTGTCCTTTGATCAGTTTATCTATGTCCTTAATGGGGAAATAGCTAACCGTAAAATAGTGAATGATGTAGATAAGATTAATTTCTTCAGAGGTCAGATTAATTCTGATAAGGATTCAGCTAGGTCAATTATGGCTCTCACACATCTGCAATTCATTACAGATTATGCTGATTACGTGCAGATGTTCAGGAAGTACTTTAAGGATAATTCAGATAATACAGCTATCGGTGTAGCGGGGAAACTAGCGCAGATTAAACGGGAGGCTAATGAGGACCTTGAATCCTTCACAGCTAGGCTAGACAGAGTGGCAGAGAATTTAGGGCCCATGTTTGTTGCCGACGGTAGGGCAGAAAATGGTACGGTCAAACTCAGGAATGTAGGTAAAATTATAGCCATGTCAGTGTACCTACAACAAGTTAACCCTGCTACCCGCAAACACTTAGAGCATAAGAAGATTAAGCTTCAGCAGGAGTTAGGAGAGCTTCTGTTGAAGTGTCGCGAAGTTGAGAAGAAGGGTACTAAATACACACCACCTGCACAATCCAGTCTACCTGTGCTTAGGGCGGCATCTAACTCTCAGGGCAAGAGTGGAGGCTTCTCACGCAGCTCAGGTCCTAGTAATGCTAACGGGAATACTAACGTTGCTCAAAGCAATGTTGCAACAGGTAGACAATGGGGGTCTGCCCAAGGTCAATCAGGTCGCACGCAGGGGGTGGCAGCCACTAGACCTAACACGCAGCCCTCAAGGGTTTATGCCAGACAGCCAGCTTTCACCGGACAGCAGGCAACGAATGCTCAAACAAGGGTTTACACCCATCCACAGAATGTGAATGGTTATCCAGGAACATATGCCCAGGTAATATGTTTTAATTGTGGCAGTCCAGGACACAGACAAATCACATGTAGGAACACCTCATATTGTCCAACTCACAAGACCAACTCACATAGCTATGGGGAATGTAGATCTAGTGCAGGGAATGTAAATGCCATGCAGAGATATCCAAGCCAGCAGGGATTCCAGGGCTCTCAAAGCTAACCAAATACGAGTAGTCAGCGTACACACTCACAGCCAGCTCAGGGCTATCAGAGCCAACAGACAGGGAATAGTGTAGGGACAGGTAGGCAACCTTCCTATGCTAGAGCAGTCTACTCTGATCCTTCGGGGGAAGATTTAGGCCCCCTCCCAGAATACCTAGCATAGTAGCAGAGGCAAGATCCATCGAAGATGTACCTGATTATGAAGGTAACGTAAATTCAGTCCCTAAGGTAGTTCCTATCGATTGTATCGAGCAAGGCCCATTGATTGAGGCACGGTTACAAGGTAAACCTCTTAATGTTTTATTTGACACTGGTGCGAGTGTGAATTTGATCAATTTGCCCACTTTACTGAAGTACGTCCATTGGCAACAGCCTTACGAAAAACATTTTTACCCCTCTAACGTAGTCATCACTGGAGTGACGGGCTCAAAGATGAAGCCTGTAGGGGTCATCCATTTAAAGATTAAGTTTCACAGACACATTTCTCCGGTCTTAAAACCTTGTCACATATTGTCTCATGCTCCAGATTTGAATGATAACTTACATTTGGGTTTAGAGACCATGAGAGAGCACAAGTTTCTGATAGACCCTAGTCGCTGGGGTGTCTTTTACAAGAGCAATTTTTGGCGTTTTCTTGGTGAGCCGTACATGGTCCCTAGAGTTATGCAAATGCTGTATGATACGAGAAACGATAAGGTTAATGGTAGCGGTAATAGCGTTACCGAGTGGTCTAAGGCTTTACCTACAGAGATACTTCCTCACTCTAGATTTATGAACAACAAGGAAGTTTCTATTTTGCTTGCAGACAGTGTGATACGGAATGGATCGGTAATAAAGTCCACAATATTGCCAGGCCATACGATATAAAAAGTCTCAGTGAAACTAAAGATGATCCTCATGAAACGGTTGTGATGGATTTACCTGAAAGTTCTCGTGCACAGAACCATGATGTTGAGTCCGCCTTATACACTGTAAATAGAAAGACTGTAGATATTTTTGTGTTTAATAAGAAAGGTTACTCTATTCCACTAGACGAAAGATTTCACTTACGGGATTTCTTAACTTACCCCCACCCGGTTAAGGTAGTTGAGACGTCTGGTGAGGGTAATCATGAGTTTCGTGGTCGTATGTTTCAAACCACAGTGCATGAAAATGTTGAGAGAGAGAGAGATTTGGATGCGCACCTCAACCCGGTAGATTATGATAATTATCGCGGTAATCTTGTAGAATTTCTGAGTCACTACAGCAACATTGTTGCTTTGCCACATGATCCCTTGGGGTACAACAGATTTAATTGGGCATGAGATACGGTTAGAGCCAGGCGCGAAACCGAAATATATTCCTGCATATCGTCTTCCTCATAAGCAGAGAGCGGAGGTGGACAAGTATAATACTGAGATGTTAGCCCAAGATGTTATTGAAGAGTCAATTTCCCCGTGGAATTATCCGATGTCTCTAGTTGCAAAGAAAGATGGATCATGGAGGCCCGTGATTGACTTTAGAAAGTTGAATGAAATGACAATACCGGACCGACAGCCTATCCCCGTGCTTCAGGACATTCTGCAGAACATTGGAGAAGGCAATACGATATTTTCTACGATTGATCTTTTAAGTGGCTTTTTGCAAGTACCGTTAGCGAAAGACAGTCAGGAGCTTACTGCTTTCAGCACTCCTAATGGTCATTATCACTATAAGCGTATGCCCATGGGACTTAGAAATAGTCCTCCAACCTTCACTAGACTTGTTAATTCAGTTTGTAATGGCATTATAGGTACTTCTGTTTTTGTCTATTTAGATGACATCATCATTGCAAGTAAAACGCTTGATGACCACCTCCGTAAATTAACACAAGTCTTCACTAGGTTACAAGCTGCGGGTCTGAAGCTTAAGCTAACAAAGTGTCATTTCCTTAAAAAGAAAATATCGTTCTTGGGTCACGTTGTTGATGAAAGAGGAATAAGTACCTCTGATGATAAAATACAAGCTGTAAAGTTATTTCGTACACCGACTAATGCTGATCAAGTCCGTTCATTTATAGGATTGGCGGGTTATTATAGACGGTTTGTTTGGAAATTCTCGGAAAAAGCTGCGCCCCTTACGGATTTATTAAAGAAAGATTCTAAGTTTGCATGGCCTGCTGATCATCAAGTTACATTCGATATGCTTAAAGATTATTTAATTAGAGCCCCCGTTTTGGCTTTCCCTAACTACAGTCATGATTTTTTGCATCAAGACTGCTCCTATACCAGTTAGTGACAGTGAGGATGTGTCACTAACTGGTATAGGAGCAGTCTTGATGCAGAAAATTGATGGGAAGAGAAATGTTATTGCGTACGCTTCTAGAAAACTTAATTCTGCGGAGAAAAATTATGACCCTGCCGAGAGAGAGGGTTTAGCAGTAGTTTGGGCTCTTAAACATTTCAGGGAGATAATTTTGGGTTACAATGTTCATGTCTATTCCGATAACACGGCAGTAGTCAATTTGTTTAAAAATAAAGAATTAAAGGGACGTCTTGTTAGTTGGTTCTTTAGCTTTCAGGAGTATTCTCCCACATTTGAGCATATTGCGGGTAAGAAAAACGGAGTTGCTGATGCACTTTCACGTAATGTCCCAGTCTTCTCTGCAAACCTTGCCACACTCGACATGGCCGATGTCATCGCGAGTCAGGACGAGGATCCTGTTTGGGGACCATTTAAAACTTGGTTGAAGTCAGGGAAGAAAGGAATACCACCTACCACACCCGTTAATCCGAAAGACTTCATTTTGCAGGATGGCCTTTTGCATAGAGTAGCTCATTTCAATTCTAAATTAATTCCTTCTAGGCCAGTGCATCAGATCATTATACCTTGCGCAAGTGCCAAGGATGTAATGAAACTGATACACGATTCACCCCATACCTCGCATCCTGGTTGAGACAGGAATTTTAGAAAGGTCCAGCTAAATTACTACTGGCTCAGGATGAAAGAGGATATTTTTTTATATGTGGCGAATTGCGAGTCTTGTGCAAGAGTGAAAGGCCATACTTCACAACCTTGCCCTATTTTTTCGTACCCCATTCGTGACGAACCTTGGAGTCAAGTTTCTGCAGACTTAATAGAATTACCCATGACTGAAGCCGGTAATAATTACCTATTTGTAGCAATTGATTCTTTTTCTAGATTTTGTGTTTTAACCCACTGAGCCCCAGCGACGCAGGGTTTGCGTCCACAATGTATGTAACGCTAAACCCCAGCGACGCATGGTTTGCGTCCTGGCCGGTCCGGTCCCAATTACTCCGGTCCTATGGCACCTAGAGGGCTCAGATTTGTATGGGAACTGTGTAAGTATCCCACGCACCCATGCCGATGGTTGAAAACTCTCATGTCGAACTGCGTGCGCGTGAGCGCGCAAAAACATGTTTTTTGGGGGAAATTGCCTTCAATTTTGTACTCTTGTAAAATCCGTTTTCGGGGGCTCTGTAGGACCATTTTTGGAGCTTTTTGATCGGTTTTTCGTGTTTTTTCCTTCATATCTAACCCATTCGCTATTGTTTCTGGAATAAAAAAAAAATCAGAATCAGCCGGTCCTGGGTGGTACATTTTATAAATATTTAGCTGGTACTCAGCGGGTTAAGACCGATTCCTAATAAGACTGGCGAGACAGTTGCGTCTACATTCTTGAATCATGAAATATGTCCTTTCACGACTCCACAGGTTTTGCTTACTGATAACGGAACTGAATTCAACAACTCTATATTACCTAAACTCTGTGAAATATTGAGGGTCAATAAAGTAAATACACATGTTCGACATTCGGCCTCGAATGGCCTTGTAGAGAGACAGAATAGGAAGATTTTAGAATGTCTGAGACACTTGGTTTCGCCTGAAAGTATGAGTTGGGATTTATGGATACCTCAGGTACAGGCATGTCTCAATTCTGCAATTAATAGTTCTACAGGGGAAACCCCCCATTTTATTGCCTTTGGAGTAGACAAGAAATTGCCTTATGAGCTACTTCATTCAAGACCTAAGCCCTGTTACAATGTTGATGATTTTGTTGCAGTGAGACTACAGCAATTTCAGAACATTTATCAAGGGATTCATGAGAAGTTAGCCCAATCAAATGCAGAATTGGTCAAGAGACAACATAAGTCTGCATGCCCTATATCCATAAACCCTAGCGACATTGTAATGGTTAAGCTTTTTGAAAGATCGTCGAAATTAGATAACAAGTTCGAAGGGCCATACAGAGTAGTTAGAAGAACAATAGGTAATAAATTTGAGATAAGGCATATTTATACTAAGCTAGTACGAGAGTGTCATGTTGATCACTTAAAAAAGTTAAGTAGATTTGTACCTGTGAATGATTCTGATGGCTCAGATGCCAATCCTGATTTACTAGAAGTTGATCAGGAGAATGTCACAAGGCAAAGGGATATACATAATGATAACTACAGATCAAAGTTGAGGTCCCACAATCACACCCGTTTTGTAAATAGTAACACTTTCCACAGTAGAGTAAGTGATGGATACGAGTTCCATAAACATATAGATACTATCTTTACGAATTTAGATATTAATGTTAACTCTTTATATAGTTAATTAGTTTTCCATATGTATATAGTAATTTTAATAAAAAAAAAAGTAAAAAAAAAAGTAATTATAATAATATTAATAATTTTCACTTCTGCATTGGAACAGGAGTTTATTGCACTGGACTGTCCATGGTTTTGCTCTGTATTGTTATCAATTCCTAAGAGATTGGGCATGATATAGATTGTTCTGGGAGTCTAGTAGTGGTATGGTTAGGTAATATTTGTGATTTTGAGGAGTCTGTAATAACTGATATTCTGTAATGAGTTATTAACACCTCACGAGCGGGGGGTTTTGGGCTATTTTGGGCATATTCAGGCCCTCCTGAATGATAAATCAAGGATCTGCATGAAAAGAAATGTATTCAGCAAAAAACTAGATGCTAAAAGCTTCAAAATGAGACCAGAACGAGCTACGTAGCACTCGTCGTTCTCAGGCAGTGGTACCACCAACATGGGAGTTTAGCGTATAGCGGCATATTTTTTCCAGCTACGCTCACTACTGGCTACACTGCCGGCCTCTCGAGAACACAGGGAGGGTGAGTCAGTGGGCGGCGGTAGGCCCTGAGAGTCGGACGTGTTGCACGCTGCGCTCCCGGCCATTTGCACTCGATTTTAACCCTTTAAAAGCCTTAATAATGCTTGTAACTTGCTGCAAATTGGCGCCCAGCTATAGCCGGGCGCTGCTCTTTAGGGGTTAAAGTCAATATAATTGTCCTCAACATTCTTGGCTAATTGTTTGACCTACGAGTACCTCCGGATTATGCGGCACTGCCCTCTCGGAAAATTACTTGTAGGCCTACAGTACTTCCCTTCAGAATGTTGGTTTGCTACCAAACATACCGGTAATTGAATTTTGAACTTTGCACTCATACAGTTCCTTCTTTACTTATTGACATGTCATGTCAGGCCCGATGGTACGATACTGCTGATATCTGTAGACTTACATTGAAAGTCAAACTAACCCTTTAAGAAATATTACTTTTCTTTACAGTACTGTATTTATTGACCAATTATCATTTTATGCATGTGTTTTGAAAGAGTTATTTAATCTTTCTTGTTCCGTGTTTGGATTTAAACAACATGCTACTTGTATTCACAAGTGAAAACCTCTGTTGAAAGTACATGTAATAGACATTATTTATACTTAAGAGAAATAACTGGACTTCATGCTAATGTTGGTCCAATACAGTAAGTAACCTTCAATGTTTATGTGTGCCTTGGTGGACTGTACTCTGTTAATTGTTTTCATGAGCATTATCCTCAATTTACTTTCCTTGTTAAAGGATAAAATGAACTAGTTCCTGATCTCATATATCAGGAGTTTCTGCTAATTATGTTCCCATTATAATCATTGGTCTCTTCGTTAGTTATTTGTATATGAGAAAGGTGTGCCAGAGCTGATGACACCGCTTTGGACCCTGCCAGGAACATTATACTTGCCAGGACAAGACTTCAAGCTTCCGGTGATCATTGCCATGTCAAGAATCCACTGGATGATACCTCAATTTTTAGCAATATTTTTGTTTTTAAAGTTCAAATACCCCAATTATGGACATTTGTTTGGGTGTTTTTATTGTGAACATTAATTAAATTGTCACTTATATGACAATAAAATAAAAATAAATATATACAAAAGCAAAAAAATCATATATAAAAATTTGAAAAAACAAATAATTATACTGAACCAACTTTTGTGACTTCCTGTGAAGTGATTTCATTCAAAAACATTATCCAGTGTCCTCGGCGAACTGTGTGGAATACTTCTTAACACAACCTATGCAAGTCAAGTCGTTGCAGTGTTTCAAATGTATATATTTATTTCTTATGTCTATTTTTAAGTATGAATTTTGGCAAATTTTTCATGTGTATAAAAAAAATTATGTTTATCTTTATGTGTGATATTTCCTCAGGGATGATATACTTTACTTGTTGCATTGAATTATATGCTTCACATAAGTTGCCTTTCACCTCATACTATTCGAGACGCCTGGAGTAGCATGATCGAGCATTGTAATAGTAGTCTTATGAATAATAATGCGAGTGCATTAAGAGACTTTGGATTTATGGAGATTAGAGACTCTGGGAGTCTCTGAGATTACTTTAGGCATCAGAAGGTATTAACACTGTTCCCCTCCTAAAATGTTAAACCGCAAGAGCAGGGCCCTCTGTAGTATAGGCCTATATGCACGTACGCACACATGAGCGTGTGTGTGTATTCATGTACGTGTTAGCGCGTTTGAAATGGGACTGCTTGGCGGCACCCCCAAACACCCCTCGGTAAGGCAGTCTCAACCAAGCCACAGCCGACAATAGACCTAGGCATACAGGTCTAGTCGTGCGGGTGTGTGTGTGTGTGTAGCTATTGTTGTAAGCAGCAACAATAAGGACACCAATAAACCTACAAGCAGAGAGAGCATTGGGAGTTTAATTATATACCGATGTGTGTATATGTGTAACATAACAGTCATAGAAACAGATCGTTACACATCTAGCGGGCTAGATTCTTGTTGGGGGGTGCCATGTGAGGGAATAGTCTTTCACTTCCTTATATTTTCGGGTTAGTATGGTGACGAAGGTGTTCATTGTGTGCAATACCTAGTGTGATGAATATTATAAAGGAGATGGCGTTAATTTTAGCGGGAGTTGGTGGTATTGTATTATTTAGATCCTTTGTGCGGATATTTAAGCGGGAAGATAGAATTTCCCGTTTGTGTTCATTTATATTTTTTTAGTTTTGCCTAGTTGGTATCGTATTATTTAGATCCTTTGTACTGATATTTTGGCGGGAGTGTCGCTTCTGTTCTCATTCTGGTGCGACACAGTTTCACTTAAAGTTCAATAGGGTTATGATTCATTTGAAGAGTTCATATCCAGTTTCATTAAGAGTTCGAGGCTGTGCTGTGTCTCATTTGGGACATTAGTTTGACCCCATGTGTGGGTATAAAAGAGGGCTTGAGCGGTCTTATAATCAGAAGAAGGGACTGGGGTTCTCGTTCAGAGGCCCTAGTCCTGGTCGCGATTAAGGAAGGCGTCTGGGGTTCTCGAGCAGGACAACCTCCGAGTTTATATTCCCAGTATACCTGGGGGTATAAACTTGGGGGTCTCGGGGACTCCGGTTCGTTCTTCCTGACTTAAGGTGGGCTTCATAATCCGCATTGGTTGATAGCCTCTAAAGTCGTATTTTAACTAACTAACTAACTTATAATCAGTCTGGATTCCACCTTTGCTGGAGAGGTTAGCGCTGGATATTGGTGCTGTGATATTAGTACGGGGATTTGTGCAATCTGTGAAATTATTCTTTTCTTGTTATAGTGAATTCATTTTGGATAGTGACCTAGTCCGGGGAGTTATTTTCATTGTTGTTGACCTCAATGAAGTCATTAAAAGTAAAGTATTTGCGGGTGATTAGTGACATCTATATAATATTTTCGATTGTCTGTGTGTGTGTGTGTGTGTGTGTTCTTAATAGGCGGCCGCAGTTTTGGACCTGGGGAGCTGAAACTTTGCATGTGGGTGTCAATTGACCTGGGTTAGGTCATAGAGGGGGCGAGGCCACGATCGAATGTCGTTTCGAGGCCGAAATTGAAAACAAAAAATGAAAAAAATTGAAAAAAATGGCCGTTTGGGGCAGAAGGAGGCCTCCGATGGAAAAGGTGTATGGAACGAAAGTTGTTCGCAGCCACCCAAAATGGGGGTACGGATGAGGTCAGATCCAAAATCGGAGGTCATATAACGGCCGAAATCGAGGTCGCCGTATAATGAGGCACAGGGAGGTCGAGGCCGGTGATTATGGTAGTAGTAGTATTGTGATGATTGTGGTAGTAGTGATTGATGATGGTGAATATGGTAGTAGTAGTGGTGGTAGTAGTGATGGTGATTATGGTGATTACCCGGGCAATGCCGGGTACCCCTGCTAGTATACATATATTTGATATTCAACATATCTTTTGGGTATCCGTATCCCTCAGAGAGGTGCAGGCTCGGAACCCATGGTAGACAAGGGCCGGTCTCCAGGGCTTCCTCAGAGAGTGTTGGGAGTGAGGAACAGCAAGCAGAGGACGTGCCTACCGATCGACCCCTTCACCCCAGGACCATCCCAGTGTGTAGACAAGCCACCACTCAGTAGTGCCACGCCACCTGGACTCGCAGGAGTTGCCATAAGCCCCGAGTGCCGCCTCGCCTGGACTACTGAAAAGACCCATGTACATATATCCCATTTGCCCCCCCCCCCCCCCCAGTTATTTATTCTTAATTTTTCCATCTTCTCCCCAGTATCCCACGATCTTAGAAGTTATAATATTTATCATTTCTATAATATCTTTAACACCTTACGAGCGGCCTATGCGGTTTATTTATGTGTACCGCACAGCGGGGTGTTTTTAGCCAAAATACGGCTGTTTACGTGATCATTTTCATGCCTAAATAAGACCCAGAACGTAAAACAAGTACCTATCCCTGAAAGGGCATAAGCAGAGCTTTCGAATGACACCATAACGATCCTTGTATGATGGATAGTTTTCTTGCAATAACCGTGCAACGCGAGTGCAAAAAGCAGGTAATTCGGTACTTTCAGTACATAATTGAGTATGTAGCGAGTGAGAGAGGGAGGAGGGAGCTGAGATTTGTGTCAGTAGGTTCGCCGCGGTGGTTTGGAGCAGTCATACGCTCGCTAGTCTCCTGCCACCACTTGTCTCTCTCTCTCAGCCACATTACGTGCTGAAATTGCCACTCGAGTTATGTCGAGCGCCGCCACATAGTCCAGCTTTATTTAACTCGACTTATGTTGCTCGCCGCTAATTAAGGGTTAATAAATTGTCAAAACTTCCTTATGTGTTTACTTGCTACCATTTGAACAGGGTTGGGCAATCCGGGCCCTTCTACACTGTTCTTCTCCTATTGCAACTTCCGTACACTTTATTATCCTCTCTATCAACACCCTGCCATACAGCTTTCCAACCACTGATAATAAACTAATACCTCTATAACTTGAACATTCCTGCCGATCTCCCTTCCCCTTGTACAACGGCACAATACATGTACTCCTCCAGTCTATTGGTACCATTGACACAACAAACCACACATTGAAAAGTCTCACCAACCAATCTATTATCACACCTTCACCCTTCTTTATACACTCCACCGCAATACCAACCAAACCTTCTGCTTTTCCTGCTCTCATTAGTTTCACTGCTTCTTTCACCTCATTTCCCTCAATCCTTTCATTCATTCCCTGCCACCTGGGTGGCCTGGGTAACCTATCTCCATCAACCACTGCTTCAATCACTGCTTCTCTTCCATCTCTTGCATTTAGCAAAGATTAAAAATACTCAGTATATCTTTTCCTCACTTCAACTCCTTCCATTAGTAATTCTCCATTTGCATCTTTCACTGACTCTTCCCTCTTTTGTGCTCCTTTCCTTGCTCTATTCACCTCCTTCCAGAACATCTTCTTTCGTTCTTCAAAATTCTCACTCAACCTTTGACCCCACCTTTCGTTTGGATCTTTTTTCGCTTCTCTAATTTTCCGTTTTGCCTCTCCCCTTTTCTCCTTGTACCTCTCCCATACTACCATCGTGTAAAACCCTCTCAAAACAGTCTCTTCTCCTCAACTGCCTTTCTCACCGTATCATTCCACCACTCGCTTCCCTTCCTGATACCTCTGCCTCCTACTTTCCTTTTACTGCATACTACCTCTGCAATTGCTTTCACTCCTTCCTTAAACTGTTGCCATTCAACCTCTACTCTCTCACTTCCATCCATTTTTCATTTAGTCTTTCTTTGTACTCCATCTCTTTTGTATTCTTCTCTAACTCACTAACTTTGATTACCTCTCTTACTTCACGCTTGTCTCTCATTCTCCAGTAACTCCTAACTCTTAGCTTTCCCTCCACCAGGTAATGATCAACACATACCCTCCACCTCACCTCTCAGCACATTCACATCCAGCAGTCTACACCATCTTTCCCTTGTCACCAGCACATAATCCATCAATGCCCTCTTTACAATATCTTCCCTCACAAATCTATGCCATGTGTACTTGTGTATAATTTTTTTTTTTTTTTTGAAGAACGTATTACCTACTGTACATTCAATCTGCACTCTCCACATACCTTTTTAAGTCTTTCTCCGCTCTCGTTTACACTATCCACACCAAAACTACCGATGACTCCCTCAACAGGCTCATTTCCCACCCTAGCATTTAGGTCCCCTAAAACTATAACTTTTTCATCGAACCCTTGTAGACAATCTCTCAAATCCTCTCAAAATCCTTCCACCTCGTCTAACTCCCTTTCACTTCCTACTATGTCGAAAATCTGTGTAATGACATCCCAGCTTGCAAAATCTAATTCCATGTCAGCCTTCCTCTATGTTTCTCACACACACACACAAACTACACACCAGTTAGTTAGTTAAAATAGGACTTTGGAGGCTATAAACCCTTCTGGATTATTAAGCCAGCACACTAGAAGTCAAGAATAGCACCAGGACTATAGCCCCTTTTCGTGAACTTGAGTCCCTTGCCACACCAGTTAGCCTAGCTAGTTAAAATATGACTTCAGAGGCTATCAACCTTTCTGTATTGTTAACCCATAAACAGCGAGCGTCCTCATTTGAGTCTGAACCCTAGGAGGCAGAGCGTCCTCATATGAGCCATGGCCTAAAAAAAGCCTTTCCAAACATCCCACTGTCTTTCAAAACAAAGGAATGTGTAAATATGTGAGGTAATTCCTCTCCATACATTCTATCACTCCTCCTCATGTGTCCAAATTCCCCCCTCCCCCCCCCCCCAATTATTACCTATTTTTATCTTATTCCTGTGATTGTCGGTTTATTTATGGCGCCAAAACTCCCAACCCGGTTTCAAGATGGAAAGGGAGGGGTATGGAGGGAGGAGAGAGAGAGAGAGAGACTAGCCCACACTACCTCCAGTCTCAACCGAGAGCTCGTGAAGGGAGGGTGCAGTTTCGCGCTCTGTCAACTTCATGAATGAACCGCTCGGCAATATTTTGAGTTTGTCACCCCCCAAATACTATTCCCACTTGTGTTATTGTTGTAACATGTAACTATATTCATATTAAACATAAAATAGGTGCATATGAATAAGTAATAACGATATTTATCGGATAAAGACGATTTTCGTCAGAAATTAATGCAATAGCTTCGCCCCACAGGATGTTTAACGAATCCGAGTCTCGCTGCGGATAGGTTAACCCTCGTGGCCCGGGCAGGTCCTCCTAAGGACGGAGGTCGTATCCGGGCGATCTGGCCGAAAAAAGTCTAGGCCTAGGCTACCGTATTTTTTTTTATTTGAACTGCTAGAAATTTCCCACGCATCTATAAACGTAGTGCGGTTTCCAATCTGTAGACTGGCGTTGAGTCAACTGGTTCAGTTGTGATGACGATTTCCGTGGAGCGAATTTTGCCGCGATGTTGACAATATCGGAGCTTTTCAGACACTAATTTAGTCTTACGTCACAACAATAACATTGATCCAACGTCTCCTTATTGTTTTCGGAGGTGCGGTGACGCAACGATCGGCTTTGTTTACATGCGTCGGACGGACGGCGTTCAGACCAAGCTGAATAGGCTTTCAAGCTTACAGATTTTATCAGGACACCCGGGTTCCTGCCCATCTGCTGCGGTGTCCTTATAAAATGCTATCCGGGCAGCAAGAGTTAAGCCAGCTCACATTTAGTCAAGAATAGCATCAGGACTAGAGATCCTTTTAGAGATCTCCCATCCCATCGCCACACCAGACCAGACCAGACCAGATGGCTGGAGTAAAGTAGGAAAGAAGAGCAATTGGACAGAAGAAGAACAAGCGGAGAAGTGAGCCACACCAATATACCTATGTGGTGCTATTATTTTATTCTACTGATATCCAAGTTTTTAGAAGTGAGACTAAATGCAAAATTGAGCCACTTTTTTATTTATGTTTTCTGTACGCATCGAATATCGCAAAGGGTATCAAAGTTGTCAATTGTATTATCTGTATTTCTGCCAGTTTTTTTAGAGATTAACCTGTGGCATAATGGTAGTGTGTTCGAAACACAATACAAAGAAAATGGGTTCCATTCCGGGCAGGGCAAAACAGATGGGAAGTCTCCTTTCACCCTATGTTTCTTAAATGTCACTGTGTGTTCATAAACAAACCTACCGCAGTTTGGTATTCGCTATAGTTCGTTCATTTTTGATTGGGCAGAAATCGTAACCCCTAATCTCTCATAATTCAAAAAGGACTATGGTAATCAAGATAATATTTCTACCAAATAGGAAGACTTGGCTGGGGAATATGTGTACATATTGACAGCTCATGTTCTCTAGCCCTTTATGAGTTATAGAGGTTGCAATTTCTGCCCAACCTAGAATGAACGGACTATAGTCGTGAATAGGAGAAGATGATGTCTAAGCCTATTTTACAATTATTGCCTCTTCCTCCCATTGTGGTAAGTGTTCAATTTGGTCTACGTGCAGGACTAAGGTATTAGGTAGCCTATTTTTGCGTACATTAGTTGCTAGTATAAAATAAAAACATCATCAACAACAACAGCGTACATTAGTTTTGAGTTCTGTTTATCCATACTCTAGTTAATATGAACAATATCAATGCTACGTAAACTGGGTTGAAGCAGCGTTACATATCCTATCCGTATTCTTAAGTTGAAAATTTCCGTAGTCTTAAGTTGAACGCTGTATTTCGGTAAGAATAATTTATTGTATAGCTAATTATGGGTAGATTGCATGTTATTGTCACTAATCTACTATTGTTTCTCATTATAATGATGGGATATAATTATCGAACGCACTGAGTGTCAACCGAACAACAAAGCCACGATCAACTAAAAAAATAAAAAATAAAATAAAAATTATATATGTATATATATGTATGTATGTATTGTTACGCCCCTCTGGGACTAGAAGCTAGGTAATAGTTTACAAGTAATTCGACCTGATTATCCAGAGGTGTAGACACCCCAGAGGGACAACACAAAGACAGACGTGAGAGGATATAGACGCTAACTAGTAGAAGTACCAGAAACCTAAGTTCTTATGGCACTATGATAATATACGTCTCTATAATCTAAGTGATTATTAGAGTATATCCTCTCCCCACCAGACACACCCTAGCAGGCACTATTATAACAATCCCAGGTATATAGGTAAAACAATATATTAGTATGGCTTGAGCAAAAGAATAAATAGTCACCAGAGTAAAACTACAAAGAAACACTCACACTAATACATATAAAAAAACAGGGGAATAATTATAACCAATATATTTATAAAAGAATTTTAATAAAATAAAGTTTTACTTACAAGGTGTTATTCAAGTTTTAAAATGAATACGTTAAACAATTAAATCAAAAGTGAATTTCGTTAATAAATAAACTAAGTGAATTTAATGTTTATAAATAAAGTAAATATTTAATTATAAAAAAATATTAAAGAAAACTAAAACAAATAATATATCAAATAAAATGTTAATATTTAGTTAAAATGGGTTTAAGTCCTGGAGCAATTCACAACCACCCCTATTATCTCCACACTGCTAGGTCCCCCACAGGCAGTACCTCGAGAAAGGTGAGGCGGACAATCTAGGCTTGTAGAATCCAATAAGCACCACCCGTCCAGATATGAACTGCCTAAGCTCTCCAGCTCAAACCCTATGTCACCTCTCTTTATGTGTGATGTACCAAGAAGCGCAAGTGGGTACGTAGTGGTGAGGAGCCGAACTATTGAAGTCCCGTATGCCATTGGGAGTCATACGGTTCATTGAGGGGTTCAGTCTGGAGTCAAGACGGCTTCCTTTGATAGGAGTAGAGAGTGTGAACCCGGGTGAGCGAGCGAGGCAGGCGAGGCGGGAGGGGGGTACAGTCATGGACAACAGGCAGTACAGTCACAGCCAGTATATGACTGTGGGAACAGCCTGCATGATAAGAAGAGCATAACACACCTCCTCCCACAAAACCTTTGTAATGGAGTGGAGAAGGTACTATACAGTATGCTCTGAGGATTAGGGCAGGTCTCGAGATAGGGTGTCCGCGATCCTGTTGTCAACCCCTCGTATGTGGCGCATGTTAAGTCTGTACTCCTGTAGCAACAAGGCCCATCTGAGAATGCGTTGGTTTGAGTTCTTAATTTTATTAATAAACACAAGAGGGTTATGATCCGTGAAGACATTTATAGGTGTAGAATCCTGTGAAAGATAGCACTCAAATTTGTTAACAGAGTCCACCAAAGCTAAACACTCCTTTTCAATAGTAGAGTAACTTCTCTGGTAGAGTTTAAGCTTAGTCGAATGATAGGTCACAGGATCTAAGAGACCACTTTTAGGATTCTCTTGCAAAAGCACTGCCCCAACACCTCGATCACTTGCGTCGACCTGGAGATGGTAGGGCAAAGACGGGTCTGGCGAACAGAGTACCGATTGAGATGAGAGGAGTTTCTTGAGACGGCTAAAGGACTCAGCACAGGCAGGGCTCCACTCAAACCTCTGTTTCTGAATGGTGAGATCAGCAAGAGGTGAGGAGACCTGTGCAAAATTACTGCAGAATTTAGGGTAGAATCCACACATCCCAAGGAATCTCATGAATGACTTGTGGGTCGTAGGGGTAGGGTATTGCATTATGGTCCGGATGTTGGCGGCCTTGGGTCTCGTCTGTCCATGGCCTACCATGTGCCCAAGGTAGGTAACTGTGCCTCGGCCGAACGTTGATTTCGCTAGGTTTATCGTGAAGCCGGCACTGGCGAGGCACCCCAACAACTCCCGCAACCTGGCCACATGCTGTACCCAAGAGTCAGCAACGACCACAATGTCATCAAGATATGCATTAACACCTAAGTTCTGAATAGTATGCGAGATGGTTCTTTGGAAAGTTGAGGGAGCATTTATCATACCAAAAGGCATGACCTTATACCGACACAGACCAAAAGGGGTGATAAAGGCAGAGATTACTATAGCTCGGTCTGTAAGTCCTATCTGATCATAACCCTTTTGCAGGTCAACAGTGGAAACAAATCTAGCCTGTCGCACTTCATCAAGCAAGTCATCTATACGTGGGAGACGAAAAGCATCCGCTACTGTTACTGAATTAACCTTACGATAGTCAGTACACAATCTAAAAGAACCATCTGGCTTGGGGACAAGTAGAGAAGGTGAAGCCCAAGGTGAATAACTTGGTTCAATTAAATCATTATCAAGAATATATTTGATTTCACATTTTAAAATATCCTTTTTGTGAGGACTTAGCCTGTAAGGCGATTGTTTTATAGGCTTTACATTTACATCACATAATTTAACATCATGAGAGTGAGATTGACAGAATCCAGGACTATCTTTAATTACTGTAGGAAACTCCAGCAAGACTTATTAAATCACTGTTGCTCCTTACTTATATCTTTACAGTACAGTTCAAAATTATCTAAGATTATACAGTTACGGTTACCACCAGGCGTGGGAACCGGAACACAACTTTGAACAACAGTCTCTGGGTCGTCAACCTCCACTACGGGTTTTGTACATACAGCAAGACACACTGGATCTTCCTCTGGGTCTCTGTCAAAATAGGGCTCAAGCTGGTTAACATGTACTAGGCGAGAACTCTTTTTATGATCAGGAGTCTCTTTTTATGATCAGGAGTCTCGATCACATAGTTTAGTTTAGACAACTTCGTAGAGACATGGTAAGGTCCCTGATATTTACCTTTTAGAAGTTTACCAGACACAGGGAGATAGAGAAGCACTTTGTCACCCACTTTGAATGATCTCTCCCTAGATTTCTTGTCATACTGTACTTTCATTTTTTACTGACTCTTCTTCAAATTGGCATGCGCAATCTCTCGGACTGTAGCCATTTTAAGCTTAAGTGAATTGATATTGTTACGACTGGGGTTCAAATATATCAGGGCTCTTATTCATTAGACTAGTAATGGCATAAATGCTACAACGGAAAGCGCTAGATCCAACCTCTGATGTATATTCCCAGTGAACAAAGAACACAAATACTCTACAGAGTTCTATATGCAATAATAGGCTATCAAACTCTCAATAAATGTGCGTCTACTCTAGGCTTAATGTTATGTGAAAACAGCCTATTACTACCTATAACCGAAGGTGCTTGGTTATGGTATGCAAAGTAAGGTGGTAAGAGAAGTTACAGCTTACGTTACTTTAATGAATAAATGTCAGGCACTCCTGCATGAAAGAAAGTGCACTAAAGTCCTTCAACACTAACAAGGAATCTTCTTTAAATGTTAGATGCTATAAAGATGCTCGTATCGGAAATGGAACCCAAAAAGGCAGGCAGCGGAACAATGCTCGTGCAGGCTATGCACACAAAAAGCCAGAATATATAATGCCGTCGGAGCCAAGAATATCCTAAACACAACAACAATAATAATAATCGCCACGACAATGCAGTATTCCTATCAACAAAAAGAGCCGAAGTCGTTTGTGTCTCAATACATCAAACTAGGCTGCGAAATGCTTGTGTAATCATAAATGGGTATGCATAAAAAGAGTAATTAGGTTAATATACTTAATGTCTACTATGATTGATAAAGTCTAGCTAGAGTCAATGATACGAGATACTGGTGCGCATGGCATGCCGCCTAGCCTAGTGCAAATCTCAAGTCTGTGCGTCAAATATTACGTTATAATGAAGGGTAGCTCTCTTGAGAAACCTTAATACCGAAGTATTAAGCGTTCTCCTGGCGTACCTCAAAGACAAACGAGCTTAGAACAGTGCAGAATGGTATAGGCAAAAAGCCCTCATTCGTGCATGCTCTACTCTCAATGGCACACAGACTAGAATTTACTCAATCAACTCCAGTGCTCAGGTATGTCGTGCAGCTTTTAACTAAAGCCAGCACTCATAGGAAACAATACCTTATAATATCAGACTCCTAGTCTAGCATTATCTAATCCAGCAGAACACTAATAATTAAAGGAAGCAGTACTAAACAATATGAATGCCAACCAATGCTTCGTGATCCACTTATCTTAACAACTAACATACATAGGTTATATCAGACCTTAACGCACAATACAACTGGCCAGCATGAAGCTGATTTTGCAGAGTTAACCAGAGGGGGTATAATATTAATAAAAGGTGGTGAAAGATATGGAAAAGGAGAGAGATAGGCAGAGGAAAAGATTCTCAGGGGCGAGCGGGGTACAGGTAGCAAGGGAAAAAGATGGGTGCGTTCTAGAAACCAGATCTGAGGGAGAGAGTGGCGAGGAACTGTATATATACTCGCACCAGCTCGAGCCGCGTGGGAAAAAAGCGGTTACAAGTCCTCTAGCCACTAGCAAGAGCTTGCAGCATGGTAAGGACCCTTCTCCACCAACCCCCGCGAGGCAGCCAGCCGTGACGTCATCGAGCGGGACAAAAACACTGCGCGCTCCCTCTCACTCTGTTCTACTCTCTCTCTCTCTCCCAGATCCCATCATTACTAGTTAATGATAAAACATATACTTTACAATTAAATATATAAAGCCTTGACATGGGTGAAAACAAAAAGCCTTTCTGGACTGCCCATGACACAAGCTTTCATATGAAATAAAGCACATTCTAATACATAAACTGTAGCCCCATCCACTGCCCTGGCGATCCTAGCAAGTCACTGTAGGACAAGCCATGCGGTTCTAACGGAGTGGTTAACGTCACAATATATTCAGATACAGTGATAGAAGGATGTGAAGACGGCTCTGTGAACCATGAATCCTTAAGGACTTTCAGAGGGCCTCGAATTTGTCTACCGTACAAAAGCTCAAATGGAGAATAGCCTAAAGATTCCTGAGGGGTCTCACGAATAGCAAAGAGAAGATAATCTATGTCCTCATCCCAATCTTTACTGGACTCATGATAGTACATCTTTACCATGGAGTTAAATGTTTGGTGAAAGCGCTCGAGACACTCTTGTGTTTGTGGACGGTATGCTGTAGAGATCTGCTTGTTAATATTAAGTTCCTTTACAACTTGGGCCATTAAATCACTAGTAAAATTTGTACCTTGATCAGTTTGTATAGATTTTGAAATGCCTACCCTCGTGAATAAATGTAACAAGTGCTTAGCTACCTGCTTAGATTTAATGTCACGCATAGGGAAAGCTTCTGGATATCTAGTTGAGGCACACATTACAGTTAATAGATATTAGTTACCCTTTTTTGTTCTAGGCAGAGGGCCCACACAATCTACTACAATTTTCTCAAATGGTTCAGATGTTATGGGAATTGGATGTAAAGGAGCTGGAGGAATCACATCAGAGGGCTTTCCCACAACCTGACACACACGACATGTTTTTACATATTTCTCAACATCCCTTTTCATACCTGGCCAAATGTAGTGTTGGAGTAACTTTTTATATGTCTTTTTTCTGTCCCAGAGGACCTGATAATCCGTCATGTGCTAAACTGATTACTGGACTTCGAATTGAACTTGGCAAAATTACTTGTGTAGTCTTAGATCAGGTATCATTGTCACTAAGCTCAGGCGGGTGATAACTACGCATTAAAACTCCATCTTGATAGAAAATATTAGGGTTTTTAGTACTAGAAGTAACTTCATCGGCAATATGTCTTAAGGACGCTAAGCTCGGATCAGAATTTTGTGAAACAATTAAATTTGACATACTGAAATTCTGCTGGGCGAGGTCATCCCGGACTGGTGTGGGAAGGTCCACCTCTGTCCTGCCCGATTGAGACCGGGTGACAGCGCACACGGGGAATATCTCTGGATCAGCGGCGTCTATCTCCTCGGTCGGGCCGGACGAGAGGGGAACCTCCCACAACGCCAGAGCCGGAATCATCCCCGACCCAGCGACATCATTCCCGAGGAAAAAATCCACACCTGGAATGGGCAAATCATTAATCACTGCAACTCTTACTTTACCCTTTACTAGATTACTGTCAAGCATTAACTCAGCCTCTTTCACCTGTTGTCCCACACCAACTGTTTGCAAGTTTAAGGTTTTACCTGTATAGTTTACATTTGAATTATCAGATAATACTTTACGGCTGATGATACTCTGGCTGGATCCCGTGTCTCGTAGTATCGTTACCTTCTGACCTGTACAATCATTGTTAAAGAAAACTTTACCTGGGACCTTGAAACCTTCAAACAAGTCAGTGGAAGGCTTCGTGACATTGATACATGCCACAGGTTTATTCTGAGGTTTTTTACCTACATGTGTATTTGCAAGTGCTAGTTTATACAGTAGGTAGCTGAAGTCCTACACCTGGGATGTGTACAAGTTAAGATGGTGTGACCTGTCTTTTTACAACCCACAAACTCCGAGCGACCAGAGGAAGACCTTACATTAACCTCTTTTGGTTTGTTCCCTCGGGTGGTACTTATGGATGAGGGAGTAGGCATCCGCAAGTTGGGCCACCTTCCTCAGGTCCGTCTCACCTTTCTCCTCGATGTAAACTAGTACCTGTGGTGGTAACCTGCGCTTCCATTCTTCTAATGCAAAAAGGTTAACTAGATCAGAGAAAGAAGCGAGTGCTAACTTCTCAAGCCATTTTTTAAGATTTCTAAGTTTGTCCATTGCAAAGTCTAGAAAAGTTTGTTTATCATTTTTTACCATGTTACGAAATTGCCGCCTTTAAGACTCAGGAGTTATCTCGTACGCATCTAGAACAGCCTTTTTAACCTCGTCATAATCACTAACGTCCACTAGATTATTTACAACGAGAGCAGCCTTACCTACTAGTTTGGGTTTGATGAGCCACGTCCACTCCGTCTCCGTTTAAGATGCTCGGCTATTTTCTCAAAGTTTAGGAAGGATTGCTCAGGGTCTATTTCGAGGAATTGAGTGATACATTTTTAGCTAGGTTAAATTACTTTTTTTGCTTTTCGAGTTCCAGTCTCTCCCTCTCGATGGTCTTAGTTTCTTCAAGGGGAGTAACCTTAGCCATCTCTATGTTCCTATCCATCTCTCTAAGCCCCACCTCCTTCTCCAACTTGAAAATCTCTAACTCCTTAGCTTGTTGTCTATCCTTCTCCTTTTGTTCCTCCTTATATTTTAGTTTTATTATCTCTAGTTCTTTTGCATGTTCTAGTTTCTCCCTCTCGATGGTCTTAGTTTCTTCTAGTTTCGCACGTTCTAACTCTCTCAAGTCTCCATGTCTTTCATGCTCAAGAGCTAACCTTGATTCAGACCACGGTTCGTGAACAGAAACGTGGGAATACTGGCTAGTAGTGTCCTCTCAATAAATACAAGATGCCTCTCAATAAATACACGACAACAACGGCCACCTTTCGTAATTTCTACAGAGATAAAGACATACACCCGAACACTTTTAGATTGCAAAATGTTACACCAAAATACACTTTTGACGAGCTGTCTAACCTAAATGTACATAAGAGCACAGAACCAGACAAAATTCCTGCCAAATTTCTACGAGATGGAGCCATTGGTATAGCAGGCCCACTAACCCACATCATCAACTTGTCAATTAACACCAACACAATACCTGCTGAACTGAAGGAAGATATTGTAACCCCTCTATTCAAGAAAGGAAATAAACTAGAAGTTGGCAACTACAGACCAGTTAGCATATTATGTATTGTATCTAAAATCCTTGAAAGAGCGGTATACACCCAAATTGAACACTACCTCAAACAAAATGATCTATTCTATAAGTTTCAATCAGGTTTCAGATGCATGTACTCGACAGACTCCTGTCTCATCCACTTAACGGATCACATTCGTAAAGAAATGTCTAAAGGTAACTACACCGGTATGGTTCTTCTTGATCTACAAAAAGCGTTTGACACAGTAGACCATGATATCCTATGTAATAAACTACAAGCAATGGGCATAGGGTCTGTGAACTGGTTTAAATCTTATCTTAGTGGTAAAACCCAAAGTGTCAAAATTGATGATAATATATCGGATCCTATGCCAATTAACTGTGGGGTCCCGCAGGGAAGCATCCTTGGTCCCTTACTCTTTCTCTGTTATGTGAACGACATGGAACTGAGCGTCTCATGTAAATTATTACTGTATGCAGACGACAGCATGCTTCTGGTTTCAGGAAAAGACCCAATAAGTATTGCCGCTTCACTTTCCAAAGAACTAGCATCATGTAGTGAATGGCTAGTGGACAATAGACTATCTCTTCACCTGGGCAAGACGGAAGCCATCTTATGTGGAACAAAACGCAAACTGAAAGACATTGTGGGCTTCTCGGTCAACTGTAATGATATTCCTATAACAACAGTGTCACAAGTTAAATATCTCGGACTGAAACTGGACGCGAGTTTGTCAGGTGAAACAATTTTGGAATCTATCCTGAGTAAGTGTAGAGCACGTATAAAATACCTGTATAGACAGGTGGGATGCTTGCCCGCGGAGACCAAAAAGACCCTCTGCCAAGCGCTTGTTCAATGTAATTTTGACTATTCGGTGTCATCCTGGTACTCTGCATCATCTAAATCAGCACAGCACAAACTTCAGGTCACTCAAAATAAAATAGTTAGGTTCATGCTGAACCCAGATCACCCAGATCACATGTTGGCCAGGAACAACTTCAGTCACTAGGTATGCTCAATGTCTCTGACAGGGCCAAACAAATCAGGCTAACTAATGCCTTCAACATTTTCTATGACAGAGCTCCAGAGTATCTAAAGAAAGATTTTGTTAAAGCAAATGAGAGGAGTGGACATAATACAAGAAACATGATGTTTAATTTTAAGGTCCCGAGAATCCAAGGACAGGGTAAGCAAACATTCTTCTTCACTGCCATCAAAGATTGGAACGACCTACCCCAGTCAGTCCGTGAAAAGAGAACACTGTATTCCTTCAGACGTAGCCTGAAGGAACACCTGAACCGGACAGCTGCGAGAAGGGAGCACCAAGCTTATGTCTACTACTAAATACGACATAAGAGATAGACAAACCAAACTGAAATTATTACTGATTACGGATTACTGATATTTACTATAGGATGTAAGGTATCTTAAAATAACCCCCTAGAAATACTTTTTCTAAAGTATCTATTTCTTTATCCTCCCCATTTCCCCAGCTAACCTAATCCCACAAGGACCCCAATGGAAATACGCCTAACGGCCTTATTGGGCTATCCTTAGTTGGAATTATGCAAGGCTGGTACATGTCATATTTATAACAAACTATGTGGTACCAACTCTGTAAATTGCTAACTGAATAAATATTATTATTATTATTATTATTATTATTATTATTGTCCTCCAAATATACTGCTGAAGGTTCTGATAATCCACTAGCTGACATTATTGCTGAAGCTTCTGGGGGGAGGAGTCCCTTACTCATTAATCCATTAATAACTAGGTCCTTTATTTGTTGTTTAGTATGAGAACTTTCAAAATGGATGTCAAAATTTAAAGCTATGTACTTCCAGATATCCTTGTTCAGATCATGTTCACGAAGTTGCTCTAAATCAGGAGCCCTGCAAAATTCCTTTACACTAAATGAGCTAGACATGTTGGAGCAAGGACAAAAAATAAAAATAAAACAAATATTGAGGTTACCACTCACTTACCCGAGGAGAACTAACAGTGGGCCAACCTACACTACTAAATGCTCAGGCCTAACTGGTAGAGTAGTATGGACGCATTTCAGGAGACATATTTAGCATTTTACGGTCTTAATACATGCTGTGAAGATAATGCGCAGAATTAGTGCCAATATTATAACACTAATGAACAGATACTATGAATCAGATATGACATCAGCAATACCCAGTTAAAATATGCCAATGGAGAGAATAATGTGTACAGGCAAGTCTGCAGTTAGGTTCTCGGTACCCACTTACATTTAATCTGATTCCTAGTTTCCGTGCACGCACACAACTCCTGACATGATAGGACATGATGAAGAGGCATGAGGTGAAAGCACAAGGCAGACAAGATCCTACTTCAATCCTAATCACTAATATTTGATGAAGGTGTCATGGCATTGATCTTCTAATATATTGGATTATATTGAAGATAAGATGAGGGGTCTATCCTACTCTGAAAATGATTTGGATAATATGATTCGACTCGGGTGGAAGACCGGGGTGCAGGGATTCAATTCCTGTCACCGAAGATACCCATAGAGAATACTAGATACTGCCTGTCAGAGTATGAATGACTAGTATGAGGAAGGTTATGATTTGAGCACTATTCTGGTGGTGTACGGGTTTTACATATAGACACACTTAACCCTTAGTGAGTACTGAGGTTATGTTATTACTGTAACTTTATAAACCTAACCACATATTAATATATAGAGAACAGAATAATTTAAAGAGCCACAGCAATATACATAACCACGGACAACAAAACCATTTTAAATAATAAGTAAGGAAAAATTATGATTAGTAATAATTAATAATAAAGATTAGCAAAATTATTAATAAATACAAAACCCTGTATATATATATATATATATATATGCAAGTGCGAGAGGTCTATCACCATCTTATCTGGTGAACATATTAAAAGTCACCGAAGCTCATACACAACAAAATAAAGATCCCGGACAGGCCCCCATTTATGTTACGCCCCTCTGGGACTAGAAGCTAGGTAATCGTTTAAAAGTAATTCGACCTGATTATCCAGAGGTGTAGACACCCCAGAGGGACAACACAAAGACAGACGTGAGAGGATATAGACGCTAACTAGTAGAATTACCAGAAACCCAAGTTCTTATGGCACTATGATAATATATGTCTCTATAATCTAAGTGATTATTAGAGTATATCCTCTCCCCACCAGACACCCCCTAGCAGGCACTATTATAACAATCCCAGGTATATAGGTAAAACAAAATATTAGTATGGCTTGAGCAAAATAATAAATAGTCACCAGAGTAAAACAACAAAGAAACACTCACACTAATACATATAAAAAACAGGGGAATAATTATAACCTTTATATTTATATATTTGTTTTTTAATAAAATAAAGTTTTACTTACAAGGTGTTTATCGGGAATTTAGATAAAGGTTAAATTACATATCACTGGTACATGAAATATCCCAACAAATAGTTATAATATAATTACCAACGAGGTATTCGTCGATGGGTGTAATCCAATCCCCCACACACGGCTAGTTCAATTGCATGACATGTAGGAATGTTCACATAATACAATATCGATACAATGAACTTAGCTTAGAGGACTGGTGATGTAGGACTGTTATAAATTAGTATTTGTAGCACATGTTGAACTGTGGGTTGAGTCAGAGCCAGGGGAGGAGATGTTGGCTGTACGGTGTTGACTTAGAGACTAAAGGGCCGGCCTCCGATCGCTTCGCGAAATTACATATGGCTGCCGGCTCATAATAATTATAACCCATAACTTGGTTTCATAATACATCTAGAGCTGATGTAGATATTTATACATTACAGTTAATATTTAACCTAACTTAAGAATAAACTACAATACACAAAGAACCAGCCGAAATCGTACATGCGATACGATACCGCCAAATTCAAATGTCCTATTGGACCTAAAACTGTCGGGATCATTACCCTATTCCCGACATATTGCCCGCCACCAAAATGATATACAGGAGCTATATACAGAGAACAACAAAAGGGACATCGAAGTCAAAGATCACCTTGTGTGATCTTTGATCTCCAAAGATCCACGGAACTCATAGCCGCCCTCCTTTTGGGACGAGCGCCACCTGAAGCCTGAGGAGGATCATCCTTCTCATCATCAGCTGCCCCACCTCGAGGAGCACTGTCACCAGCACTCTCCCGCGGAGGGGTATCAGTAGAGACGCCAGGATCATCCGGCAGTTTTACATCCTGCTCCAAGGGATATAACCTTACGACTGGGTGAGTAGTAACCCCAGTCGAAGTTCGTATTCTAGCAACCCTTATAAGACCATCAATGCCCTGGAACAAATGGATAATCCTCCCAAGCTTCCAAAATAACCTAGGACGCTCATCATGAATCAGGACGATATCCCCGATACGAGGCCATCGTTGATTCGTCCCTTTGATCTTATGAGAGTGACGCTCGCGAAGAGACCGCAAATATTCTTGGGTCCACCGTTTCCATAGATCGTCAGACACCTTGTTTACATACTGGAAGCGACGACGTGTGGCATCAGCATTGCCGAACGTAGGGTCTTGCAGATCTTAGTCATTTACGGACGATCTAGGAAAGGTATTAAGGGTTCGTCCACGTGTCATCATGGAAGGCGAAATGGGTAAGAGGTCATCAACATCTGCCGAGGTATAGGTCAAGGGCCTGTCGTTGACTGACATCTCAATTTCTATTAAGATGGTTTGCAGCTCCCGTCTGGTCACCAGTGCCCTTCCTAATACCTTCTTCAAGGCAGATTTGACGATGCCGATTGTTCTCTCCCAAATCGCCCCGAACCATGGTGCACGTGCTGGTATAAATCTCCATTGACAGCCCTTTCCAGTGAGGGTAGCCACAACCTGCGGGTCATCTATTTAGAGATATTTAGAGGCCCCGACTAAACAAGTCGCATTATCGCTCATAATAATTTGAGGGAAACCATTGTGGCTTGCAAAGCATCTTTAGAGTATGCAAAAAACCCTCACTGGATAGGTCGTCAATCAATTCAATATGAATCGCTCTGGTTACCGCACATGTAAATAGGACGGCATATACCTTTAGGATATTACCGGGCGATTCTCTAACATGAATCGCTCCGGTGTAGTCTACCCCGGTTACCTGAAATGGTTCAGTCCTTTGTACCCTGAACTCAGGCAAGGGAGGTAGATCAACTGGGAAGTAAGGCTTACCCTGTAATCTTTTACAGATAGTACAGCTATTGTGGATCCCTTTAATTGCTTGTCGCATCTTAGGGATCCACCAACGTTGTCGCATATACGCCAGAACATAATTTACGCCAAAATGTAGGCAGGTCCTATGGCATTGGCGAATCAACAGTTTGGTAATCAAATGAGAGAAGCTAAGGAGGACAGGATATTTCGCAGAATCAATAATGTCCGCTTTTTGTATCCTGCCTCTACACTTAATAATGCCTCCTTCCATATATAATCCTAGCTGCCTCATTAAGTTTGAGGGTTTGGCCTTTGACTCCTTGCTCAGGATTTTATGTTCAGTAGGATAAAATTCCTTTTGTACTAAACATATTAGTTTTGCTTCTGCTGATCTAAATTCATGGAGTCTGATATGCTTCGAATCTTCACTAAGGAAAGACCCGTGAGCCCGACTTCTCAGGTTGTTAAAACCCGGCAAGCGCGATAGGCCTCACGGAAGGCTTCCTATAGGGAACGCGATAGGCCTCACGGAAGCAGGACAAATAAAAAAAGCC
Organism: Paralithodes platypus; assembly: GCA_032716605.1. Lineage (NCBI taxonomy): Eukaryota > Metazoa > Arthropoda > Malacostraca > Decapoda > Lithodidae > Paralithodes > Paralithodes platypus. The sequence goes on from CM064549.1 coordinate 22,879,393, forward strand.
TTCCATAAAAAAAAAGGGCCTATCAAAACAAAGGAATTTGTCTCTAGGTGAGATAATTCCCCTCCAGTACTCATCCATGTAAATCTCACCCACCCCCCTCCCCTCCTTCCCCACCTTATTCCCCCCTCCCTCCCCTCCTCAATTATCACCTATTTTTCCTCTTATTATCATCATTTATCGGTTATTTTTCTCTCCCGCGATAATGTAGCACAAGTGGGTTGCATAAAAGATCGTTATGCAACACCCAGACACCGGCACACACCGCCCCGCTCGTCTCAGTTGACTCCCAGACAGCGAGAGGGGAGGGCTGCCTGTGTCTCTCTCTCTCGCCTGAGATTATGACCGGGTGGCCAATATCTTCGTTTTTCACCACCCAAATGCTTTTCCCACTTATTTTAGCACTCTTGAAGGTTCATATATACATCATATATGTAAAATAAAAGCATACCGAAAACAAATAATGGTTTATATTGTAAATATAACGAATTCGGTCAGAATCCAGGGCTAGAAATGCACAAATAACTACCCTAGCACCTAGGTCTATATCGCGCTTGTCAGGTTAATGAAACGGTATATCCATGCAAATACCCGTATTACTTGATCATAGCTGCCGTAACGTTCCCACTCTACCAACTTGTTATCCTGATGTGTAGTACTCACATTCGAACTACTTAACACATCATCTTGGGGCCGACCTGAAGGAGCAGATATGCATTCCCTGAAATCCTGAGGCCATTCAGTTGGAGATGTAAGCCATGGAGGTCCATGCCACCAAATAGAGGATGACATAAACTGCTGCGCCGAGATCCCCCGGGAAATTATGTCACTGGGGTTATCCCTGGTGCTCACATAGCGAAATGTAGCTGTAGGAACTAAGTTATGAATCTCATCAGTGCGATTAGAAACATAAACAGGTAACACTTTCTGGCTGTGTACCCATGAAAGCGCTATTCGACTGTCGCTCCAGACATAGACGTTATTAATCTGTAGTATGTCTGTATAAGCATCCAGTGTAAACTTTATTAGACGAGCAGACAGAAGCAATGCAGTAAGTTCTAATTTAGGAACTGTAATCTTCTTTATAGGGGCTACTTTAGCCTTCGCTATAGCCAGTGTCGCTTCACTACCATTACATATGTATATGGCAGTACCGTACGCACTATTACTAGCATCAGAAAAGGCATGTAGATCCACCTGGTGACCATTAATAACCTGACGACCAAGTTGGACCTTGCAACATGTGGAAAGGTCCGACCGAATCAACCGCCAAGTATCTTGTAACTCAATCGGGAGGGGCGTATCCCAATCTATTTTTAGCCGCCACAGTTGCTGTAAAAACATACGAGCACGGATTGTTACAGGCAGCAAAAAACCTAGGGGATCAAACAACCTCGCTGACAAGCTTAAGCAGTTTCGCTTGGTCATAAGCTCACTGCCGCATGGGGTGTGACAGAAGGATATACAATCTGTGGTAGTGTCCCATTTGTGGCCTAAAAACTTCACCTCACTATTCTCAGTAGCTACACCATCAGAAGCAAATTGACCTTTCACTATTATTGGCCCATTCTCTTAAGTATAAATGAGCCTTGGCAAATATATCGCGGATCTCCCAGCATCTCTTGATCAATAAATCTTCATTGTCTCCGGTGCCTTGAAGATTGTCCACATAGATCCCCTGTTTGATCTCATTCTTTAAGTCAGGATCTAGTCCAGCCTCCTCAAGATGACGCAAGATAGTAGTGTTGCGAAGGAACTGGGAACAGGTCGCCCCGAATAAGACGACTCTGAACCTGTAGACCAGATACTCCGAATCTAGATCCATTGGGTCCCGTGGCCATAAAAATCTTGTCGAGTCCCTGTCTTCAAGATGGAGTTGAAGCATCAGGAAGGCCTTCTCAATATCGGCGACCCATGCAAACTTATGACATCTGAAGCGCAACATAATTTGCGCTAGATCAGAGACCAGGGACGGACCCGTGGACAGACAGACAATCATTCAGACTATAGGAGCGATCACTGGATTTAGCAGAGCAGTCATACACAATACGAACAGGAGTGGTGGAACTGTCCTTTTTAATCCCATGGTGAGCAAGGTAATGGATGTTAATCCCATACTCACTGAGATCTACTCTCTACAAATCCACGTTGTACCTGCTCGGCCAAAACTGCCGCATAAGTCTCGCAATAACTTGGATCCTTGACAAACTGCTTCTGAAGGCCACGTAACCTACCAAGTGCTAGATGGAAATTAGTAGGTAATTTACTCTTGTTATCATTCCAAGGGAGCCTTACCACATACTGACCTCTGCCAGAGTCATACGTTACATTCTCTTCATACGAGCTTAACGCTAGCTTGGACTCACGATCAAGTTCATGTGGGTCAATTCCAATATTGTCCAAGTCCCATAGCTTATCTATATCAGTACATGTATTATCAGTCACATTTGGCCTAATATATTTATCTATGGGGCTTACTGCTACCTTGAGGACCGTAACCACCTCCACCTGTGTGTCTTTAGAGGAAGTGGCATAGGATCCAGAAATGGCATAACCTTGGATCGTGGGGAGCATTATAAGCTTATCTACCCGCCGATATCCAGGGTGAACCAGGTCGTAGTAATAATCAGCTCCGACCTGTAGCATAATACCATTGTTAGCAGAGAGTTGATCATCAGCCAGTTTATACCCCTTGCTTCCGAGATATTTCAAATGTGGTTGAATCTCTGATGCTATATAGAAACTGGGTAGTGTGTCGACCACAACAGCCTTGGTGGGACATGCCTTTCTTCTACAAACATAGGAAATCTCCACGATATCATAGTCACTGGAATCTATTTCACCAGTGAAACCATGGAGACGCAAGTTCTCTTGACCCTTGCTGGTACACTTGAGCTGGGGTAATGATGACCGCAGAACGAATGACCTCTGTGAGCACTGGTCAAGTAAGGTGCGAGTCAGTATAGTATTATTATTACTCCCCACTACTGGCAGCATCATAGTAGGAAGCAATTGACATTCTCGAGAAGCAATGGACATGGCAGATACTTTATCACCCTCGCTCTTACTTTTCTCATGTGACTCTTTGGGGGTTCTCCCTTTTTCTTTGCCGTCGTGCCGATCAGACTGGGTGCAAAGGGAAAACCAATGTTTCCCCTTGCAATACTTACAAGGTTTGATGTAGGAATTGGTGCAAGTACTGTTGAAGTAGTCTCTTGCCAGACAGCTGGTACATAACTTAAGCGATTTAGCCTTGCTAATCTTCTGTGTAGCCTTAGGATACTTAGGACACTGATACCACAGATGACCGTGGACACTGCACAACTTACAACCTAATGATATTGGCCTTTTCTGTTTAGGAGAAGTCTGTACCGGGAAAGCTGCAGTAGATGGCGACATCTCCACTTGTCGGTAGTGTCCAGTACTCTCCATATTGAAGACTTCAGTCTGGTACACCTGCACCAACGCTTCCAAGTTTAGTGGAGAGTCGCTTAGTTGTCGTCGTAAGATTTCCCTTAAGGGAGAGGGTATCTTATTCAAGATATTCACACTAAATATCTCCTCCTTGGTGACGGCCATTGTCTCCATGGATCGGAGGAGGCTCTCAAAGGAGGCATAGTACTCCTTTAGGTCCGCCACATCATAGGATGGAGGATCTAGTGTGAAGAATTTGGTAATTAAAGCGGTCTTGATGACTTCCACTCTCCCGTAAGTTCTCTTCAGCAACTCCACTGCAGACTCGTAGCTGGTAGCTTCTAGCTTGTACCCATCGACTAACTTCAATGCCTCCCCTTTCAATTGACCACGGAGATATGTGAACCTTTGGATGGATGTGAGTGTTTTATTATGATGGACGGAACACTCAAAAATATCCCAAAATCCAGTCCAGGTAGCCGAATCCCCGGAAAAGGTAGGCAAAGTAAGCTTCAGCAGGTTAAAACCAGTCGCCTTTGGTGTACCGGTATCCTTAACAGAGGTTGATTCTTGGGTGGAAGATAGTCTGGCTAAGGCTGTATTAACGTCCTCAAAGTACTCGAGATCTGCCGATATTTCTTCTTCCACATCGTCAGTAACTGTCAATAAACCATATACCTGCTGAGCATAACTATCATAAGTAGCTAGCGATTTAGTAACAGTAGCGAATTTACCCTTTATTTGATCAGCCGTGGCACTTATTAAAAATTCATCAAGATCTCTTAAACATCTATTTAAACTTCCCTTCATCCCTCCCTTACGAATCTTAAGTTTCTTTAAATCTGTCATCGTTAAGGTCTAATTTTAAGCAACTTAAACTACAATGAGGTCAGACTACAAACCGTTAATCGCTTAGGAATCAACAGCGGCAAACCCCCATTTCTTAAGAAATTTACTCAAAAAGAATTACATAATACTTACATCCCCCTTAATCTAAACTATCGAAAGGAAATGATCTAACTAGACAAAATAATTAAATACTAAATCCATTAAAAGAAAGGGTAAGGTGAAGCACTAATTATTGTAAGCCCTTTATAGGTAAGCCTAGTTGGTTAAGCTACAATCATGAGGTCTGACTATTAACCGTCAATCGCTTAGGAATTAACAAAGACCGACACTCATGACCGCCACTTTAAGCAACTAGGCCTAGGCTATTATGAAATTTAAATATAAAAGGTCACATGAGAACCCTCCCCACCAGCAAAATTAATAAGGAGTCCCACAATGACACAACACAACTAACACCACAGGCACACCACCAAAGCGAAAGGAACAGCAACCGCAGACACCTGCAGGCCCAGACTGCTTAGCCTAGCCTAGCCAGGAGCGCAAAATGGCGACCGACGAAACTACCCCTACCCCAAACTCCAGCCCAGCTAACCCACCAAAAAACGCCAAGGATCACACGCCCAAAAAACCCCGGAAACTAGTCCCAAAAAAGATAGGGACGGTGCCTAAATGAGAAAAAACACGAGGGAAGAAGCTGGGTCCAAACTAGGGAAATGGCAGTCGGCCAACAACGCGCGGGGCGGCAGCCATTTGTAAGCCCACAAGCGTCAAGGAAGCAAACAAAACGGTACTACGGTAAGGAAGCCCTAGGGTTCGAAGGACCATTATTTATCGGGAATTTAGATAAAGGTTAAATTACATATCACTGGTACATGAAATATCCCAACAAATAGTTATAATATAATTACCAACGAGGTATTCGTCGATGGGTGTAATCCAGTCCCCCACACACGGCTAGTTCAATTGCATGACATGTAGGAATGTTCACAGAATACAATATCGATACAATGAACTTAGCTTAGAGGACTGGTGATGTAGGACTGTTGTTATAAATTAGTATTTGTAGCACATGGTGAACTGTTGGTTGAGTCAGAGCCGGGGGAGGAGATGTTGGCTGTACGGTGTTGACTTAGAGACTAAAGGGCCGGCCTCCGATCGCTTCGCGAAATTACATATGGCTGCCGGCTCATAATAATTATAACCCATAACTTGGTTTCATAATACATCTAGAGCTGATGTAGATATTTATACATTACAGTTAATATTTAACCTAACTTAAGAATAAACTACAATACACAAAGAACCAGCCGAAATCGTACATGCGATACGATACCGCCAAATTCAAATGTCCTATTGGACCTAAAACTGTCGGGATCATTACCCTATTCCCGACAGTGTTATTAAAGTTTTAAAATGAATAAGTTAAACAATTAAATCAAAAGTGAATTTCGTTAATAAATAATCTAAGTTAATTTAATGTGTATAAATAAAGTAAATATTTAATTATAAAGAAATATTAAAGATAACTAAAACAAGTAAAATATCAAATTAAATGTTAATATTTAGTTAAAATGGGTTTAAGTCCTGGAGCAACTCACAACCACCCCTATCATCTCCACACTGCTAGGCCCCCACAGGCAGTACACTTGGCCGCAATTGCGCGTGGGCCACCCAGTCGTAGGGTTTGGGTAAATCCGTTGTGTAGTTAGTTCGCTCTGAATATAGTAAGATCTCACACTCCCCTCCCTGAATCAATCGAAGATTTTGCCCCATAGATGGCGCAGCTTGATGGGAAGGGAGGGAGCTTGTCGTAGTGTTAAATGGGTAAGACACAATGGGAGGAGGTGACGTTCTATAACATACAGTGACGAATGTTAAACTTATTTACTTTTACTTGTTAATACAATAATGTTCCCGAAACTAATTCGTAATGAACAGTAGATTCCCTCTTTCAGTAACTGAAACTTCACCCTCTCTCTCTCTCTCACTTTCTCTCTCTCTCTCTCCACCCACTTTATTGGTATGAATAAAATAATAGTACAGGTCATACTACATAATATATAACATACACCTTTTGTTAGCAAACTACAAACTAGTGACAAATTAGATTAACAGAAGTAGTAAACTATTATTATTTAGATGAGTTACCTTTGTAGTGTTAAAATATGTCGATCTGTGGATGACTTACCTCAAGCATGAGAGTCACAGTTAATACCGAGTCGGTGGGATATTGATTACATTGATCAGGATTCATTAAGATTGGTAATATCATTATCAAGATTCTAAATTACCTGTGGCCAGAAAGAAAACAATTACATATGATCACATTGATACATTAAGCCAAATGGTAGAGGTATGGCATGTCTGATTTATATATTTAACAATTAATTTACATCGAGGCAAATTTGTTGATAAAGCATTTCCCTCAGGAATATCAGTATATTTAGAGTAGCTGGCAACAGTGTTTAAACTTAGATACAAAATTCCTCTCCGTTTATGGCGATTTAAAATCGATTTTTCTGTGCATCAAGGTAAACTACCCATTCCCTCCCCCAATTGGATAGTTTGAGTCTCGTTTCACCTTTATTGCTCGCTGACATAAGGTTGAAATTAGTATGGATCTTCATAAAGAGCTCCTTACCAAAACTTTTCCTGAAAATACACACTTCCTACTCGACAGGCTTACCAACATTTATCAGGGTAAATTCTATGACCTTAACTATTCAGCTATAGTATACCAATCTAATTCTTTCTGATTAACTTGCTCTATAGACGAATGCTAATAATTGATGTGTGCTAACCTAGAAACAATAAATACAATAATTACTAAAGTATATGAAAAATCTGTTGGTATCACGGAAGAGCCAAGTCTGGTTTCTCAGAGAGAGAGAGAGAGAGAGAGAGAGAGAGAAGTTGCACTGTGTTAATCGATTTATGTAGTAAATATGGTATTGATAAATAATTTGTGCATTACCTTGGTAACAGTGAGACTATGAGTAACTACATGTAAACTCAGGTTATTAGATATCACAAATAGACCAGGGTATACACAGATATTATTCCACACATATACTTATTTATACTGATATGTTATACTCTTTGCATGTGGTTTGTTACATATTGCCAAGTCTGATAATATAAGATAATGTGATACAGGGGGAAATATTTATCTAGAGTAAATTACCCTCGAGAATTGCAATCCACTTTTTCCCCAACACATTATTCCCTTGATCTATTTACTTTACTATGACTGTCTAATAAATATCAATTAAATAAATATAATTACTGAAGTTAATTTAGTATACCTTTATCAATTGTTCATTTTACCGCAAACATAATGTTTATCAACAGGACAATTAATATTTGTCATTGTTATATTGCATTGCGCAATAATCTTGTATGATCAAGCTACACATTTATTTTGAAATTAATTGAAAAAAGATAGATAATCGAATGGGTTACCTCGGCATATAGAAGCTTATGAAGGTGATACTTTCACGTCAACCTCCTCTCGGGAGATAAGGTTGTCTGGCAATAGATGGATATATAGATATATAGATAGATAGATAGATAAATAAATCAGATTAGCGAGTTCACGAAATATGATATGACATCAAGATTTGTGTGCAATGATTAACCGAAGTTGTAAGAGGAAGCATAAACAAGCGAACAGGTGATCGTCCAAAGGGATCCTAATGCATCATTCATAATTATAAACATAACTATATTTAAGCCAATTAGTGAAATATGCTGAAAATGTGTGCAAAACTAAGGTAAACCTGACTTTTTGGACCGACAGCGATTTCAGTAAGTTTTATTTTGTTTTTTGTATTTTTTCCTTCAGATATAGTGTTGTTTTATACTGAAGAGGAGCGGAAATGAGTATTTACCCATTATCCAACAATCTAAAAACACACACCCCACTAGTGGGGAGGGCTATGAAGTTCAGGGAAAATGAGGGGTTAAAAGGGTAAACATACAATAATATAGCGTTTTGTATCAAAACTTGGCTCGGGTTTTCCCAAATTGCAAACCCATACAACCCAATTTTGTGAATACCCGAGCAAACTTTTGACGAAAGCTGGCTCGGTTTTCATGGGTGGAGTGGGTAGCCTAATATTTCATGTTATAAAAATAGTCAACTTTGGGAAGACATTAGCCTAACCCAACAACCTTACCTAACCTATCCTAGTATTATGGGTGGGGGCTGCCGCCCCCACACCCCCGCTGGTTGGGTTAGACTTTTTTTTTTTTTTTTTTTAATGTTCTAGGCTATTAGCCTAACCTAACAACCTTACCTAACCTAACCTAGTATATGGGTGGGGGCTGCCGCCCCCACACCCCTGCTGGTTGGGTACTGGCTGAAAAGTTTGTTTTACAGTAGCCTTGGCCTATAGGCTATATGTATTTTAGCGTTTTTTTTCTTTCTCCCTTAGCCTATAATACATTTCAGCTCTTAATGCCAAATATAGAAATGATGTATATGCTCTACCGGACCTACTAGGCCTAAACAGATCGATGGGCTAACTGTCGGTCCAAAACATCAGTATAACCAAAACGAATACAAAGTAAAGAGTAAGTAAGGCCATGCCAGTATAAAAAGAGATACAATATATAGTACATAAATAAATTTAGCTTTATAATTTTCCACCCGTCCACGAACACAAAACCTCTATGCATTCGTGTCCCGATCGCCCTTTAAGCACACACACGCGCACACACTGAAATATCCTAAATTTAGTTATTATACATTCATCCACCATTCTAAACAATCCCACCACAACTCCTCCACCTCCACCTCCACCCACCTTGTTAGTCACCTCGCCACCCGTACCTCCCTCCATCCCTTAGTGACAACTATACTCTATTTTTTTCCAGCTGATCATAAATTGAATCTTTTATTAGCTGATTTCTCGATACTTAATGGAAATATTTGAAATTACTATGGCTGTGTGTCATATTAATGCCAAGTTTTCAGAATAAACATCATCTTTCGCTACAAAATCTACCTTATAGCCGAGTAACAAAGATAGAAACATGACAATTTACCCTCAGCTGGGAAAAAATAGACTAGAGGATAGAAAAAAAGTCAGAGCTCGGAGAGGGAGAGGAAGGTGGATAATTATACATGGCCGCCTCAGCATAATGTTACTTCGTGGTGCTACTTCAAAATATATTCTTCTCAAGTTCTCATCATATTGCTGAATAAATTTCATAATGTGATTCATTAAAGGTGTAAATGGATATATATAATAGTGTTACTTTCAACATTCTGTATACCTCTTATAACCTAGAGAGAGAGAGAGAGAGAGAGAGAGAGAGAGAGAGAGAGAGAGAGAGAGAGAGAGACGTTTCAGTTACTGAAAGAGGGAATCTACTGTTCACTACGAATTAGTTTCGGGAACATTATTGTATAAACAAGTAGAAGTAAATAAGTTTAACATTCGTCACTGTATGTTATAGAACGTCACCTCCTCCCATTGTGTCCTACCCTTTTAACACGACAAGCTCCCTGCCTTCCCATCAAGCTGCGCCATCTATGGGGCAAAATCTTCGATTGATTCAGGGAGGGGAGTGTGAGATCTTATTATATTCAGAGTGAACAAACTACACAACGGATTTACCCAAACCCTATGATTAGGTGGCCCACGCGGAATTGCGGCCGAGTGTACGTCGAGAAAGGTGAGGCGGACAATCCAGGCTTGTAGAATCCAATAAGCACCACCCGTCAAGAACACCACCAGATATGAACTGCCTAAGCTCTCCAGCTCAAACTCTATGTCACCTCTCTTTATGTGTGATGTACCAAGAAGCGCAAGTGGGTACGTATTGGTGAGGAGCCGAACTATTGAAGTCCCGTATGCCATTGTGGGTCACACGATTCATTGAGGGGTTCAGTCTGGAGTCAAGACGCTTCCTTTGATAGGAGTAGAGAGAGTGAACCCGGGTGAGCGAGCCAGGCAGGCGAGGCGGGAGGGGGGTACAGTCACGGACAACAGGCAGTACAGTCACAGCCAGTATATGACTGTGGGAAGAGCCTGCATGATAAGAAGAACATAACAGTATGTATACAGGATATATATATATATATATGCCTATGTACTGTATGTGTATAAATTAAATATAATACAAAATGGATGAATGAATGAGTGGATAAATGAGTAAATCATAAAATAAATAATTGTGTATAGTATACCTGTATAATAATGTTTGGGCGTATATACATTGATAAAATGTATGATTTAGGAACAAAACAGAACAAAAAAGTATACGATTAATACCAAAATAATGGAGTAGCCTGGTTGATCCCGGGCATATTTTATTCTTCTACTGTATTTCAATTTCAGTCTTTACCTTCGCTAATGACCAAACCCCAAATCCCTCCCATGTATACCATCCCTAACTCTCCCATTCCGACTCCTTAATCCACCAATCCATCAAGTATATTTATAATTCTAGCTTTTCTTTAGCCATCATGTCATGTCACTCCAAGGCAGTTTGCCTTGGCCCTCTCTTACCAGCTCCCGCCATCGCAACACCATAAGCGATTCTCTCTCATCTTTCATTCAGTTAGGTGTATTAGGTTCACTATTCATCTCATCTATCATCTTTAAAGTCACATCATGATTAATTAGGAATTGATAATAACGTAAAGCATTATAAGTTAACCTAACCTAGTCACCTCTCCCCTTTTCCTTACCCCACTAACATTAAGTTGAGCCCTGCTACCTTCCGCCATGTTTGATATTACCTAGTCACCATCTGAGCTAGAACCATAATCAGGTAAGCGTTCATTCTTATGTGTGTTATGCAATTTACAGGTCCACGATTAAGTATAATATAACCACATAATCTAGTCACATTTAGGCCTAATTTGGTCTTTTGAACATAACGTTCGGTGCCATTCCTTCAATTTTCGGGTGATTGTTATGGTCATGCGGCGTCTACGATTTTCCGGTGGATTAGCCTAACTTTCTTCTCCTGAAATGTTTTCACCTAACCACCAACCGTACATTTTTCGGGCAAAATGAGTGCGCTGGTAGGCGGACATATGAGATGTTCTCTCATCATGAATAAGAATTTACAGTAACTAATCACTCACAGTACAGTATTTAGTAACATTTATCAGTAATTCAAAATGATTTCACCTGACCGACATTTAATTTCTGGCTTAATTAATTGAAAATGCCTTATTTAGGCCTAGTATTAATATCACAGTTGACATCGTGTTAAGGTATTGACTTATACGTACTGTACTGTAATATAACTTCTATAAAATTTAAAGTTTTTTCGATCCAATTATGCATACTGTATATTTGTAATTCTTTAACATTTAAATTAATTCGATTAACTATTTTCGTAAATTAACTCTCATCATATGTCCCAAAGCTTCGGCTAGTTATGATCTTTGCTTCTGAGAGCGAGTGTTTAAATTCCAGCTTGTGATCAATTTTGTTATGTGATGTATGTTTAAATTTCTGTAGTCTAGTTCCAGTACTATTTCGGTACCAATAGACGTGTAGCCTTCTTCATTTTCTTAATTTTCTTCTTTGATGGAGTCGCTGTCCTCGCTTGTGTGAGAACAGCTCGCCTATTTACCGGCTTCGCCAGAAAAAGCTAGACTTAATTGATATTTTTCCCTCCTGGTTTCATCATGAGTTTGTCTTAGCTCATATCGATACTTAAATTTAAATTTAAATTTATTAAAATTAGTTAATGAATTTGAAAGTCTAAATTTCCTTGACATTTTATTCCGATTCCGTGAGTGTGCTTATTTTCAGCTCGAGGATTATTTTGTTATAATATATTTGTCTACAGTTTGTGATTTGACGCAAAATTTCCATTTCTCCTAACATCATGACTGAGAATCTTCAGCAGCGTCGAGTTGGGCGTAAAGGCGTGTTGCCAGTCCTAACCTGTGCTTCCGTGCTGACCCCCTGCCTAGTCTCTGTCTCTCCTCTAACGTTTTTCCTTCTTGCTGGAAGTTTGCTCTCATTCAACCTGTCCCAAAGAAGGGTGACCGCTCTCATCCCTCCAACTATCATCCAATTGCTCTCATCTCTTGTATCTCTAAAGTTTTTTAAACTATTCTTGCTTCCAAATTTCTTAAGCATTCGATCTCTTCTCATAATCTGCTCTCAGATCGCCAGTATGGCTTCCTTAAGGGTCGCTCTACTGGTGATCTTCTTTCATATCTTAATAACTCATGGTCATCCAACTTTCGGGACTTCGGTGAGACTTTTTCTGTTGCACTAGACATATCGAAAGCCTTCGATAGAGTCTGGCACAAATCTTTAATTTCCAAACTGCCCTCCTTCGGTTTCTGTCCCTCCATCTGTGCTTTTGTCTCTAATTTCCTTTCCGACCGTTCCATAGCTGCGGTTGTGGACGGCCATCGCTCATTTCCTCATCCTATCAACTCCGGTGTTCCTCAAGGTTCTGTCCTATCTCCTATTCTCTTTCTAATTTTCATAAATGATCTTCTCAACTGTACATCCAGTCCCATCCATTCATATGCAGACGACTCTACCTTACACCACTCAATTCGTTTTCCAGAACGCCCCAGCCAGCAGTCCCTCAAAAGTAAAGGTAATGAAACAATAAAATGCTTATCTTCTGATCTAGATACTATTTCCAATTGGGGTAGAGAAAACCTTGTTGCATTTAATGCGTCCAAAACTCAATTTATCCATCTTACTACCCGTCAGGAACCTCCAGAGGACTATCCCTTATTCTTCAACAATACAAAAATCAACTCTTCATCTTCTCTAAATGTTCTCGGTGTCTCTTTTTCTTCTGCCATCACTTGGAAAGACCATATTACCAGTCTCGCTAAGGCAGCCTCCCAGAAGCTGGGTGTGCTCAACCGCCTCAAGGGGTTCTTTACCCCTGCGCAGCTTCTTGCTCTGTACAGGGGCACAGTGCGTCCTTGTATTGAGTATTGTTCACATGTGTGGGGAGGATCCTCTCACACCGCACTCCTAGATATATAGAAAGGAAAGCCTTTCGTGTCATTAACTCCCGTCCACTCACCAACTCTCTGCAATCTCTCTCTCTTCGCCGCAGTGTTGCATCTCTCTCGCTATTCTATCTCTACTATAATAATCAGTGTTCCTCGGAGCTATCCCAGTGTATACCACCTCCTCTACGTAGGGTGCGTAGTACCCGCCTTGCAACACAGTCCCACCCATACTCTGTGCAACTCTCCAACCCAAAAATGAAACGCTATTCTCAGACTTTCTTCTATTCAGATGCTGAGCTCTGGAACTCTCTCTCAGAATCAGTCTTTCCCTCTTCCTATGACTTAAATTGCTTCAAACTCTGTGTGTCCAGGCATTTTAGGTCAAACGTCCCTTGATTTCGGCCCTGTCACTCTTTGAAATCTGGGGGAGGCACTCGCTGCAGGCAGTTATGCCTTTTGTCTCCCTCATTCACATGGAAAACAAAAAATCGGATATCGATGAATTCCTTGAAACGGTGTCTAGATTTTAAGTGAAAGTCAGGTTACTCAGCATACAAAAACAAATTAACAAGGACGAGGATACTCAAGAGAACCTGGTTACACTTTACAAAACAGATGCCGAATATTTCAAGGAGTTAAAAGAAGATATCCTATATTTAGAAGGCATGCAAGTCATCATTGCTACACTGAAGGGAAGCATCACTACCTAAGTCAAGAAAGAGCCAGCTTGACCAGAGCAAATGAAGTCAAATGTCAAGCTGCCACATCTTACTCTTCCAAAATTTAACAGGGATGCAACGTTGTGGTCTGGTTTTGGGGAAATATTCAGTACACTATTCATGACAACCTTGACCTTAACGACATACAACAGTTCACCTATCTTAACCCGGCAGTTGCGGGAAGACTCTTAAGAGGTCCTACTGGGCAGCTGCGGGAAGCCTCTTAACCCTTGTCTAGCGGGGGGTTTTGGGTTTATTTGGGCATATTCAGGCCCTCCTGCATGATAAATCAAGTATCTGCATGAAAACAAATTTATTGAGCAAAAAACTAGGTGCTAAAAGCTGCAAAATGAGACCAGAACGAGCTACGTAGCACTCGTGGTTCTCATACAGTGATACCAGTAACATGGGAGTTTAGCGTATAGTGGCATATTTTTCCCAGCTATGCTCACTACTGGCTACACTGCCGGCCTCTCGAGAACACGGGGAACATGAGTTAATGGGCGGCGGTAAGCCCTGGGAGTCGGCTGTCTGGGCCGCTGCGCTCCCGGCCATTTGCACTCGATTTTAACCCTTTAAAAGCCTTAATAATGCTCCTAACTTGCTGCAAATTGGAACCGGACTTAGGTCCGACCCCGATCTTTAAGGGTTAAGATCCTAGGCCTAAATAAAAAAACATTTAAAACACCCCAGTGGCACTAAAAAAAAAATGTTTTTGTTTAGGTGAGATCATTTCCCTCTATTACTTGCTACCACTCCTACACATCTGTCCCCCCTCCTTTGCCCTCCTCCCCCCCCCCCCCTTTATCCCCCATCCTCATTTATCAGGTATTTTCTCTATTATTCCCGATATTTATCGAGTATTTTCGTGGGAGGATGGGTGGGACAGAGGGAGGAGTGTAACTCCGACCCTCCAAGCCAGTCTGAAAGCTACCCTGGTCTCTCATTGCCACGCGAGACACGAGAGAGTGAGGGTGTTAGTCTCTCACTGCTCAAGGCTAGATTACGACCGCGGGGCTAAAATATAAAATTTTCACCAGCCAATTGTTGTTACCACTGGTTTTATTGCTTTCCCATGTTCATCTATCTATCTATCTATCTATTGCCTGACGCCGTGATCCCCAAAGGTGTGGCCACGAACGAACCGCCCCCATGCACCTCTGTCCCCAGTCAGTCGACGCCCCCCCCCCCCCCCCGCACCGCCCTCGTTCATGTACTTCCTCACTCCATCCTTCCACCTCATATTCGGTCTACCTCACCCCCTCTGTCCCTCCACCTCGCTCTCGTACACCCTCTTAGTCATTCTCTCGCTTTCCATACGTTCCATATGGCCGAACCATCTCAAGTTGTTCCTTTTCACACTTTCCAGCACATCTACCTCCACACCACACCTCCTTCTTACTTCCTCATTAGTCTGTCTATCCCTCCATGTAACTCCGCACGCACTCCTTAAGTAATTCATTTCCACTGCTCTCACTCTTGGTCTGAGTCTCTCAACCAACGTCCATGCTTCGCTTCCGTAAGTCAGTGTCGGGATTACCACACTGTCATGCAAGGACTTCTTCACTTCCATACTGACCACCCTATTTCTTGTTACTGCTTTTAGCGTTCCTACAACCCTCTTCCCCTGTTATACCCTCTCCCGCACTTCTTCATCCATAGTCCCATCTTTACTCAACACACTGCCCAGATACTTAAAAGAGTTGATGATCTCCATGGCCTGACCGTTCAGCTTCACCTCACACTCTGTGACTTCACCCCTTTTGAAGACCATAACCTTGCGCCTCCCCGTATTTACCTTCAAATTCCGTTTTTCGCACACTGTTCCAAACTCATTTACCAGACCCTGCAACTCCCATTCATTATCACTCATCAGAGCTGTATCATCCGCAAACAGCAGTATAGGTAGCTTCCACTCAATTCCTTCCCTTTTCAGCGATACACCAACATCCACTGCTCTTGATAGTATTTCTTTCATGACTCCATCCATATATACAGTAAACAACCACGGGGACATCACACACCCCTGTTTCAAACCAACATTCAGGTCAAAGAACTCGCTCTGCTCACTCTCCACACATACTGCCGCCTTTGCACCCTCATACATGCTCTTCACTGCTTTCAGCAACTTGCCCTCTACTCCGTATATTCTTAGTACTTTCCACAAACCTTCTCTATCCACTCTGTCATAGGCCTTCTCCAAGTCCATAAAGGCAACATACACCTTTTGTTTCTTCTCCAGATACTTCTCCACAACACAATTCAGGGTAAAAATCTAATCTACATATCCTCTTCCCTTCCTAAAACCTCCCTGCTCATCGCCTATCCATTTCTCCGTTCTCACTCTCACTTTCTCAATCACTACCCTACTGTATACCTTCCCTACTACGCTTAGAAGACATATTCCTCGGTGGTTACCACACACTCCTCTTTCCCCTTTGCCCTTTTATAGGGGGACTATTATGCCAGTCTTTCAGTCACCAGGTGCACTCCCCTTCTCCCATGCTAGTTTGCACATTTTCCATACCCATTATATCACTATCTCACCACCATACCTCAACATTTCCCCACACACTCCATCTGTTCCTGGTGCTTTCCCCAACTTCACTCTTTTCATGGCTTCCAACACTTCTGACCTCCTGATCCCCACCTCCTCCTCCACTACTTCTCTTCTTCTCCCTCCCATACCATATCCAGCTATGTTTGCTGGCTCTTCATTCCTTACATTTAGCAACTCACTGAAGTACTCCCTCCATCTTTCGACTCTCTCTTGCTTCTCGGCTAGCATTATCCCATTCTTATCTTTCACACCCTTACTGTTTCCCTTGCTACCTTCCCTAACTTTCTTGACTTTTTTCCAGAACAGTCTCTTACTCTCCCTCCATTTTACACTCAGATTCCTTCCAAATTCCTCATCTACTCTTCTCTTACTTTCCTTCACTACTCTCTTCACCACCCTCTTACTCTCCACGTACCTCGCTCGTTTCTGTCTCTCGGAATCTTCATTCCCTCTACTACCCAACCAGTCTCTATATGCTTTCCACTATATCACTGGTTTTATTGCTTTCCCATGTTCATAATTTTATATTAAAAGTAAAATAGGTGCATATGGATATGTATTAATTATATGTATGATAAATTAACGATTTTAGGGAGGAATGAATCAGAATACCTTCGCACCGCGGGCACATTTAAATACCATTCCTCCCTCTCCGCCCTCCTCTCTCTTACTTATGCCTAATATCCTAATCTCTTCAAAAGATGTACTTTCTACCCTCTCTGGGCTTAACACTAATAAGGCGTACGGTCCGGACGGTGTTCCTCCTGTTGCTCTCAAAAACTGTGCTTCCGTGCTGACTCCCTGCCTAGGCAAACTCTTTCGTCTCTGTCTATCCTCTAACGTCTTCCCTTCATGCTGGAAGTTTGCTCACATTCAACCTGTCCCAAAGAAGGGTGACCGCTCTCAACCCTCCAACTATCGTCCAATTGCTCTCATTTCTTGTCTTTCTAAAGTTTTTGAAACTATTCTTGCTTCCAAATTTCTTAAGCATTTCTCTTCTCATAATCTGCTCTCAGATCGCCAGTATGGCTTCCTTAAGGGTCGCTCTACTGGTGATCTTCTTTCATATCTTACTAACTCTCGGTCATCCTCCTTTCGGGACTTCGGTGAGACTTTTTCTATTGCACTAGACATATCGAAAGCCTTCGATAGAGTCTGGCATAAATCTTTAATTTCTAAACTACCCTTCTTCGGTTTCTATCCCTCCATCTGTGCCTTTGTCTCTAATTTCCTTTCTGGCCATTCCATAGCCGCGGTTGTGGACGGCCATTGTTCACTTCCTCACCCTATAAACTCCGGTGTTCCTCAGGGCTCTGTCCTATCTCCTATTTTCTTTCTAATTTTTATAAATGATCTCCTTAACTGTACCTTAATTCCCACCAATTCATACGCAGACGACTCAACATTACACTACTCCATTACTTTTTCAGAACGCCCCAGCCAGCAATCCCTCAACGACAAACGTAATGAAGCCATACAACTCTTAAATTCTGATCTAAATACTATTTCCAATTGGGGCAGAGAAAACCTTATTAACTTTAATGCTTCCAAAACCAAATTTCTCCATCTATCTACCCGTCAGGATCTCCCAGCGGACTATCCCTTATTCTTCAACATTACAAAAATCAACCCTTCATCTTCTCTCAATATTCTTGGTGTCTCTTTTTCTTCTGCTCTCATTTGGAAGGACCATATTACCAGTCTTGCTAAGGCAGCCTCCCAGAAGCTGGGTGTGCTCAACCGCCTTAGGGGGTTCTTTTCCCCTGCACAGCTTCTTGCTCTGTACAGGGGCATAGTGCACCCTTGTATTGAGTATTGTTCACATGGGTGAGGAGGTTCCTCTCACACCGCACTCCTAGACAAGATTGAAAGGAAGGCCTTTCGTATCATTAACTCCCGTCCACTCACCAACTCTCTGCAATCTCTCTCTCTCCGCCGCAATGTTGCATCTCTCTCGCTATTCTATCGCTACTATAATAATCAGCGTTCCTCAGAGCTATCCCAGTGCATACCACCTCCTTTACGTAGGGCACGTGGTACCCGTCTTGCAACTCAATCCCACCCCTACTCTGTGCAACTCTCCAACCCAAGAGTGAAACGTTACTCTCAAACTTTCTTCTACTAAACAGCTGAGCTCTGGAACTCCCTCCCAGAATCATTTTTCCCCGCTTCCTATGTGTGCTTCAAATGTGTATGTGTATTGCTTCAAACTCTGTGTGTCTAGGCATTTTTGCTCGAACGTCCCTTGATTTTGGCCCTGTCACTCTTTCAACTATGGGGGAGGCACTCGCTATAGGCAGTTATGCCTTTTGCCTCCCTCAATCACATAGAAAAAAAAAAAAAAAAAACATAGCTGCGCAGTTGAGGTTAAAAGTCAGCTTCTGGGTGAAGCACATAAGCTAGTCGATGGTTTTATTGTAGAGAGCGTGAGTTATGCCCCTGCGATTGAGCTCCTACAAGGCACATACACATATAGATCGCATAAAGGCTGCTTATGTCATTCATACAGTTTAGCAAACTAGCGACCCCCAGATGCCAGGCTGATGGTTTGAAGAATTTCTATGCTAACATGAAGAGTGTGACGAGGTCCATCATTAGCCATGGAATTTGTTTGGAGGAGTTCTGCGTGACGACTCTTGTCAACAAGCTACCGCCATCACTGAAGGAAACTATAAAACACGAAATGGGAGATTTGAGCCTGGCTTACAAGACATTTACCCAATGTTTCCAGGCTGAAGTTTACAACAAGGTAGATTAAGACAAAGTAGGAAGTACGCCAATGGCTACTACTGCGTTTACCACTCAGAGTGATAGCAGAAAATTCAAATGTGTCTTGTGAAGTGGTACTAATAATTGTTGGTAAAAGTGCTTGAATTTCAAAAGAGGGCCCCTTAAAGTGAAAATAGCCTGCCAAATACATCTATACACTAGGTGATTATCAAGTGAGCATCGCCATCTTGGTTGTACTATCCCTAATATAAGAAGCTTCAAGTTTAACACTACCATTCCTTATGCACACAAAAACAAAGGAAGGAAGGCAGGCCGGAGGAGGATAACCATAAGAGAGAGCATACTACTACTTCGTCAATTACTATGTCCATTACTACAGGTAAACAATCTGTAACCTCTCCTACCGTACAGCCGCCGGTAAAAGATAAGGAAAACAAATGTGTAAAGGTCAGCTCGCTACTCGATCAGTGTTCTCACAGATTATTTGTGAATGCTTCTGTTTTATCCTCCCTTTTCTATGACTCAAAAGAAACTGAGGAGTTATGTCTTCATGGATTTACCGGAAAACAAACCTCTCGGGAATATCCTATAGTAGCACTGCACTATAAACACTGAGGTAAATTTCATCGACTAGATGCAGTAGTAGTTGATGCATTGCCTGAAGTCTGAGATGGTTAAGTTGCAATATAAAGGCTTAAGATTAGCTGACCCTCATGTAACGGACACAGACTTTCAGTAAGGCTACCCGATCCTGCCATCCGGCGGCGCTTGTGGCACCTTGGCGCTGCCGACTGGGAGACTCTTCAGCAGTTCTTCTTTGACTTCCCATGGAATGATTTTTGCTTCCGTGGCCGGTTAAGAGAGAGCTTAACGCATTACTGAAGTAATCCTATTGGGCATGGAGGCATACATTTCAATTTCTTTCTCTCAGACTAATGCAAATTGGTTTTGGTTTACTCACGCCTGTTCTACTGCTGTCCGTAATAATGAGGAAGCATTCAAACGGTACCAACGCCTTCAAACTCAAGAATCTCATTCTTTCTGTGTTCTGCCCAGAATCAAGCCAAATCTGTCCTTCGACTCGCCAAACACTCATCAATAATAAATGCACTGAACTATCCAACTCTAGCTTTTCCCAAGCTTTCTGGCATTTAGCCAAAAACCTCTCCAACAATTTGTCTTACTCGTCTTCCCACACTGATGGCACAACCATCATTTATTCCTCTGACAAAGCTGAACTCTTCGCTCAAACTTTTGCTAGATACTCCACCTTGGATGGTTCCGATGCTGTTCATCTCTCTCCACCTCCCTCTCTCCTACTTATGCCTAATATCCTAATCTCTTTCAAAGATGTACTTTATATCATCTCTGGGCTTAATACTAAGAAGGTGTATGGTCCGGATGGTATGCCTCCTGTTGTACTAAAAAACTGTGTTTCTGTGCTGACTCCACGCCTAGGCAAACTCTTCCGTCTCTATCTCTCCTCTAACGTCTTCCCTTCTTGCTGGAAGTTAGCTCTCATGCAAACTATCCCACCCGCCAAAGGCGGGTGCCCAACTCCGAAAGGAGTTGAAGTAGGGGAGCTATCACCCCGCCAAAGGCGGCTTTCTAGGGCCTTTCCTAGCTGATGCTGAGAGGATTGGGTTCTAGTCATGTGGTGATGGGCTGGTCTATCAGAGTGAGAGCTGAGCGATCTCTGCCATACCCATAGCTTACTCTGACTGTTCATTTTACTTATATATCTTCTAGATCTCAAGTGACGGCGTCTTTTCCATGGATCGACCTCCTTACTGCCAACCTAAAAGTTGGCAGATTGGGAGTCAAAGCGTCACATTTTTCCCTTGCCCCTCAACTTTCCCTTCATAATTGCTGAGGGGCACAGGGCCTTGGGTGGGGCTTTGGTTTCCCGGGCGTTTCCGCGCCCTCCTCAGCTCCCTGCCTTAGAGTGGCTTCGGTCACCTGGGTTTTGTTAGTGGTAAGCAGGGAGGGTTTTGTGGGGGCGCTCTATGGCCTTGGCCTTGCTCGGGACCTTGGGGCTGTTCGGCCAGGCAGCCTGGGGAACAACAACAACAACAACAAATATCCCAAAAAAGGGCGACCGCTCTCAAACCTCCAACTATCGTCCAATGGCTTTCATTTCATGGATCTTTAAAGTTTTGAAACTATTCTTACTTCAAAATTGTTTAAGCATTTATCTTCTCATAATCTACTCTCTGATTGCCAGTATGGCTTCCTTACTTACTTGAGTTTACTTGAGTTGTAAGATGTATGAAGCTCAGCTTATGTGCCTCTCTGTCATCCTTTTCAGGATATCAGGCTCTTGGGGGTTGTACGTCTCGCTATACTTGACTGGATTGCTCTTCCAGTGCTTTTCCAGGTGTGACTTGAACTGATTTAAGGTCTCACTTGCAACAACTTCTTCTGGCAAGGAGTTCCAGATGCCAATCACTCTTTGTGAGAAACATTGATGTCTTGCTAACTTCTTGTACTGCAGATTACATAGTTTCCTTGAATGTCCCCTTGTTACGGATTGTCTTGCTAGGTGAAAAAGTCTTCCTCCTCCAGCTTGTCAACGCCAATCAGTATCCTGAAAACTCGCAAAACATCCGCCCTTTTCCTTCTGTACGACAAGCTAGGGAATTCCAATTTCTTCATCCGCTCAGAGTATTAAATGTCCTTAATTTCATAGACAAGCTTAGTCATACGGTGTTGGATCTTCTCCAAGATGTCCACATCTTTCTTGTATATGGGGGACCATACTGTAGAGCAATACTCAAATCTGGGTCTTGTATAGCAAGATCAACCTTTTGCAATCCAAAAAACGAAAGCATCTCTTCACAATGCCCACTATAGAATTTGCTCCTTTGGCTATGCTTATTAATATGGCTGCTAAAATTTAGGGATGAGTCAAACAGCACTCCCAGATCCTTCTCTTTGTCGGTTTCTGCAATAACTGCATCCTGGTTGTCTTGATCGAGGAATCTAGGTGGTATACTTTCCAAGGATTAGCTTTACCATAATGCATCGCCTTACACTGTGCCCGGTTTAGGGTAAGCTGCCAAACCTTGGGCTTCCAAATTTCTCTGTGTTCACCTTCTTATATATCTTAGTACAGTATCATCCGGAAAAAGTTTAACGCTGGAGCTCACCACATCTGACAGATCATTCACAAACAGCACAAAACTAATTGGTCCCTGGACCGAACCCTGAGGAACTCCACTCAGCACCGGTTTCCATCCAGAAAATACGCTGTCCACAGAGACTCATTGCTGCCTCTCCATCAAGAAATCCTTAATCCAGTAATATACTTACCAACTGATACCATAATTCCACGATTTCATGAGCAGTCTTCAATGGGGGACACTATCAAAGGCTTTGCTATAATCCAGGTGTATGCAATCGAATTGAATCATCTCATCTAGCATCTTTGTCCAGTGTTCAGTGACTTCCAATAACTGAGTAGCACAAGACTTTCCTTCTCTGAATCCGTGCTGATGCTTAGTTAAAATATAATTTATTGCCATGTGCTCCAATACTGCTGCTCATATAATTTTCTCCATAACTTTGCCAATTATACATGTTGGACTCCCTGGTCTGTAATTACCACATTCTGTCCTCTTTCTTTTCTTGAACATTGGTACTATATTTGCCCTTTTCCAGGATTTGGGTACAATTCCTTCCTCCAGCGATCTCCTGAATATAACCAACAGTGGCTCTGCAATTTCATCAGCAACCTCCTTCTAGACACGGGAGTGTATTCCATCTGGTTCAGGTGACTTATCAATTTTCAAAGCAGCTATATCTTTCTTCTTCAAATTGACTGATATGTTAGTCTCTGTTAGTATAGACTTCAAACGGATTTGAGCCAGCATTGGCATGACATCTGCATTCTCTTCAGTAAACTTGTCAGCAAGGATATAATTTAAAATTGCTGCATTTTCCAAACTCGATGTTGTCAAGGATCCATCCGGTTTCTTAAGTGATGCCACCCCAGATCTTTATGTCATTTTGCTCTTCACATATGACAACAATTCCTTAAGAATTGTCTTTACGTTCCTGGCTATTTCATTTTCATAGTTTCTCTTGTCCTTGTCCACTTCCCAGTCAGATGTATTTCTTACTGTGATGTATTCATTTCATCTTACCTCTGACTTTTCTTTCTGAAACCTGTTTCATGTTCTATGTTTTTCATTAATATAGTGTGTTTTTGCCTTACTCATCCACTGGGGCTCCTTGTGTGTGACATGTCTCATTTTAGGAATAAATTTGTCTATAAGGTCAGCCATTGTTTCCTCGAAAAAATGCCACGACATCTCTGTATTTCTATCCTTGAGTACCTCTTCAAAATTCACCATCAGCAGTGCTTCTCTCATGGCATCATAATTTCCCTTACGATAGTTCATAGACACCCTTTCAGAGTCAACATTGTTTTTCACGTAAATGTTGAAAGTCAGTAGAACATTATCACTTTTCCCCAGCGGTGAACCATACGAGACATTATCTACCATTTCTTCCACATTTGACAATATCACCTCGAGTTGACTAGGAGTTTGGCCTTGGCAATATCTAGTGGATTCAGTGACATGCAGAGTCATAAAGAGATCATTCACGCCATCTAGAAACACAGCTGCTGGATGATCTGGCCTACACTCAACTCTATTTTAAGACCAGTTAATCTCTTTGAAATTTAGGTCACCACATATCACTTGATGTCTGCAACCCCATTAATGAGCCTCCCTTAACATTTCACTTATCTTAAGTGAATTATCCAAGTTAGATTTTGGGCTGCGGTAAACATTACCTAATAGAAGTTTCTCATTGTTTTTTAAGTTGATTTTGCACCATACAGCTTCCTTGAAATCTGTGTCTAGATAACCCTTTGTTACCACAAGATTATTCACAACGGAAGTATGACATTGTACGCCTCTCTTCATTTGCCCTTCAGGTATTATTACCTGGAATCCCGATATTAGAAAAACTATCTTGACATCCAACTCTTCATCATAATTCTTAGGTAACACCTGCAGTCATGCACAGTTATTATATCAGGTTTTTCTATCGCCACTCTTGCCTGAAACTTATCTTATTGGTTAGCACATCAACATTGGCATTTAATATTCTAAGTTTTGTTTTCCCATTCCATTTTTTTTGTTTAATCTGACTTTACACTTATCTTCCGCTGCTCTCTACACTGTTGAGACTTCTGGTGAATCTGTCCCCTGATCCGCCCCTGGTCCGTTGACTTCTGTAACAACTGTATCTTGCGCGTGAGGTATGAAAATTATTTCTCACAATTCTGCCACCACAAATCACAAGGTCAGCTTCGCCTTTTGCTTTCCTATCATCCAGCTCCTTTTTCAAGTTCTTAAAGCCCAACCTTTCAGACTGAGATTTGTCCTGGCTAATGAACTGTGTATGGATTATAGGATTTTTGGCTCTCCTCAATTCACTACATTTCTCCAGCACCTTATCTCTATCACTTTCCAATGTAACTTTGAGCGGTCTCTGTCCAGTACCCAACTGACCACCATTTGACTGACTAATTTTCTTACCGATCCTCCAATTTGCGTTGATTCTCACATTTGTAACACCAACCTTGGACTCCAACATATCTCTGATTTTGTTCATATCATGTAATTTCTTCTCATCTGGGTTGAGAATGATAGATTCTTCCATCCTGAATATTATAAGATTCTTCTTTCTCTTATCATTCTCCTCTGCCTACCTCCTCAGAACACTAATTTTGATTTCCAGGGCCACCTCCACTTTCTTATCAATCGCTACACTAACCCTATTAAAAGGACTAGCTTGTAGATCCCTTGATGAAGCTTCAACATCATTATCCTTAACCTTTAGTTCAGCTTCTACCAACTTCGCTTCAACATTCCCCAACCTGTCATCAATGTCTTTCTTAGCTATCATTTCCATCTGAACACATTCCTTGTTCCCTTTACAAGAAACAAGAAACAAGAAACATTCCTTGTTCTCAGAAACTTCGGATTCCAGGTGGCCATGCTCGTATCTCAGCGCTAAACGCTCTTCTTCCAAATTTTTCACATACTTATAGAGTTAATCACACCCTCTTTTGCAAAAACTACAGTCCCAGTGAAACTGCTCTCCTACCTTTTAATTATTCATAAATTAATAAAATATGGGAGCAATATCCTCACAGGTAATATGAAACCACACTACTCATATTTCACACTGCATTGCAGTGCATGATTGCATCACACTTTCCGCACTTTTCCTTGAAACTTCTTGTTTTTGGCCCAGTCTGGTCTGGCCTAGCACTTGCAGTCTCTCCTACCTTGTTTACAGTTTCATTGTCAGCCATTTTGGTACCCTTGGCGTTCTCACTCTGACTCGGTTTTATTTTCAAAGAAAAACACCAGTTATACTTTCTGTACTTGCACCAAAAGTTCACAGTGTCTAGTTCACGCAATCCTAAAGTCTTTCACGGCTTTCCTCATATATTTCACTCTGAAAACTTGGAGACACCGCGAGGCGTACACTCCTCCCGAGCTCTGGTGTTTGTTCCTTAAGGGTCGCTCTAGTGGATATATTCTTTTATATCTTACTAACTCTTGGTAATCCTCCTTTCGGGACTTCGGTGAGACATATTCTATTGCACTAGACATATCGAAGTCCTTCGATAGAGTCTGGCACAAATCTCAATTTTCTAAACTACCCTCTTAATATTGAGTAACCTATAACCTAGTCAACAATGTACAGAAGTTGTTAAGAAAGCAAACAAAAATATAGGTTTTATACGTATTCTTTTGAGCATAAATCCAAAGATGTAATCCTCACTCTTTACAATTCGTTAGTCCGACCACTTCTGGAATATTGCGTTCAGTCCTGGTGCCCCTACTACCAAAATATATACACAAACTGGAGCGAGTAAAACGTAGAGTCAAAATTATACTGTGTTTGAGGATCAAACCATATGAGGAGCATCTTGAGGAATTGAATTTATTTTCCCCTAACACAGAGTAGATTAAGAGGTGACTTAATTCAAGTTTTCAAGATGATCAAAGGCATTGATAATTTGAACTGCAGTAAGTAGGCCTACTTTAAAATCGAACAGTCAAATTACACAAGGGAAAATGGGTATAAAATCATTGGTAACTCGCATGAATCTAAGAACTTCTTCTTTAATTGAGTTGTCAATCTGTGGAATTGGCTTCCCCGAGATGTTTTAGACTGCAACACCGTCGATTCTTTTAAAGTTCGTTTAGACAAGCACCTTGCCCCAAAACAACGGATGACTGCATTTGTAAATGAATACATTATTTCCTTAGTACTGTATTGATATTCTATTAACCTAATTGAATTCACACTTTATCATAATTATCATCTCTGAGAAACTGTTGGGCGCTTAAAACATCAGTACCTTAGAGAGCAAGTAACCTTGAAGGGTCACAAGACCACTTGTAGCTTGATTTCCTTTGTACTCTTTTGGTTTCATCCCTCTACCTGTGCCTTTATCTCTAATTTCCTTCCTGACCGTTCCATAGCTACGGTTGTGGACGGTTATCAGTTATTTCTTCATCCTCCCAATTTAGGTATTCCTCAGGGTTTTGTCCTATTTGCAATTATCTTCCAAATATTCATAAACGATCTTCTCAGCTGTACCTCCAGTCCTATCCACTCGTATGCTGACGAGTCTACCTTACACTGTTCAATTAGTTTTCCAGAACACCTCAGCAAGCATCCCTCAAAAACTCAAGTGATGAAGCCATAGAACACTTATCTTCTGATCTAACAACCATTTCCATTTGGGGCAGAGCAAATCTTGTTGCTCTCAATGCTTCCAAAACCTAATTTCCGTCAAAAACTTCAAAAGAACTATCCTATATACTTCAACAATACAAAAATTAACCCTTCATCTTCTCTCAATATTCTCAGTGTCTCTTTTTCTTCTGATCTCTCTTGGAAAGACCATATTAACCCACTCATGCTAAAACAGCTTCCCAGAAGCTGGTTGTATCATTACTCTAATATTTGTTATTAGTTAACTGTGTATGTACGTATCATGTTTTAATTGCATATAGGCTATTATGTACACGTTGATACTAAATATTATGCTTTGTATTGTACTGATTTTCTTAACTTCATTGATTTGTATCAAATTGTATATATGATTCGATTAGATTGTACTGTTAGGCATATTTCAATGCATAGGCATATCTGTATAAGTATAAATAATTTGTAAAACATAAATGTTATATGTAAAAGAAGTATGCTCCTAAAAAATATTGCAAAAGGCAGTAGGAAGGCAACACTTTTTGTTTTTATTAGCAACTCACACATAATTTAGGACGGGTATTTAAGCCTCACTCTCCCCCTGTTTTTCTTGTATTACCCTGAAGATGTCTTGAGAGAATAGACAAAAGCTTGGTGTTCCATTGTATGAATTTTCCTAGCGAGTTTTACTACATAATTTGATCACATGTATTTGTGATTTAACCTCCCCACACACACACACACACACATATATATATATATATATATATATATATATATATATATATATATATACAGTATATATATACAGTATATACCTGTATTTGTATACTGTATAGTGTTAGCGTATATCTCGCTTGAATATGAAACCGTTAAAGAGTGTTATGATTTTTATCAGATAGCCAATGAGGCTGAAAATACCAACATCACTAATCCGCATGATCATAGACTGACATTAATTGCAACTAGATAGCTTTTGTCCCCCCAGGGGGCAGGCCATACGTCAGGAACCAGACTGTCTGGAGATAATCTACACTGCCATCATTTTTTTTTCTTGTTTAACTACACCTGCACAAAACCAGAGAATTCAAGTAAAAAGCACTGCCACCGTGACCAAGTATTTAAATGTGTGTGTGTGTGTGTGTGTGTGTGTGTGTGTGTGTGTCTGTGTGTGTGTGTGTGTGTGTGTGTGTGTGTGTGTCACTCATACTGGGAAGATAATTATTCTAGAACATGGAAAGTGTGTCAGATGTTAAAATCTTGACAAGCTCATGGGCTTGTTACCTAGCATGTTTTTAACTTTCAAACTAGCATTTGACATCCGTTGCCGTGTTCTCAAAAAGTGTAATATTGCATAATCCCTCTTATATCCCAGATTACACCATAACTTAAGTTTTTCCTATACTAAATGCTTCTTGGATTCATGTGCATGTCCTTCTGAAAGTCCAAATACTGACTAAGGTAATTGCTTCCTATTTCACCATCAGCTTCATTTAACTTCCATTAAGGGGTTTTCCCACATTCACGATTTTCATCGCCGATCCCACACAATTGCCCATAATCGTATGAAGTCGCATATAAAATGTGTATAATCTCATGACTCGCCG
Organism: Paralithodes platypus; assembly: GCA_032716605.1. Lineage (NCBI taxonomy): Eukaryota > Metazoa > Arthropoda > Malacostraca > Decapoda > Lithodidae > Paralithodes > Paralithodes platypus. The sequence goes on from CM064549.1 coordinate 22,907,977, forward strand.
ATGAATCTCATGCGTCGCACAAAAGAAATCACGACTGGTCACGATGCACATGAGTCATCGTAAGCCGCGCCGATATGTTGCCAAATATTTGCCGATGCATTGGCAAGTAGTCTTATGCATCGGCGATGGCCTCGCATGAGAAACCCTGTTATACCGACACAAACTGTCGTACGATGACTCTCAGAGACATAAGATTAGTCTGCAAATCAATCGGCGCATAATCTGCAACATATAAGATGGTTATCGCATAACTTGCCGAAAGTATACCCAAGCCTGGTATGCTCAACAAGAGGGGGCATGACGGTGCACGAGGATATTGTCGATATGCACGATTGCATGAGATTGCCATCGCCGACGCTTGAGTCACAAATCGTCGATTTACACAAGAATGTGGTTGTGGTTATGGTTATGCTTGTGGTGGTAGTGTTGGTGCACGGCCGCGGTGATGGTGTATGGTGGTGATGGTGTATAGCCGTGGTGGTAGTTGTGGTAGTCATGGTTGTTTTTTGTGTATAATTATGGTGGTTGTGGTTGGTAATTGATGGTGAGAGTGTGTGGTTGTGGTAGTAGTTCGGTGGTGGTGGTTGTGGTAGTTGGGTGGTGGTGGGGATTGTGGTGTTTGTGGTAGTTTGGTGGTAGTGGTGGTGGTAGCTTGACGGTATTTGTGGTAGTTTGGTGGTGGTTATGTTGGTTGTGATAGTTTGTTATGGTTGGTGGTGGTTGATTGTTACTGATCTTGGAGGAGACTGAAGGGAGATTATGTGTATGTATTGAGTGCCGTAAACTCACGCAAGTTTGGACATTGACTTTACAGACCATGATTATATAACACAGGAACTAAAGCTAAATGTGTCTATTAATATATATATATATATATATATATACTCAGGCCCAATCCCCACTTTTGCTATTTTTTGTTTTGTTTTGTATTTTATTATATTTTTATTTAATTTTTTGGGGGGGACTTGTGGCCGACTCAAGACAGAGCAAGAACAGGGACAACACAAAACAACAGAAAACAACGAACACACAAAAACAAAATACAAATTCACATACATCTAGGTCATCCAGGAGAAGACCCAGAGACTAGGGTCACCAAGGTCCCTCCAGCACTCCCCCGGCACCCGACCACCCGGAGAGGTTCCGATCTCGGCAGGCAGGCATGCAGCAAAGCCTTACCACCACAAGCCCACCCACCACACTTCCAGGCGCACCCTTCATATTAATCGTGGTGGTTATGTTGGTTGTGATAGTTTGTTCTGGGTGGTGGTGGTTGATTGTTACGGGTCTTGGAGGAGATTGAAGGGAGACCATGATTATATAACACAGGAAGTAAAGCTAAATGTGTGTATTAATATATATATATATATATATATATATATATATATATAGTATAATCCATATTTGTAATTATGCCTATATCCTACCTAAGGTTATTTGTAGATTTGTGTTTTATTCCAAATGAAGCGAAGAGATGAAGAGTTTTTGTATAGTGGGTTGGTGGGTGTCAGTGGAGAGGTACTGTCATGTTGACTACCCCTCCATTGCCAGAGTTGGTAAGTTTAGATTCCGCCTTAGCGGACTTAGAACAACCCCCAGAGGTCCCATAAGCTAAGGCGGCAGTCAGTCATGTCTTTCAAGATGGCTGCCCCCATATTAAGCTTTGAGTATGACCTCAGAAGGACACATGGGGATACTAAGTCGGCACTTGGGAGATATGGCGCCATAGATCGCCCATGCAATGTTTGTGTATCCGGCCCCTGTGTTTTTTAATTGTTATCGTAAAGTATTTTGAAATTAAGTTATCGTTCATTATTTCTGTATCAGGCTATCTTTCTTGGTTTCTCACCTCTGTATTATATCCTTGTAATAGTTGTAGGTTATTTTATTAGGAAAAGTACTACAACAATTAGTATTGAAACACACTTTACATACGGTACGTTGCAGTATCGTCACTGTACGCGTCACTGTAATTTACCCAGCGTAATGAAAGGAACGACCCGCCAAGGGGAGAGGTCTGACTGCTACTGACGCAGAAATTCCTCCCACCCCTCCTTGTGTAAGGAGCAGGGCATGGTAGTGTCACACGTGTGAATACTACTGTGACAATAGTTGCTAGCAATACTTCTGGGAATATTGGTAATTTACTGTGAATCACAAGGAAGCGATCGTGATAACAGAGCTTGCTTAAGCAGAATATACCACAGGTCAAAGGTGATGGTGTGAACTTTTATAGGGAAGGTCACACCAACATATTTACTGTCTTAGTAAAAATGGATATGCTATTAAATATGCTGATGTATATGTGTGTATCCTAGTGTACAGTTGCCTAAAATGCTCTGTTACATTTCGAGCTAGGTGTATTAGTCTCTATTCAACCGAGGTTTGAATTTATTGTTGAAGTCACTCCTTATTTTTCTCAGAGTAATGTTATCTGTTTTGACCTTATAGAATGACATGATATTAACATTAGGATATATATTTTTGGCTCATTCATTGATGTGTTGGTTTACATATTATAGGTTTGATTTCCGGAGGGAAGTAGAGAAAACCTAATATTTAGTAGGGCCCCGTAATCATTGACGATATTGCCTATAAGTATAATAGTCTCCATTCAACATACCGCGCCAGCATTTTGAATCTACCGCCGCGAAAGTATCATGGAGTACTCGTCATAAGTGCACGCTTAATTCCCTTATGGAATCGTCATTATGATCGGGTACCCTACAGAAAAAACTCTGTAAAACATAAAAAAGACAAATTAACTTAATATTTGTTATCATATGACTTACCTCATGTTGATTTCTTGCGTTTTGCATCCCCGAATCCAGGCCCTCTAGCGGCCATCTTCGTCCTTCACTGATATATCAAGAAAAAACTCTAGAAATCAACGAATGGGAAGTGGGATGGATGGGAGGGTCATTTCATCGTCAATAATTATGGGATCCTACTAAATATTAGGTTTTCTCTACTTCCCTCCGGGAATCAAACCTATAATTGAATAGTGGCCCCTTCATCATTGACGATATTGCCTGAATACCAAGTCTGGAGGGGGACATTCGTGACAATATCCTAACCTCAGGGGACAAAATAATCCGTATAACATTTCTTAAGTTTTATTGTATGCAAACAATATATAAAAAATATAAAAGATTGTAAGCGGTGCGTGACATCAAGAAAGTCTGCTTACTCATAACCAGATCTTTTCCTTAAGATTCTTGCATGATACGTTTGGGGACACACATGTGCTCCCTTAAATAGAACTATAACTCTGTAGAATTTAGTTCTAACCTTAAAAATATTTGTACAGTATAATATATGTTTGTACATTCTGATAATACTATATAGTTGCAACTATGCTAGATTTCTTCTTAAATTTAACATAAAATAAAAATCTGCTGAACTTTATAACCAGTTCGATCACAGCTCGTGATTTATCACAGCTCTCTGGCGGACGGAGACTTAGTGAGGTATGGGCTATTCCGCACCCCCTTTCTCTTAAAACAAATCTTACACAATAGAACATAACCTACTGGACCCGTTGTCGTAAAGCTACACAGGTACGCTTTGGTTTATCCAAAGCAACTGACAGGTAACGAGTTACGAAAGTATGATTGGACACCCATAATTGAGTATTAGCTAAGTCTTCTATCGAAAAGTTTTGTAAGAAACGAAGAGAGACTGCCCATTTCCTGATGTCGTGAGCCCTGCCCACCACACCGGGGTTACTTTCTTTAATGATGTCGACTAACAGAGAAGCTAACTTTCTTCTCGTAACATGATTACCTGCCAGGTTCACCCATAGAGCACCTGATTGGTGAGGAGGCGCAGCCCTCATAAACTTAGTTAAGGCCTGTACTGGGCATAAAATATGATGAGAGTGTCCGCGTTTCAACGCCGGAACAGAAAACTCAGAAAATACATGATCAAAATTCTAATTTTTTGCTATGAATGTGGGAGATGGCGCAATTTGTACATGATCGTACAGTCTCCCAAACCTAAGGCAATTAGGTTCGTTGCTCATCGCCGCCAGCTCCGACACCCTATTCCCCGTGGCGAGAGCCATCGGGAAAACAGCCTTCTTTAAGAGTGAATCAAAATCCTGCGTGTTATTGTATTTACGCGATTGAAGCAATGATAAGGCTTTGTCTAGTGACCAGGTGGGCATGAGCTGACGCGGTGGTGGGTGCAGCTTGAAACACGCTCTCATAAACTCTTTCTCCTCCGCCTGCGGTATGGAAAGACCTGTGAGATCAAAGAAGGGAGTTCTGATGGCTGATAAATGATTTTTTAATGTGACTGCTGGTATTTGAAAATCAAGGCTCCCGAGGCATCCGTTTGCCCTGACTCTACAATCCAGGTTGTAAAAGTTTTCCAATGTGATTGATATTGTCTCCTGGTAGACATGGTATATTGGTTCATAAGTTTATTTGTGACACTTTCCCCAAATTGAGCTAACCATTTTGCGTTGTAAATATCCAGAAGGCAAAACTGAGCGAGGTCCGAAGGTTGCCAATCGTGTCTAAGTGGAATGCGGAGACCGGGAGTGTCACCGGGGTCCTGCACCATTCTTGCAACTGATAGTACCACGCCTGAGCCGGCCATAACGGCGCGATCATCGAGACTAAGCCCCGGTAACTTCTTAGTTTGTGAATTACCCGGCACATTAGCACAGAATCTGGTGGTGGAAAAAGATAAATTGAGGGCCACCTGTTCCAGTCCTCTAATAATGCATCCGGTCCCCCCCGCCGGGGTCACCCCCTGGCGAGTTAGGAAGAGAGGGAGTCTGTGATTCTCTTTGGATGCGAACAGATCCACTTGTGGACGGTAAGGCCTCGCAATCATTCTGTCGAAGACGGGTTGTTTGATAGCCCATTCTACTAAGGTGCTTTGCCTCCGGGATAGAGCGTCTGCCCAGACGTTCGACACGCCGGGGAGATATGCTGCATGTAGGTCAATGCCCAGCAATTCTGCTAGGGCAAAGATCTGTTCTGACACTTTGAGCAACTCTCGGGACCTCACCGAGCCTTGTTTCTGAATACAATGGACTGCGGTTAGCTTGTCCATACGGAACGCTATTGATTTTCCTTGTAACGACATGCCGTGATCTTGGAGGAAAAGAGAGGAACTAAAAGCTCTTGCTTGTTGATGTGAAACTGATTGTCTTGGGGCCAAGTGCCCTGCCCTTGATGGCCTAGATTTGACTGATACCCCCAACCTAGTGCTCCTGAAGTGTCTGTGTCTACCATTACCGTAGGTGGGGGAGAAACCCATGTTGTTACAGAGTATAGTGTCTCGGGCTTGGCCCAGACCGATAGTAAGCTGTGGATTAATGGAGGAATTGACCTTAATTTCTTCTCCGGCGAGTAAGGAAAAACTTTGTTGCCTTCCAAGATTAATCTCTTCACTTTCAACCGGCCCAACTTCACAGTTAATTGGATCCAGTTGAGAGAGCCGATCAGAGAATCCCACGTTTTCCTGGTCTTATTCAGAGTGTGGAGAAAAAGAAACAGTTTCCGGCAAAATCTGTCGCAATTGTCCACACTCTGAGTAAGCGTCAGCTTGGTGGTGTCCCAGACCAGCCCTATCCACTGAATATTCCTTGTGGGAATCAGGCGAGACTTCGCCAAGTTCACCTTGAACCCTAGGTTTTGCACATGATTTAATACTTGGTTTGCATGAATGTGACATAACTCCTCCGACTCTGCCACCACTAGCCAGTCGTCTAGGTACCAAAACACCTTTATGCCCTGGATCAACAGTTGCAAAAGGGCTTGCCGGACTAATTTTGTGTAAATTCTCGGTGCCAGGTTTAACCCAAAAGGCATTTTTCGAAAGACATAAGTCTCTTGCCTGACCCTCCGAGCGAGGAATTTCTGGAACCTTTTGTTGATAGGGACATGCCAATAGGCGTCTTTGAGATCTATTGAGCACATCCAACCTTGCGGTGGAAGAGTGAGCCTGATATGATTGACTGTAAGCATCCCGCAGGGTGAATTCTTGATAAAGGTGTTCAGATGCGAGAGATCCAACACTGGTCGCATTTGCACACTGTCCCTTTTCGGCACTAAGAAAAGTCTGGAAGTGAATACTGGGCAAGTTGGTTTTACTGGTGCAATGACCCTTTTGGAGATCATTTCCCGGACCAGGGCCTCCACCTCCTGTGACACATTGTTGCCTTCTAGCGCCTGACGCAGTCGAGGTCGCTGGAGCCACCGCCAGGTGATCCCTTTGCTCACAACTTTCCTGGCCCAAGTTTTCTTGGGCCAGGCCGAGCGGAATAACTGGAACGACCCAGTTTGCAAACTGGGCCAGTTCGGAGAAGCAACTCTCGAATCCGGCGCGTCTATGCATTGCGCTGGGAAACCGAGAGTTTGGGTGGCTTGTTTTTGGAGGGGGAGGTGGGTTGCTATCAGATGGCTGGCTAGTTTTGGCTGACGTCTGCCCCTGATTTGATTTCTGGTGTGGCTTACCTCTATACCCTGAATATTTACCTTGTTTAGGTTTGGGTTGAGTACTTCCCTGCTGAGGAGGAGTTCTGGGATCTCGAGAGGAGTGTTTAGCATGCGGTTGGTTAGGCTTACCTCTGCTCGTTGGTTTCTGAAAGGGCTTCTTAAATGGTTCTCTCCTAGCTTGGGAGGTAACCTGCTTCCACCCATTGACCATATTAAAGACTACACTCCACGTTTCTGAGTTAAGAAGGGAGACAGTGAGTACCGGCGAAAGAGTTACCCGGCGCCCAATGTCATCCGGTAACTTTTTTACTAGATGTACTCTTAGATCTTGGCGGGCTCGAACCACTTCCATGATCGCTATTCTGATGTCTCCTAAGGTTTGAATAGAATTCTGCAATAAAATTCTTCATGACAAGTCAGTAGCCTTCCTAACATTTGGGTCAGCAATGGCTGAGATAGTCCTGGTAAGAGAGACAGCAACCTGGCGGTTGAGTAAATACTGAGAGAACATCCGGTAGGCTTTGTTTCGTAATTTAAAATCCCTTTCCAAATGAGCTGCCGGAGGAGTGCAAAAGGGTTCATCTAGAGTATGGAGGGCTACTTTGGGTGCCGCTAAAAAGGCCAACAAATCCGGTGACACCCCGTCAGCCGTCTGTACAGGTAACGAGAAATAATTATGAGATTCCTGTGGCACCTGATGAGAGGACTTAGACGTAATGGTTGATGCAAAAACCTGAGCCTCTAACTCCCAATCTACCCAGGGACCCACCCCTATCCTCCCCATTTGCAGGACTGGTGTATGCGACTGATCCAGTACCGGAATTGTATCCAGTTCTGGCATGAGAGCATTCCAAGCCTTGACATCATTAACGCCATCGGCTTTAGACCAGTCCGCAAAGAGTCGTGCAGATGAGGCGGCGGGAACTGCCGGGGCAGCTGTGTAAACAAAGAAGTCTGGATTAAAAGAACTAGGTATAGCTTTGATTGATACATCCAGTAATCTTCCTGCATCGTCCTTCGCCCTGAACTTTCTGTTTTTGTTTATCTCAATTGTCCACTCACTAGGGACCGGAAGGTTTCCTGAAATGGTGGGTTATGCTAATTGTGGGTTTAATGGCGTTGCCGGGACCCATGAACAGTCAGGTCCATAGAGGAGAGGCATAGGGCCTTTCCTCTGAGAAACCTTATCTAAGGGAGGAGGAGTAATATCCGAGATCGCTCTAACATTAGTGGTAGTCAGCGTGGCTGGCACTATAGTGCCGGAAGCCGCGGTTACTGACGGAGACAGGGACATAGGAGGCACAGAGGCTGGGGGGGAAAGAAAACCCGATGGTTGTAAAGGTCTTATCATGGAGTGACTCGTGGAAACTACAGGTAGCCTGGCAGGGGGGTCAGAGGAGGTAGGGAGATTATACTGTTGCACAACTTCATGTAAGATATCACTTATTTCATCTGAGGTAACACACTTACTGTGGGATCTCATATAAGATTGGGAGCTAGCTTCAGACTCCTCACCCGTTAGACCTGGTGGAGCTGAGGATAAAGACACTTCCTCCGGCTCAACCTCCTCAGAAATATCCTGTTGTGCCTCCAGCGTCTGATCCACTGGTGGCCACACCAAATCAGGGACAGACGAAGATAACATATCAATATTACTCTCAATCAATGGTTCCTGACTTATTCTAACCCTGTCATGAGATAGCTCCGATTGACGCCAGCACCCCCGCGCCACAGGTGGCTGTGAGTCTTGGATGATTTGGGAGCTATCAAAAACTTGTGAACCCTTATATTGCTCGGTCAGGACTCGTCTAGTTCCGGCGGAGAAGATAGTACGTGGCACATAATTCAACTTAGGAATAGCAAAGGTGAAATCAGGTGGTACACTTAAAGATTGTTCATGACCCGGTTGGGACTCAATGTCTTCTGACCCCACTTCCGAGCGGCCGGCGTTAACGTTGGGCGAGTCGGAGATAGGAGAAGAGGGAGATGGCTGTGGGGTCTCTTTCCGGCTGCCACTGCGTGACTGATAGTCCTCCTTCCGGCGTTTGTGAGACCGGGAAGACTCAGCCGAAGAGTGTCTTCTTCGGGGAGACCTCGACCTCGACCTCGACTTACGCTTTGGTGAGGGTGAAAGTTTCCTCTTTGGTTGGTCGGGAGGGGTGGGGGGGGGGCAACCTCGGTAATTTCACTGTCATTGCCACTGCTGCTACTCACTACCTCTTTGGAAAGGGTTTTAGATTTCACTTAGGTCTGACAGATTTATGGGAGGCTGGTTTGACCAGAGGTGACTTTATTATTAATTGTTCCCCGAGGGCCTCGTCATCACAGTGAAGAGCCTTATGGGCAGTGTCTTTGGCATAAGTGTTAAAAATGGCTTTTATTTCTTGCAAAGCTGCCAAGCACGACAAGTCTTTCTTGGTGAACAAAGCCGTTTTCAAGTCGGCACAGATGGAACAACGATTTGACATCCACAAGCCTCTAGAGCGGTCTAAACACTTAATACATCTTAAGGGGACCGACCGGTTAATTACCCAACTTCCAGGTCTTACTATATATTTAACACCTTAAGAGCGGCCTATGCGGTTTATTTATATGTACCGCCCAGCGGGGTGTTTTTAGCCAAAATAGGGCTGTTTACGTGATCATTTTCATGCCTAAATAAGACCCAGAACGTAAAACAAGTATCTATCCCTGAAAGGGCATAAACAGAGCTTTCGAATGACACCATAACGATCCTTTTATGATGGCTAGTTTTCTTGCAATAACCGTGCAACGCGAGTGCAAAAAGCATGTAATTAGCCACTTTCCCGATACAATTCCTTATATAGCGAGTGAGAGAGGGAGGAGGGAGCTGGGATTCGTGTCAGTATGTTCGCCGCGGTGGTCTGGAACAGTCATACGCTCGCTACTCTCCTGCCACCACTTGTCTCTCTCTCTCAGCAACATTACGTGCTGAAATTGCCACTCGACCTATGTCGAGCGCCGCCACATAGTCCAGCTTTATTTAACTCGACTTATGTTGCTCGCCGCTTATTAAGGGTTAAATAAAATTTGGCACAGGTGTATATGACCATAAAACTAGATCAAAAAAATGTTTATTTTATTTTATTTTTGCTTTTTTCTTGCAATTTAGGTAAACAAAGGTTGAAAATCATAGTACTTCAGAAAATAATAAACTCCTACAAAAATCCCCATAGCACATGTTTTATGTGATCAAACAACTCACAAAAGGTGTATCTATAGTTTCTATGAAACACATTTTATATATTTTGTGTATTTGTTCGATTTAGGTGATGACGGATTCAGGCGAATATATTTATAGAAAATTAAAATTTTGACGACATATTTTGAATTTTTTTAAATTATTAGAGTAAATTTGGTTTATAGGCCTTTTAGTGTGTTTAAGTACCTTTCCAATGGTATATAAACCATTCCTATAGGTTCAATAATAACTGTAAAATAACATCCGATAGTGCGGTAATATAGGTTCTGAGAAAAACAGGTGAAAGTCTAAGGTCATTAGGTGAACAATTTTACTTTTGTTTTTTAGATTTACAATATTTTATGCGGGAACATGGCAAAGTAGAAGATAAAGCGTATGGTAGGTTGTAGAGTAGCTTACGCTCTTTCGATTTATATAGGTATGCTCCTCGTACGACCAGTAGTTACTGAGCATGTTAATTTCAAAGTTCGCTATATAACGTTTTTAGAATTACAGGAAAAGTTTGGAAAACTTAAAAAAATACTATTTCCAATGGGTTTTCACTAATAACATTTCACTAGCTTATAAAGGGATGTTGACTCTTGTTGAGTAAACACCTATTGGTATTTTCAGGATTTCTAGTTTTTTAAGCCTAAACTAACCGGTCGGTCCCCTTAACCCTTATTTAGCGGCGAGCAACATAAGTCGAGTTAAATAAAGCTGGACTATGTGGCGGCGCTCGACATAGGTCGAGTGGCAATTTCAGCACGTAATGTGGCTGAGAGAGAGAGACAAGTGGTGGCAGGAGACTAGCGAGCGTATGACTGCTCCAGACCACCGCGGCGAACCTACTGACACAAATCTCAGCTCCCTCCTCCCTCTCTCACTCGCTACATACTCAATTATGTACTGAAAGTACCGAATTACCTGCTTTTTGCACTCGCGTTGCACGGTTATTGCAAGAAAACTATCCATCATACAAGGATCGTTATGGTGTCATTCGAAAGCTCTGTTTATGCCCTTTCAGGGATAGGTACTTGTTTTACGTTCTGGGTCTTATTTAGGCATGAAAATGATCACGTAAACAGCCCTATTTTGGCTAAAAACACCCCGCTGTGCGGTACACATAAATAAACCGCATAGGCCGCTCGTAAGGTGTTAAACAGAGTTTATGAGCGAATATAGGTAACAGTGAACAGTGAGGAGTAGTGCATAACTCAAACCGAGGCATGATGGATAACGAGGGCCCCCCTCCGCCGGAATCAGCAGCCACCACCCGCCGGTGCTGTAGTCACTAAGGTGCCGGGATTTCTGGAAATAGAACATTTCCAGGAATCAATGCTGATAAGGATACCCTGCGAGGTGTTAATACATCCTACCTTGAGTCCGCTGGAAAATTAGTTATAGTCACAACTACTCTAACCTTCCGCTGGACTCGCCGCGAAAAACCTGGGGCTTTTCCGTCTAAGCTGATTGGAACTGCTTACCTATGACCAGTGTCACAGGCCCTATTAGACCGTTAGTGTATCACTATCAACCGCATGACGTATCTAAACACTTGCACACTTGACTGGGGTGCCGCAGGGCGAGGAAGTCTTTACCACGTGACAATTGGGGTCAGGGCGAGTTAACTCGGCGGGCCAAGTTCAGAGCTCCCGTAGGAATCCGTATTTCCACCGGAAGGCCTGTGGTTCAGCTAACCACACCGGGACATTTGGTTGTTCCCTACCCGTTTTGAAGATGGGTAACCAGGGCCCTGCTGCACGGGGCCGCCGGAGACTAAACAACCAAAATTTCAGAGAGGGTAGGCAAAGCACAGTTTCTCTCTCCGAAACCCTCACATAAATACAGGGACGTCTCCCAAACCCCCAAATAACATGCAAAGCACACATGTAAAATCACCAGGGGCACACATAGGCTTAAACATAAACAGAGAATTCAGAATCCTAAATTACCTGCAGCCTACACTGGAGACCCCTAACCAGGCTGGCCACGTGGCTCGACGAGAAATCAGAGGCAGACGACGCTCCGAAGACCCAGTAACCGCAACCAGATGAGGGAAGACCACGACAGGGTCCCGCAAGCAAATACGAACTCTAGAAGGTGTAGCACCATGTGCAGTCACCCTTAGACTAGAGCATCTGCTAAAAAACAAAATTAATATATGTTGAGGGGTGGTCCTGGCTGCTATGCAGGTCCACAGTGTACTTATCTTAATGGTGGGATAAGTTAACCCTCTCCGACATATGACGCGATTTTGAGCCTATTGGGGATACTTTAAAGCCTTTGTTACCATCAGGGGTATTTAGAAACCTTTAGTTTAGTTACTTCAACCTCTGCAGTTGTCTTTGAGTTAGCTGTGGGCAGAAAACTAATTTAGGAGAGGCAATTATAAGAGTGAGAGAACTCTATTTCATATTTCTAATCTGGCAACCTCTGCGTCATATGTGCGTGAAAGGGTTAAACACTGGTAAAACTTATAGTAGGTTCTTATTGGAGGAGAGAGTTGGATACAATCATAGGCATGCCTGTAGAGGGTGGAAACGCAACTCTATCTACTCGTAAACAATACCCCTAGCGGGAATAATGGACAACACTCATAACTGCCATATGGGCCCATATAATACAATTCTTATAGGTGAGTGCCTGTAAATGTTATGGTACACCCAGAAGTGAAAGTCCCTGCATAGGGTTTACCCCCTACTCCTACTACCCCAGAAGGTAGGAATGGGGTGGGCCCTGCCCAGTCCCCCTTACTACTCCTACCCCACGCAGAAGGGACGGGATGGTGCCAGTCTGTCACCCCTTCCTTCCCCTACCCTATAATGGAGAGATTAAACAAGCAGGCCCCCCACTCACACCCTACCCCAACCCCACACAGGAGGACACCGACGATTACAACCATTGTTGTCCACGAACACAGAATAAAGTAACCTTGCAACGAGGCCGAGACCATGTCAGTAATTGGTAATCTATATATATTCTATATATGCCAGAACAATGTTGCAATAAATTATCTGATTTTACAGAATGAAGATAGTTTACACAATCTGTCACCTATCCGTAGCTTGACACACAAACACTTATGATTTATGCGTAATTAGTATTGTATTATGTTTGTATTTATAATGTAAATTTCCAATACCATGACCCCTTCTAGTTATTTTACAAATTATTGTATTCACCCGTGGCCAACCCTTCGGGGATCACGGCGTCAGGCAATAGATAGATAGATGGATAGTATTCACCCACCCGCGCAATATGCATTGGTATTTAATGGATTTGCACATTGAAATGGTAATCTTGTAATTTTTGAATACCTCTGAAGAGATGTTGGAACTTGCTAAAAAACATATTGTATGGATTGCTTAATTAATTGTAAGTGGTATATTCATTCAATGCTTGATCCGTGTTTAGGCATTTTGGTGCATATTCGAGAATATTAACATGTTCTCTCTCTCTCTCTCTCTCTCTCTCTCTCTCTCTCTCTCTCTCTCTCTCTCTCTCTCTCTTGTATATACAGGGTATATATATATATATATATATACATATATATATATATATATATATTAATTGCCATTTTAATGTATTACCATGTTCACTGCAGTCATTCATTTTGTTTGGAGGGGGAGGGTGGGGTGGGTGGGAGGGTGGGGGGGGGGGTCTATCAAAAAGGTATTTCATATGTTTTTTTCCACCAACCAACTTTACTTCTAAACTCAAATCATAAAATCAACAAATACATGATTGTGACAGTCCAGGGATTCGAACCTAGGATGCTCACACATAAATTCAGTGCATTTATTCATTACGCTATGAAGGCAGTTTTACAGACTTCAACGAGGTATGTCATAACTTTATAACAAACTAGATAATACTTATCTTTTCGCGGATATATCATAATCAGGAGAGCGCTATCTGCGTAGCAACTGATAGTGAAATTATTGAAAACTCACTTCCCAAACAGTCTCGCAGATAAGATATTAACGTATCACTCTAGTGTTGTCTTGATTATACTGAACTTTTTCGAGTATAATTATGTCATCTATATGATTAAATACATAATTCTCATAATCGCTTTTCATTTGGAACGATGAGTGTATTAGTGGTAATATGTGCTTGTGGTATTGGATTTTATTTATTAATACACTGTATATATATATATATATATATATATATATATATATATATATATATATATATATTTTCTTCTTGAAAAAGAAGACAAGAGTGTTATTTCGAAGCATGCCGATGCTCAATGCATACGTATGCAAATACGAAATAAAAGTTCAGTAATAGCTATTCACCATCTATCCTACCTAAAATCGAGAGTTATATTTTATCAAATATTAAATACAAGGTAATCGGTAAGGAAATGCTTATCTAATTCCTGCTATAGAATCTCTCTCTCTCTCTCTCTCTCTCTGAAAGTGTTGTCTCGGTTCTTAAGGGATACCAACAGATTTTTCATTGACTTTTGTAATTATTATTTGTATTGCTTCTACATTAGCACACATCTATTATTAATGTTAATCTTTAGTGCAAGTTAATCAGAATCAATTAGATTAATAGTGTAACTGAATAGTTAGGGTCATAGGATTTATCCTGAATAATGTTGGCAGACCTGAACTGTAATAACTGTGGTGTTCCAGTAGTAGCAGAAGAGTTGGTAAAAAGCTCTATATGAGATCCATACTAATCTCAGCCTAATGTCAGAAAGCAATAAGGGTTAAACGAGACTCAAACTATGCAAGTATGCAGTTCGGGGGAGGAAAGGTGATAGCTTAGCAGTCGACACAGGAAAATCAGCTTTAGAACACCATGAATAGAGACGCATTTAGTATCAAAGTTTAAACACGGTTACCAGCTACTCTAAATATACCAATAACTCATGAGGGAAATACTTTACGACAAATGTTTGCCTCGATGTTAATTAATTGTTCAATATATATATATATATATATATATATATATATATATATATATATATATATATATATATCCGACGTGAGATATGTATACCATTTGCTTACTATTGCTTATTACAGTGATATATGTTATATCTGTTATATATATATATATAATATATATATATATATATATATATATATATATATATATATATATATATATATATATATGTATATAGATATATATATATAGATATATATATATATATAGGGTCTATATATACAGTATATATACTATCTCTCTCTCTATATATATATATAATTATATATATGTGTGATTTTACAGTATTGAGTTATGCACGAAATACATACTGTAGGCCTATGCAGTTTGCTATAATATTTAGTAACCCACTTCCTTGATAATATTTAGTAACCCACTTCCTTGATAATATTTAGTAACCCACTTCCTTGATAATATTTAGTAACCCACTTCCTTGATAATATTTAGTAACCCACTTCCTTGATAATATTTAGTAACCCACTTCCTTGATAATATTTAGTAACCCACTTCCTTGATAATATTTAGTAACCCACTTCCTTGATAATATTTAGTAACCCACTGCCTTGATAATATTTAGTAACCCACTTCCTTGATAATATTTTCCAATAGGTGTTATACACCGAGACACCATAACATACAATAATTCATTACTAGATTATACTGCTTTATAATACTACCAAATAGCAAACATGGCATATTGTTATGCTGTCAAATGTAAAGCGAGTAGCTATTGTATTTGTGTATAATTTCTACATGATAATACATGTATAACAAATCATATATTAAGCCTCTGAGAATAGATGACACTCTTCTTTTCTGCTTTACTAGCAGGGGTACCCGGCGTTGCCCGGGTACTACCACCACTACTACTACCATAATCACCATCATCAATCACTACTACCACAATCATCACTATACTACTACTACCATAATCACCGGCCTCGACCTCCCTGTGCCTCATTAAACGGCGACCTCGATTTCGGCCGCTAAATGACCTCCGATTTTGGATCTGACCTCATCCTTACCCCCATTTTGGGGAGCTGCGAACAACTTTCGTTCCATACACCTTTTCGATCGGAGGCCTCCTTCTGCCCCAAACGGTAATTTTGTTCATATTTTGTTTTTCAATTTCGGCCTCGAAACGACCTCCGATCGTGGCCTCGCCCTCTCTATGACCTGACCCAGGTCAATTGACACCCACATGCAAAGCTTCAGCTCCCCAGGTCCAAAACTGCGGCCGCCTATTAAGAATACACAGACAAACAGACACACGAACTGATTTAATAATATAGATGGCTATTATTAGACGATTTAATTCAGATTAGGACATTATTTCACATTGGTCCTTCCTAAGCTGTAATTATTCGTCTAATTATAGCCAGGATAAACAATCAAAATGCGTCAAAACCGCCAGAGGGTAAATTAATGAAGGTAAACACGATACCACTACTTATGAAATTGATAATGGTGTGTGTGTGTGTGTGTGTGTGAACCTCCTGTCTGGCATTGGGGTGGGGTGTAAGTGTGCGTGGGGGAGGGGGGGGGGGGGGGGAGGGGAAGGAAGGGGTGGCAGACAGGCACACCCTGCCCCTTCTGCCTGGGGTAGGAGTAGTAAGGGGGACTGGGCAGGGACCACCCCGTTCCTAGCTTCTGGGGTAGTAGGAGTAGGAGGTAAACCCTATGCAGGGACTTTCACTTCTGGGTGTACATATTTATTATAAAGAGGTGTTATATATAGATACTGATGCACATATAAGTACTGGTGCACATATTTATCATATACCTACACCTCCCTCCCCCCCTCACGCTCGTAGTTCAATCTCGAGCGGACTCCTTTTTCCTCGAGTCGTACTGAACAACGTGGGGCAACTGTTATATGCTAAGGACATCTGTTTCTGGTCATTGCAAGGGGCCACAGGGGACTGGGGGAGGGGGTCAACACTTTGGGGTATAGGGCGGAGAAAGCGGCGGTTTCGCCACCACAAGGGAGACGTACTTCGTAGTCCCTGGACTTGCCAAGATTCATGACAACCGCCACCTTGTCCCAGCGTTGCGATGTCGGGTCTTGGATCCGAACTTGCTGACCGACACATAACCTGGGGAGGGGTTGTGCATGCGCATCGTACCGGGTCTTGACCTGCTCGGCACGGTTAGCTGCACGTCTGTCACAGTCCTCTGCTTTGGTCTGCCACTCCTTAGCGAAGGATCGGGGATGGGCAGGGAGACATGTCCGAAGAGGATGACCATACAAGAATTGAGCGGGGGAGCGGCCAGTGAAGTTGGGGGTGTTCCGGAGTTCCAAGAGACCCCGGTCGAAGTCCTCACAATCAATGTTGCCAGAGGGTGCAGTCTTAAGGATGAGGTGCTTGATAGACTTCACTGCAGCCTCGGCATGGCCGTTCGATTGTGGATAATGTGGTGATGTTACCACATGGCGGACTCCCCATCGCTCCATAAAGTCACGAAAATCGTGGCTGGTGAATTGTGAGCCTCCATTGGTCCTCAGACGGAGGGGAACACCAACTTCCCGTAAGTAGCGACAGAAGATCCTGATAGTCGCAGATGCAGTAGTGTCGCCTTTGCAGGGGACGACGACAGGCCACCCCGAGAGACGGTCGACCACGACCAGGAAGGACTTACCGGCAACCATGAAAAAGTCAGCCGAAACGGACTCAAAGGGCCTCGTTGGGTTGTCGTCATTCATGAGGGGTTCTTTCTGGAGTCTAGACTGGAGGATCTGGCATGATTCGCAAGCATGAACAGTGCTGGCGATGTCGGAATCTATCCCCGGCCAGAAGACATACTGCCTCGTTCTGCGCTTGGTGGCCTCCACACCTCGGTGACTGTCGTGGAGTTGCTGTAGGGTGCGGTGGCGGAGAGCAGCAGGAACCACAGTTCCACAGTTCCTTCACATATAACAATTCTTTCACACAACACAATCTTACAAATTCAAAAATAAACATTGCAATTTCTCTGAACCAGGACTTTTCTAGAATTAATAAATTGGGACAAAAGAATCTAGTTTCCTTTAATGCACAGAAAACCAAGTACATTCAATTTTCTAACCGACAGAATCTCACTGACTCCCATATATTTTTTAATGATGTAAATATTCCCACTTCCCCTAGTATTGACATTCTCGGTGTAACATTAACTACTAACCTTAGCTGGACACATTATGTTAGAAGCATTGCTAAGAATGCCTCTAAAAAACTGGGACTCCTGTACAGACTTCGAGAATTCTTCACTGACGAGCAGTTGGCCGTAATATATAAAAGTCATGTGCGTTCTCAGATGGATTACTGTTCACCTCTGTGAAGTGGAAGTGGAGTGGTTGCATTGAGGCAGTTAGACAAAATTCAAAATAAAGCTATTAGATTAATCAATAACCCTGCAATAACACAGGACCTTCCTACATTATCCATACGAATAAACGTTGCATCCCTTGCATTATTCTACAGATATTTTCACAGCAATTGTTCCGAGGAACTTGCTTCAATTGTGCCGCCTCTTCACATCTCTCCCCGTAGAACTAGGGCAGCTGAGAGCGCCCATGAATTTACACTTTCTCCTCCACAATGCAGAACTTCTGCTTATCAAAATTAATTTATCCCCAGAACTACTACTCTTTGGAATTCACTTCCCTCGAGTTGCTTTCCACAAACTTACAATCTACAACAGTTTAAATCCAGTTGTTACAAACATTTTATGAATGGAGGATGCCTTTAGGTACATGGACCTTTTTTGTTTTATCTGTGTTTTTCCTTCTTCCGTTCATTGTCTCTTAAAAAAAAAAAAAAAAAAAAAAAAAACTATTCTAGGGCCATAGAGGACGAGGTCACCATCAGCATAGAGGTCATCCCATATCTTCCAGTATGGGAGCAAGGAATTGTGGAGGTCATACCGGTTGGCAGGGAATCCTGAGGTGACACAGTCGAGTAGGCGGACATACGAAGGGTCCGCTCTTGCTGCGGCTCGAAGATCCTGTAGAATCCTGTCGGCGTCTTGAACTGAAGATTCTCCTTGGTTGATGACGTCCTTTATGGTCACTACTGTCCTGAGGTGAGCGGTGGCAGCCTCGCACCTATTGACGTGTGTGATTTCCAAAATGGGCTTAGGAAAGTCAAGAGATATGATGGCTAACTCCCTGCAATGGCCGTAAGAAAGCAGAGGAGTCTGGACACTGTCGTGTACTTGAATCAGGGCGGGACATGATATCTTGCCTAAGGTGATGGTTGCCTGGAACACACCCAGAGCAGGTGCCATCTGGGAGCCATCTGCCATGAGCGTCATAGTAGGCGACGTGCATGCAGACTGCTCCTAGGGATACCCAGACAATCGAGGTGTCGCTGGCCAATCACCGTAATGTCAGATCCTGTGTCTGGTAGCATCCGTAGGCGGGATTTGACAACACCGTACGAAAGGGTGACCAAGATGGGTTGTGGGGTCTTGTCAGCAGAGGAAGAAGTTGATCCCACACGATGACAGTTGTTGTTCCTCGCCTCGTGAGACGTGTCGGAATCGGAGGCGGCACCACTGTTGCTTGGAGAACCACCGGCGTTTTTCCTTCTTCTTCGTCGCCTGACAACACTTATCATAATGCCCAATACGGCTACAGAGGCGGCATTGGGCCTTACTGGTGGGGCACTTGACTGTCCGTGACCAGTGACCTTGTCGTCCACAGCCATTGCAGGTCGTGGTCGTAGTAGACGGAGTCCTGCTGTCTTCTAGAGCTTTCCTATCTTGCTTGTAGGAAGAGATGGCTCTCAACTGGTCAGAAGGAGCACTAATGGCCGTTGTCGCAGATCTAGCGGCCTCATATGAACGGCATGTAGTTACAACGTCCTGTAGTGATGACTTGGAGTCCAGGGAGACGAGTTTCTGTACCAGCTCCTTGTCTCTGATGCCCATAAGGATCACCATCTTAAGCTGTGTTTCCTCGCAGACAGACGAATTTCCAGGGCACACATGAACTTCCTCTGAAATTCGTTTAAGGCGGACATAAAACTCCGCAAATGACTCTCCTTCAAGCTGTGTGCAACTTAACAGGTCTCGTCGACGAAGTGCCTCATTCCTTAGTCCCTTGATGTGAGTCTGCAGGGTGTCCAACACCTCATCAACCGTCTTGTCGGTGGAATGGGCGATCTGAAGGGTGTGTTCTAAGATGCACTGCATTTCAAGGGTAAGACACATGCGAAGCTGGATCATTTGCTTTGCGGGAGGTAATTTGGAGAGGTCCACCATTACTGCGTAGTCCTCCCAGCGTCGTCTCCACTCACGGAACATCTGAAAGGTGGCGTCGGCTTTCAGTGGTGGAGGGGTCTGGGCTGTGGCTTTCTGTGGTGGTGGAGGTGCTGAAGGTGCTGAAGGGTTTGAACGGGGAACTTGTTGCTGCTGAGTTGTGGAAGGGGCCAACAGTTGAATTAAAGCCTGGAATTTAGCATTCTCCTCTTCTCTTCTGATAGCATCCTCATGTCTCCTTCGGTCATCAGCCTCTCTTCTCACTAACTCATCGTGCTTCCTAGATTCCTCCAGATACTTGATAAACTGTAGGAAATCTGCCCCTGGAGCTGAGGGAGTAGTTTGGGGGGTGAGGAGTGAGGTGGGGTGGATGTGTGGGAGATAGTTGTGTTTGATCATTTTCCTGGTCTGACATTATCTTGGGTGGATGACAGACAGACAGGTAGATAACAAAAACAGAAAGAAACCCCCACTGGAAATTTTTTTCTGGGAAATAACAGGGTTCTTGCTCATAAAAGTTCCTGGTAACTAGTGCGTGCGTGTGACTGTGTGTGCAACGGTCCCAGTGTGTGCGTGCGTATGTGTGTTCAATCCCGGGCCTTCTCCAGTCCTCAGTGTTGCTCTGGCCGTGGTGGGGGAGGGGGTGCTGCTTCACGCTCTCGCCTCCCAATGTGGACCAACGCTCATGATATGCTTACCCAGGCTTACACACATAATGAATGCACACAAAACACTGCACTAGTAATGCACAACACTTCACTGATCACGCTGTACATCCAGGGGCACTGAACACTGTCTTCCAAGGTAAAATCCAGGGTATTCACTTCAAACTTGCTAGCTGGAGTTGAAGGAAGATGGTGGTTTCAAAATCAACTCTTGAACTCCGTATATACACACTACGCCATGTTGATGGGTGGTCCTGGCTGCTATGCAGGTCCACAGTGTACTTATCTTAATGGTGGGATAAATTAAACACTGGTAAAACTTATAGTAGGTTCTTATTGGAGGAGAGAGTTGGATACAATGATAGGCACGCCTGTAGAGGGTGGAGACGCGACTTTATCTACTCGTAAACAATACCCCTAGCGGGAATAATGAACAACACTCATAACTGCCATATGGGCCCATATAATACAATTCTTATAGGTGAGTGCCTGTAAATGCATACAGTACATACATAAATGTACATATTTATGATAAAGAGGTGTTATATATAGATACTGATGTAAATATAAGTACTGGTGCACTTACTTATCATATACCTACAATATTTGCAAACGCCTCTTAGTGACAGCCTGAAGCATAATCTTGTAGAGTGGTAGCCTGCTAGCTATGATATCAAAAGCTAAAGGCGCATCACTGCATAATAATAACACACGTGGCGCGACGATCCTGGGATACGTAGGCGCCTGTTCCAATAGTACCCTAATTTACACACTTCCTGCGGACATACCAATGGGGCAGCCGTTGCTAGCTAATGTAAACCTGTTCACTACAACGCAAGTGTATACAAATGAGCAAGGACTCACTAGAAGCACTGGAAACGTTGAATGAAGCGGGAGCGACGGCGGCACCCCACTGGCTTGTGTGGCCGCGGAAGTAGGAAGGACGAAGATGGCCACTAGAGGGCCTGGAGTCGGGGATGCAAAACGCAAGAAATCCACATATGGTAAGTCATATGATAACAAATATTAAGTTAATGTTTATTTTTTATTTTTTACAGAGTTTTTTCTGTAGGGTACCCGATCATAATGACGATTCCATAAGGGAATTAAGCGTGCACTTATGATGAGCACTCCATGATACTTCCGCGGCGGTAGATTCAAAATGCTGGCGCGGGATGTTGAATGGAGACTATTATACTAATAGGCAATATCGTCAATGATGAAGGGGCCACTATTAAATAGATATGTTTTGGGTCTTACGTGGTCTCTGTGAAAAATCTTCACTAAGAGATAAAAAACTAGGTGAATTACGAAGCTTTCTTTTAGACCGTAAATATCCTAAAGGTGGTATAAATCGTGCTAAACAGATCCCCATAAGCGAACTACGAACGACAGACAAAACAAATTATTATACGTGCAATCGAATACCATACAGAACTACATATAATCGAAACTACAATGATAATTTTAATGACGTACAATCAGCCTTTACTGTATTACAAACGTCACAGGAAACTGAACATATTTTTAGGTCTTGTGAGAAATAAATTGACTACACCGGTATCTGGGAAGGGTTGGTAATAGCCATTTCTTAGGGTAACTTCATTAGAGTGAACCATTTCCTGCCAGAGCCTGGTGATTGTAAATATTGTAAAGAATAATTAATATTAAGTAATTTAGAACTATAAGATTACCATGGCCAAGTAAATTTAGTTATAAAACCTCGTAGGATTAAAACATAGAGGTACTGTACTAGGGATCAGTTTTGAAACTCCCGCGATCGCAGACGTTATCCATAATTTGTAGTGGTAACCTCAACCCTTGGATAATATGTTTACTAAATCGTTGTGAAACAATATTTATATTAATATTTATGTAATTAAACACTTATTTTTCATTTATATGATTAAGTGAAGAGGGAATGAACCCTTGGTAACAAATTAGTATATAATATATTTAAGAGTCGGAAATTGAAGTTCAGACCAGACGCCATTAAACTTTTGAGCTATCAGGACGTGTCTCGTGACCTCTCCCAGCACACTCCACGCGCCCGGCCCAGAGTCCCTGACCTTTGACCCTACCTATCGAAGCCGGAATCCTCTGAACACAACGCCAGGACCCTAGTTATAGGTAAGTCATTGATATATATGGCCATTTATACAATGTTTAGTTAGGGTATCTGAGAGATAGGCTATCATGGGTTAAGACTAGGCTCCTAAACAACCCTCATCTACTTATACAATCCATGCCATAAGGTAGGCTATCCAATACTTTATTTTAATTCTTTTCTTTTTTGATTGGTGTGACATAGCATATTTTTATTAGCCATAAAATCCTCCACATTTTGGTGGCCCTGGTGAGGAATTCGATTGGCGTGTAGGCTATGGGTCGGGTTAAGGCCGGTTTCTTTCATACTTGTTAGGGTCCTTGCTGTAGCGGTAGGCCATTATTTAAGGTCGCGTTTGTGGGACATAGTTTGATCCCGCGCCGTTATGAAGTCCCTAACTGTGAGGCAATGGCCGTGGGGAAGTGGAGGCATACGCATGAGTAAAAAGATAAGATAAAATTGGTGTTTCAATCCTGTAGTAGAGGACTGGTAGGAGGGTGTGTAACGTTGCGTTCTCTGGAGTTTGTGAAACTTGGAGCTTGAGCTTCGTTTCAGTCCCTAAATTTCCCCATATTTTGATAACTTAGGCTATTATATATTTCCGTCCTTAATGTCACCCGCGTCTGAAAGACCAGGTAGACCAGCTAAATGCTCCGGATGGAGCATATACAAAATCTAATAAATAATAAACATGTTCCCTCCCCCTTAGAAAATGCTACTACCACAGGTTCACACAAACATCTGGGACAATACATTAATGAACAACTAAAAATGTACAGCTTGAGCTTCGTTCCGGTACCTAAATTTTCCCTTTGTGCTAATTTAGGCCATTTAATGTTCCTTAATGTCGCCCGCGTTTGAAAGACCAGGTAGACCAGCTAAATGCTCAGGACGGAGCATATACAAAATTTAGTAAACAATAAATATATTCCCTCCCCCTACTAGCGTGGGCTCCCACGTATAAGGTAAATAATATTGGAGATTATAATGATTTTCAATTAATTTTCATCTGAATTTGTAGCAAGTATTTTTGTTTTTATTCTTTCTATGTGATTGAGGGAGGCAAAAGGCATAACTGCCTATAGCGAGTGCCTCCCCCATAGTTGAAAGAGTGACAGGGCCAAAATTAAGGGACGTTCGAGCCAAAATGCCTGGACACACAGAGTTTGAAGCAATTTAAGACATAGGAAGAGGGAAAGACTGATTCTGGGAGAGAGTTCCAGAGCTCAGTTGTTGAGTAGAAGAAGGTTTGAGAGTAACGTTTCACTCTTGGGTTGGAGAGTTGCACAGAGTAGGGGTGGGATTGAGTTGCAAGACGGGTACCACGTGCCCTACGTAAAGGAGGTGGTATGCACTGGGATAGCTCTGAGGAACACTGATTATTATAGTAGCGATAGAATAGCGAGAGAGATGCAACATTGCGGCAGAGAGAGAGAGATTGCAGAGAGTTGGTGAGTGGACGGGAATTAATGATACGAAAGGCCTTCCTTTCAACTTTGTCTAGGAGAATGGTGTGAGAGGAACCTCCCCACACATGTGAACAATACTCAATACAAGGGCGCACTATGGCCCTGTACAGAGCAAGAAGCTGTGCAGGGGAAAAGAACCCCCTAAGGCGGTTGAGCACACCCAGCTTCTGGGAGGCTGCCTTAGCAAGACTGGTAATATGGTCCTTCCAAATGAGAGCAGAAGAAAAAGAGACACCAAGAATATTGAGAGAAGATGAAAGGTTGATTTTTGTATTGTTGAAGAATAAGGGATAGTCCGCTGGGAGATCCTGACGGGTAGATAGGTGGAGAAATTGGGTTTTGGAAGCATTAAAGTTAACAAGGTTTTCTCTGCCCCAATTGGAAATAGTATTTAGATCAGAATTTAAGAGTTCTATGGCTTCATTACGTTTGTCGTTGAGGGATTGCTGGCTGGGGCGTTCTGAAAAACTAATGGAGTAGTGTAAGGTTGAGTCGTCTGCGTATGAATGGATGGGAATTAAGGTACAGTTAAGGAGATCATTTATAAAAATTAGAAAGAGAATAGGAGATAGGACAGAGCCCTGAGGAACACCGGAGTTTATAGGGTGAGGAAGTGAACAATGGCCGTCCACAACCGCGGCTATGGAACGGTCGGTAAGGAAATTAGAGACAAAGGCACAGATGGAGGGATAGAAACCGAAGGAGGGTAGTTTAGAAATTAAATATTTATGCCAGACTCTATCGAAGGCTTTCGATATGTCTAGTGCAATAGAAAAAGTCTCACCGAAGTCCGGAAAGGAGGATGACCAAGAATTAGTAAGATATGAAAGAAGATCACCAGTAGAGCGATCCTTAAGGAAGCCATACTGGCGATCTGAAAGCAGATTATGAGAAGAAAAATGTTTAAGAAATTTGGAAGCAAGAATAGTTTCAAAAACTTTAGAAAGACAAGAGATGAGAGCAATTGGACGATAGTTGGAGGGTTGAGAGCGGTCACCCTTCTTTGGGACAGGTTGAATGTGAGCAAACTTCCAGCATGAAGGGAAGACATTAGAGGATAGACAGAGACGAAAGAGTTTGCCTAAGCAGGGAGTCAGTACGGAAGCACAGTTTTTGAGAACAACAGGAGGAACACCGTCCGGACCGTACGCCTTATTAGTGTTAAGCCCAGAGAGGGTAGAAAGTACATCTTTAGAAGAGATTAGGATATTAGGCATAAGTAAGAGAGAGGAGGGCGGAGAGGGAGGAATAGCACCGGAATCATCCAAGGTGGAGTTTCTAGCAAAGGTTTGAGCGAAGAGTTTAGCTTTTCAGAGGAAGAAGTGATGGTTGTGCCATCAGAGTGGGAAAGGGGAGGGAAAGACGAGGAAGATAAATTGTTGGAGAGGTTTTTGGCTAGATGCCAGAAAGCTTGGGAAGAGCTAGAGTTGGATAGTTCAGTGCATTTATTATTGATGAAAGGGTGTTTGGCAAGTCGAAGAACAGATTTGGCTTGATTCCGGGCAGAAACATATGAAGAATGAGAGTCTTGAGTTTTAAGGCGTCGGTACCGTTTGAATGCTTCCTCCTTATTGCGGACAGCAGTAGAACAGGCGTGAGTAAACCAAGATCTTTTAGCATTAGTCTGAGAGAAAGAGAATGGAATGTATGCTTCCATGCCCGATAGGATTACCTCGGTAATGCGTTCAGCACTCTCCGAGGGTCCTCGGCCACGGAAGCAGAAATAATTCCATGAGAAATCAAAGAAGTACTGCCGAAGAGCCTCCCAGTCGGCAGCGCCAAAGTGCCACAAGCGCCGCCGGCTAGGAGGATCGTGTGGCCGTACTGGAGAGATAGGACAGGTGACAGAGATAAGTTTATGGTCGGAGGAGCCCAAAGGAGAGAAAAGATCGACAGTATAAGAAGAAGGGTTAGAAGTTAGAAACAGGTCAAGAATGTTGGGCCGATCTCCAATGCGATCAGGGATACGGGTGGGTTGCTGAACTAACTGCTCCAGGTCATTTAGGATAGAAAAGACGTAGGCTTGTTCACCAGGTGGGTCAGTAGTGTGAGAGGAGAGCCATTGGCAGTGGTGAACGTTGAAATCTCCTAAGATGGATATTTTTGAGAAAGGAGAAATGGATAGAATGTGTTCCACTGTAGAGTTTAGATAGTCAAAGAATTTGGGAAAGTTGGTAGAGTTAGGGGAAAGATAGACAGCACAGAAATATTTAGTAAGAGAATGACAGGAAAGTTTGAGCCATAAAGTTGAGAATTCAGAGGAGTCGAAATCGGGAACACGAGAGCAAGTGAGTTTGTTGTGCACATATGCACAACATCCGCCTTTGGCTTTGAAACTAGGATAGAGAAAGTAGGAGGATACAGAGAAGGGGCTGGATGTTGCTACAGACACCTGAGTTTCGGTGAGGAAGAGAAGATCAGGTTTGTAGGAGGAGAGATGGTGCTCAACAGAGTGAAAGTTAGAGGAAAGTCCGCGAATGCTGCAGAAATTAATAGAAAGAGTAACAGGCCGAGGTCCAGGTAATTGTGTGGGGTCGTCAGGGGATGGTCGGTCGGGTGTGGGGGCATTTATGGTTCCCCCCCCCCCCTGGGGACTCCGAGGCTGGGCTAGAATTCATCATTTTGTTTTTTTAAATTTTGGTGTGGAGGAATGAAGTGTGGTGTGCATGTTTAGTGTAGTGAAGTGGATAGGAGGAGGAGGTGTTTGTGAGTGGCAACTGGATTGCTCTCAGTGTAAATGAGGTACAAAGAAAATCAGTAAGAGAGGCCAAGCAAATGAAACAGAAGTTCCAGTGACCCTTTATCACATGCCTATAACCTCACCTGGGTCTAGCCCTGATCAATTGGTGCCTACAATCTCCCCCCCCCATTGGTACACGTATAATGCTAAAGATTAACAGCTAAATTAAGTATGCGTTAGGCTATATCTAAAAGTAACTTTGATTGTTGAAAATTAGTCTTCAGTATAAACATTAATAATTGTTTTGAAAATAATAACCCATTTTCCAAAATGACTAATATACTCTTGAGAAAATCTATGGTGGGAAAATTAGGCTGGGTAACTAGAGCCTTAAATAAATGCCAAGAGGTAAAAAGATGTGAACCCTGTCCAAGGGAGCTGTTACAGTCTCAAATCCAAGATCATAAAACCCGGTGGGCTAATTATGAAGAATCCTTCAATAAATTGGAGGATTTTCACATCAAACACGAGCAATATGAAAAGTTTGAGGAAATACAACGGGCCTATGCAGATGCCCATGAACATTATTTGGATCAACTAGCCGTGTTTGAATCATTGGCGACGGAGACAGTTACCGGGACAGGGAGTAATGGTACCAGTTCTGGTATTACGGCTCCGTGACAACAAAGCTTTAAGTTGTCACCTATAACCTTACCTGAATTTGATGGGCAATCTGATTGGAATACCTTTTGGGATAAATATAAGCGTTTAGTTCATGACAGATCAGATATTTCTGCGGCAAATAAACTTTCATACTTGTTGGGTCAACTTAAGGGTTTTGCATTGGATCTTATTAACGCCTTACGAGCGGGCCCGTCAGTAACTTCTACTACCCGCCAAGCGGGTGGTTTTACCCTAAACGACCTTGTTTCCGTGCTCTTTTTCATGCATAAACACGAGCCAGAGTGTAATACAATTATGTATCCCTGAAAGGGCGTAAATTGAGCTTTCCAATGACACAAGAACCATCCTTCTACGACCACGCGTTCTCTTGCAACGATCGTGCAACACGAGTGCAAAATCCCTAAAATACGGTAATTTCCTTACATAATTCCCTGTGTAGCGAGGCAGTGAGTGTGGGTGTGTGTGGAGTAAACGTCAGTAGTCGCGCGGGACCCGTGCCGAGCGGTCATGAGCCGACCTACGCTCCTCCACCCGCTCGTCTCTCTCTCAGAGCCATTATTGCTCCAAAATTGCACACAAACTTAAGTCGGGCCCCGCCACATAGTCCTTGGATCTATATAGCCCGACTTAAGTCCACCCCCGCTAGACAAGGGTTAAGGAACTTCCCATAACAGATGCCAATTATACAGCAGCTCTTCAAGTACTCAAGGAAAATTTTGAAGATACCGAATTGACACTCTAGTCTACAAGTGCCTAGTCTAGAAGTTGCTGGATTTATCAGGACCTAAATCAAGTGTCACACTATGCCGATTTTAGTGCCGACTCTCCACGACTTAAGGAGTGGCGATACAAGGGGGAGACCACTGCCGAGCATCGTGGGTCATAGAGGGACCACGGCAGGCAGTATGGACGGGCATGCCGCCTAACGGCAACTGGAAGGGGTCGAGAGGCAACCATGCAAGACCTAAGGAAGATAAATGACACCGCTGGGGCGGCGTCATGCGTCGTAGCATGCAAACTGGTTGGCGACAATGCTCCTGAATGAGCGGCGCCTATAGGAAGTAGGGCGGCACCGATAGATACTACGGCGGCGATGGACAGCCACCATGTCACACTGGACCCCTACTCCGTCACACTTGATCCCGACCGAGGCAAACCAGTCCGTCGGAGGCGACGTTTGTATGTGTGTGTGTGTGTGTGTGTGTGTGTGTGTGTGTGTGTGTGTGGGTGGGTGGGGGGGAGTTAAGCTTGAGAACTAGGGAGGAAACTAAAAACATAATAAAAAGATCCATAAATGAGCAAACAAATGCATCCATCTCCCCTTAATTAAGTGTTATTTTTTTGAGTAATTGGTAAAACAAGGCCATCTATAGTTAACCCTTTCAGTACCGGTGACGTCTTTCTCGTTATAGTCTGGCAACTATTAGGTTATTGTATTATGCTTACAAAGGGCCTGTAGCAATCACAAGACCTCCATTCCTCTCATTTATCTCTCTTAACTCCCACAGACCGAACTTAAGCTGCATAAAATCGTCTAAGTATGGCAGAACTATGGCAAAACAGACGCCACCGCTATTGAAAGGGTTTATAGATAGTCACTCGTTGATGGGATCGGATTAAGGGGACAGTGGTGATTTTTGGGGTCTATTTATTTATATAGTAATTTATTTTTTAGTTTCCTCGCTAGACCTCCATCAAGGTTAAAACAAAAACACCCCCAAAACCATCTATCAACGATTTCCCGTGCGACGTTGCCAGGTCGCGGACTCACGGTATGCCCTCCCCCTATGACGGCACCTGGGCGTTACCGGGTCGATGCCTGAAGGCAACCTACCTTATAAGCGGCGTCTGACGCATACAGGTCGACACCCTTGTACCGTCTGACGCCTACTGGATGCCGCCCCGACGCCACCCCCCTACCGTCCTAGTCCCGCCAATCTACTAGCTGCCGATTCAGCTCATGAGAGTTGTGCGTGTCGAACTTTTCCTGAAGCCCCTGACGACCTCTCCCGACGGCTCTCTTGAGTTGGCGCCCACCTACGTTGTGCGGCGATGTAGGCAAAGACCTGCTCCCGACCCTTAAGTCGTGGAGTGTCGGCACTTAAATCGGCATAGTGTGACACTTGCTTAAGCATACGTACCAGGATCTTCAATCATTCCGGATCAGCTTGAATTGTGTTTTAAAATCACTTAGTACCCAGAAAGATCTTGACTCAGCTTCTTGGCTCATGAACCACATTGTACAACAAAAGCTCTCACAGAAAACCTGTGATGAATTGTATCACAGGTATAAGAAGAACTAGTTCCCGTATCTAGAGATAGAAGAGGGCTTAAGAGAGCTGTGCAAACATATGCAGGTTTCTAAGAAGGAGAGAACAAGGTTAAGTATACAAAAGCATCTACAACAGGGACTAAGGATAAAGCAAAACCGTTCAAGAAGGAAGAGGTTGGTACCTATGTGACCTCCGTCCAACAGAATAATCAAACTAGTACAGTATAAAAAACAAATGGTGTTTGGGAGAGAAAAAATTAATGTCGCAATTCTCCAGTGACCCAAGAAGTAACCAGAGAGATTAAGCCCACACCAGTGGTAAAACAAGAAACCCGGAAGGTGTGTATGTTATGTTCTGAACAACATTCCACAGTGTATTGTAGGACCTACCCAGATCTTAAGGCTAGACTTCCACGACTCATCGAACTAAGTAAGTGTCTTGTTTCCCTGAGCTCAAAACATTTTACTGAGGTATGTGCTACTAAATTAAATATATGTTTTCGGTGCAAGACTGGTGTACATCATACAGTGTTGTGTCCCAAGATCAGTGAAGTACAACCCAAAACTACAAGTGTGAATATGACCCTGACCACGGGAAACCCAATGCATACGCCGGCAGCTACTCCTACAGCCGAGGTTCAACTGATCAGAGGAAAAAAGGTTATGCCCGTCAAAGCACTCTTTGATACTGAAGCGCAAAAGACCTTCATTGCTGGAGACGTTGTCAGAGCCATGAATTTGCCAACAGTGGGGAGAGTGAACATGGCAATAACTGGATTCTTGTCAAATAAGGAAACGAAAATATTTGATGTGGTTAAACCCCTGATTAAATTAGGCAAATACAAATGTAAGGTGACAGCAGTGGTTAAGAAAGACATGAACACTTCTGTGGTAAATAAGGGTTTGAAGGAAGCATCTGACTTCTTAACAAAGAGTGGTGTACAACTACCAGACTGTAACATAGAGTCTGGCGTAGTAGGTCCAATTCAACTGATCATCGGCTCCAACTATTGTGGACGCTTCTTGCGAAAAATGACTCGGAAACATGGTATACAGTTAATTTCTTCATCAGGTGGATACATAATAATGGGATCTCTACCCACATGCGGCCCAAGTGAATCAGGCAAACGGATGGATCCAGTCTTTGTGACTCCTGCACAATCTCTGGTGGTGGCTAGAATTGGTGCAGAAGTAATTCCATCACAACTAGGAGACATTCTGGAGGAACAACAAGAACCTGTTCACAAACTTTGGGAACTGGACACTGTGGGTATAGAAGTAGATCTTCCCACCCCTGAAGACATCTTAACATATAGCCACTACCTAGACACAGTTGAGTATAAGGATGGCCAATACTGGGTAGGACTTTCATGGAAGATAAATGCCCCTGAATTACCAACTAACTACCAGAGTTCAAGATGTCAACTGAATAAAATGATGGAGAGGTTGCGTCAACATCCTGAATGACTGGAAACTTATAAAATAATTTAAGAGCAGTTGGAAAGTGACTTTATTGAGAGGGTCCCGGGTGAAATGGACCATAGGGAGGGTCATTGCCTTCCTCATCATGCTGAAAGTGAGGACTCTAGTACTACCCCCATCAAAGTGGTATTTAACTGCAGTTCTCGAGCAGCGAAGAATGAAGCAAGTCTAAATGATTGTTGTTACGTTCTGGGATATATAAACACTGGGCTCTTTCTATTGGACTTGGTATGCGGCAACAAGCAACAACGGAAAACGCTAGATCCAACCCTTATCTATAAACCCAGGCAACAAACCACCCTAAACCGTCAAGAGTCCTGCCTGGACAACGAGGTATCCTATGACTCGGTTACAGGGTGCACGCACTATAAACTGCTGATAGTCAAGCAGGCTATATAAAAGATCACACAATTAAGTTGACTTAAAGCTTCAAGGAAAAGATAGATAACGGAATTAAATTGCAGAAACAATTTAATAACAAACTAGAAGAAAGTACATTTAACGTTACGTTAATTAATATAACTAATCACCCCTGCGTGAAAGAAGGTGAAAGCAAACAGTCCTCAAAACATCGTACCGGTAGACAAGATGCGGGTTTCTAAACTGCATACGGCTACTGTAGGATCTGATGCTTAGCAAAGAAAGTACGTTACGGATTTAGAGAACTCTTAACTCATAAGCAGGAATAAATACTAGTGATAGGCCATACAGTGTATAATGGCATAGGTATAATTAAATAAATGCAGCAACTCGCAACATAACCACATACAGGTGTGCTTCTCACTCTTAGTCAGGCAAGCCTGCTTGGATAGAGTCTCTAAGCCACACCCTGACTCAAAATGCTCACAAAAACGGTAAACTGTGGCACAATAACAAGCATACAGAAATAATAAATCCCTACCTGTTAATCTGCCAGGCGGCAGAGGTCTAGCCGGAAGGATATAGGCTTCGGATACCCGGGCTGAGCCACCTGCTCTAGCCTAGGGACGTTCCCAAGTCTGTTCGCCAAATTACTCTAATTGAAAGGGTGCTCTCTTGAGAGACTCAGATCGCAAGTATCTGACTCTCTCCTGGCGACCCTAAAACAAAAGCAAGACGTGCTAGCGCAGTGCTGAGTGGACTAGGCAAGGGCCCTCACACAACACAACACTAGACACATAGGGACACAGACAAGAAAATGCCCCCAGACTCCCACGGGTATCCTAGTAAAGTCGTGCGGGTCCACAGGACTCGCACCAGCAGACTTTACTTAAAGGATCGCAAAAAGCCTCCCCCCCCGGTCTAGCCCCTGCTAACCTGACACAAGAACACACTAGCAAGCATGAAACCACCAAATCTGAGACAACAAAAAAGCTTTCTAGGTCTCATTAACAATTACGTCTCTGCATAAGGCCCAAAATCCTATCTAATTATCTGAGAGCTCGTCGTTAATACAATAATAGATATAAGGTCTATCAAGGGGATGGGATAATTAAATAGATTGGTGAAGTAGTGGAAGGAAGGTATACAAAGTAAGAGAGAAAGTTTCTAAGTGGGGTTGAGAGGGATAGATATCAAGGGGGTCCGAAGGGTACGACAGTGAGGTGAGCTCTGAGTGTTGAATCTGTCTGGACCCCACCCTAGGCATGCAAAATACATCCCATGCTTGGCAACACTCAACACAGTTGCCGGGTCAAAATCCTCTACCCAGTGCGTGAGTCGAAACTAAGCCTAACGTTGCAATCAGATGCACGTGGCAACATCAGGCTCGTCCCAAGCTGGACTCTCCGCGCGAAGCAATGTCCCCCAGCCGGTCTCTCTCTCTCGCTCGTCTCCTCCCACTCTCACTAGACTTACATCTTATATATTATAATGAAACAATCAACTATCGAGAATAAAATATACTAAGATGCGTTGGTTAAGAATAAGGGCAGCTACAAGCTGTGAAACAACATAAGAATATCCCAGACATTAGTTACGTTGTCGTAGGATATATACTAAGGAAAAGCCTGCCGGTCGGCTGCCACCAGCTGGTTTCTAAACGGCTGGGCAGCCGACGCGCGCGCATGCCCGCACGTGGCTACTATGCAGAAGCGTCACACCTCCCCCAAGATATAAGACCCTTGACTAAGTTCTTCATATCTAACAGAAAGCTTCTCATAGTACCACACACTGTTGCGACACAAGGCACTATATATAAACAAAATAAAGACTGTTGCGCTCCACCGAGCAAGTTCAACTAACTTAGCGACAATAAGCGAAAACATTCAACTTAGATACTGCTACAACATCTTATACAAAATTATACACGTTATAAAAATAAAGAGTTTTTATAAGGTTTTTGCTTCTTTTTTTTTCGTTTTCGGCTGAACTACAGTGACAGCCTATTTTCCTCCACACTCAACCCTCAATCCTGTGGCAGTCTAACCAACATCATCCACCCTTGATAGACAATCCGCTATCACGTTATCAGAACCGGCAATATGGCGTATGTCCAGATTATACTCCTGAAGCATGAGTGACCACCTGGTCAGCCTCATATTCCGGTTATGAAACTGATTCAAGAATTTCAGAGGGTGATGATCGGTATAAACCACTACGACTGGTCCGAAAGCAGGAACATATACATCGAAGTGCCTGAGCGCCAGCACTATCGCCAGGAGTTCTTTTTCAATTACAGAGTAATTCCTTTGTGCACTATTGAATTTTTTACTGTAAAAACTCACTGGATGTTCGATACCTTCATCATCTGTCTGTAACAAGACAGCCCCAGCCCCTACGCCACTGGCATCAGTCACCAGCTGAAAAGGTCTGCTGAAGTCCGGGGCCCTGAGTATGGGGTGGGTACATAACAGGTGTTTCACCAAGGAAAACGCCTCTGCACACTCAGGAGACCACCGGAACTTCTTGTCCTTAGCTAATAAGTCAGTTAAAGGTGCAAATACAGTCGAATAGCCTTTGATGAAGCGACGATAATAGCCTATCATACCTAGAAACCGCATGATTTGTTTCTTAGTCGTAGGCTGGGGAAACTGATCGATGGCTTTGATCTTTGTCTGTGGAGGGCACACCTGACCCATCCCCACCTCGAACCCCAGGTACAAAACTGTGGCTTTGACAAAATCACACTTACCCAGGTTTACCACCAAACCTGCTATATTCAGTTTATTAAAAAGCTGTCCGATGTGAGCACAGTGACTGTTAAAATCATCGTCGTATATTATGACATCATCTAGGTACACCGTACAGTTGGGAATGTCGGCTACAATGTCGTTCATTAATTTCTGAAACGTTGCAGGGGCATTTTTCAGCCCGTAACATGGCAACGATATGTGGCACCGTCCACCACAAACCCACACACCTCTCGCGCTCGCTCAGACAAGGGCACTTGCCAATAACCCTTAACAAGGTCTATCTTAGTGAGGAACTTGGCTTTTCCTATCTTATCCACACTGTCGTCCACGCGAGGGAGAGGGTAGGCATTTATGGGGGTTAAACCATTCAACCTGCGGAAATCTATACAAAACCGCAACTTGCCATCTGGTTTGGGCTGCAGTGTGACTTGGGAAGTCCACCTTACTGCACCCTCAGAAATCAGCCCACGTTTCAGCATATAATCCAGCTCTTCCCTAAGTGCTGGTAATTTAATAGGGGGAACACGGTATGGCACTGATTTAAAGGGCGGGTGGTCCCCAACATCGACATCGTGCACCGCTTGAGTAGTGAGGCCAGGATGCTCCGCGAAAACAGCTGGGTTTGAATCAAACAAGTGCTGCACAGCTACACGCTGTTGCTCAGGCAGGTGCAATATCAACTCGTGAGCCACTTGTCTAGAATTCCCCGCCCACTGATCCGCGGAAACATGACAATCCCAATTATCCTCCCCCGCAGCTTGACTGTCCCTTCCTCCTTCTCCACCACGATCGCTGCAGATCAACACCGGGACAGTGAGAGGCTCGGAGGGGCGCCTCACATACTCTTTCATCAGATTTACATGGCAAAGTTGGTTCTTTTTCTTACGATCAGGAGTAGCTACTAAATAGTCGAGATCAGAAACCTTCCTTGCAACCCGATACGGACCAGACTACTTGGCAGACAAGGGGTGTCCCACCAGAGGCAGTAGTATCAGTACCTCCTGATCTACTTCAAACTCCCTCAGCTTCACCTTCTGGTCGTATCTGTCCTTCATCTGAGCTTGTGAACTCTTAAGGTTCCGACCTGCTACCTCCAAGCTCTTTAGCATTCTCTCACGGCTTTCAACAACATACTTTAGAAGCGAGCATGGCTTTGTGACTCCCTCCCAGATCTCCTTGACTATGTGGAGGGCCCCTCCCTGACCCTGTGTCCAAAAACCAACTCGTTCGGGCTAAATCCCAAGCTCTCCCCAGGTACTTCTCTCGCAGCAAATATAACGTATGAGAGACCTAGATCCCAGTCCTTCCCATTTTCCATGCAATAACACCGCAACATACTCTTGAGAGTCGAGTGCCACCTTTCCAAAACTCCCTGACTCTCGGGATGGTAGGCAGATGACACCACAGACACTATCCCATGTTGCTGCATGGTCTGCTTAAACAGAGCAGAAGTAAAATTGGATCCCTGATCAGACTGGATCTCCTGAGGGTAGCCATAACGAGAGAAATAGACAAGTAGGTTTTTGACAACAGTCTTAGCCATCCCGTTGCGCATGGGGTAAGCATCTGGATACCGTGTTGCTACATCCAATACAGTTAGTAAACATTTATTGCCGGCACTAGTGGGGGGCAATGGGCCATCCATATCGATAACTACTTTGCTGAAGGGCGGCCCAATGACAGGGATGGGTTGTAACGGGGCTCTCGGAATGACCTGATTGGGTTTCATAACAACTTGACAAGTGTGACACTGTGACACCCATGACACGACACTCGCCTTTAACCCAGGCCACCAGAAAAGCTTGCTCAGAGCTGCCTCCGTCTTACGTGCCCCCAGGTGCCCTGCCAAAGGCACATCATGAGCTAATCTCAATAAGCTCTCACGGCACACCCTCGGTACTACTAACTGGTCCACTATTCCTGACCCGCCATCCCACTTTTTCTTGGGATCCTGATGTCTCCGATACAAGATCCCCTCGGACAAGAAAAAATCACCAGGCTGCGCATCCCCATCGCTCTCCAGTTCGATAGCACCATTACCACACGCCCTGACTTCAGGATCTTCCAGCTGCAAGGAACATATATCAGCAGGTGCGAGATTATCCAAGTTCATCTTAAATAATTTATTTCTACCTCCAATGTCCCGCTGAGCCATCCTTTCCTCACGCTGCGCATAACGATGCTATCGCAGAGTCTCTTCCTGCCCTGCACCTGCACTAGCGGTGACAGGCCCAGGGGCCTCTCCAGACTCTAACATAGGTGCCAATAATGAGTCACCAAGAAACACTGCCGGCTCAAAATTCTCCAATTGACCAACACTTCCCGTTTTCTTGTGACCTTTCCTCCGCGGTTTGATAGACTGAGGTGGTGGCTGCAAGGCTCCGGATGTCTGAGAACGCGTCACAACACACGCCATGGTTTGTACGCTACACTTCTCAACCCACTCCTGTTCCTCCCTACTAACGTCGGCCGCCTTCTCGGCAACGACCAAGGCTGAAACCTTAGAAGCAGGCACCGCAACGTCGTTGCCGAGGAGGAGGTCGACGCCCCCAACAGGCAAGTTCTCTACAATTCCGACATCCAGCTCCTTCACCACACCACCCACCTCCAGCTCCATCCGCACCAGCGGGTAGGACTTCATAGCATTGATCCCCTGAACTACCACCACCCGAGCAGCGTTAATCGGTCTACCAGTAAAGTTCCTTAACAAGGTCTGAGAAGCCCCAGTATCACGCAATAGCTTAACTCCTCGCCTTTCGCCAGCCCACCTCACAAAACCATGCATGACCCCCAAAGACGTCGCGGACAGGGTTCGAGCCTTCCGGAGTCTTGAACACAGGCTGTGTCCCAACCTCTGACGAACTACCCTTGGCAAACCCAGAAGATATAGGCGACACCCCTATGCTGCGGGCCAATGACACAACCTTGTTTGGTAGCTTGTTCGGACAAGCATTTGCAAAGTGACCCTCCTTGTGACATGCGAAGCACTCTTTACTCTTTGGTTTCCCTTGGGAGTGGGAGGTACCATTAGACTTCTTATACGGGACGGTATTTGGTTTATGTTCAGTTTTATTGTCAGTGCTAGATGGTTTTGTGTATTTATGTGTATCAAAATTCTTGGGAGGGGGAGGGGTACGATCCTTTGCACCCGACTCACTCCTAGCTGCTGCTCCGCACCCTCGAATTAATGACAGTCGGAGGTCAGCCATTTCTGCTGCCTCCTGGAGAGTTCTAGGGTTTTTTTCCTTTATATTTAATGTTAAGTCCCCGCCTGTGCACTTAAAGAACTGCTCCAAGAGAACCAGCTCACTCAACTCCTCAAAAGTAGCTGCCCTCTCAGAACGCAGCCAATGTCGTAGTGCATCAGACAAGTCCGGGCGTGTTCTAGGAAGGTATTATCCTTGCCCTTAGTAACACCCCGAAACTTCAAGCGGTAAGTTTCTGGTTGTAACTCATAGGCCCGTAGCACAGCCTTCTTTAGCTCATCATAAACTACACAGGACTCTAAAGGTAGTGCATCATACGCTTTTAGCCCCTTTCCTAGGAGTCTTGATGAAACTAATGCTGCCCACTTTTCTTGAGGCCACTGGTGTTCCTGACACTTCTTCTCAAATCGCATAAAAAAACTCAGCCACACCTAATTCATCGAACACAGGAACTAGTTTAAGCAGGTGCGACAATGATTGGTCCCGATGTCTGTTACCTCCCCCAATATTTCGCCCTGTTACCTCCACTCGAGATCTCTCCAGCTCCCTGTCAGCCCGATACCTAGTAGACTCTGCCTGCAGTTCAGCCTCTCGTATAGCTGTTCTCTCTGCGGCCTCAGCCTGAGCTCTAGCAACCTCAGCCTGCACACTAGCCTGTCTCTCGGCGGCCTCAACCTTGGCCATCTCAAGCCGAAACAACAAATCTGGAGTCAACCATTGAGGAGGGGAAGGTGCATTTAATGGGGAGGGTCCCTGTGATTGAATTGCACGCTGCATTTGACCATCAACTTGGGGGTATGTACTAAATTCAGGCACCCTGACGTTTGATACGGGGGTAGAGTGGAGGGGGGGCTGGGGACCGGGGCCCCCAGTCGCCTCTCCACCCAGGACTCTCCCTTCTAAACCCAATATCAAAGTCCTCAGCTGATCTTTTCTCATGCCACTTAAACCCTGGTGACCCTGAAGACCTGCCACACACTTTAAGCCATACTTATTCAGCTTCAACACCCTGGCAGCGGTAAGGGGCACCTCTAAAAATCTTCTAGCACCCTCCTCGCTATCGACTAGCCACTCCACAGGTCTTTCTCCCTCCGAGCCCGTATCGTGACCTGACCCATCACTGTGTTCTGATTGTGACGCCTCCCGGCGTTAGCAGAATGGTTGCGTGGGGCATTGCAGCTCGCTAGCGCTCGCCAGGATGGGGGGATGGGCTACAGTTGTCCTAGAATGATCTGCTTTATTTAATTAGTGTCGTGTTGCCACAGACAGTCTAGAAATGGTCTTTGTTTTGGTCTGTGACCGCGCCTTGTATTTTATATTCGCTATAATATAAATGTTGCTTATGTGGGAGGCGAGCGAGAGAGGGTGAGGGAGTACACCTGGCAGCGGGGTGAGCTATGACGCGGCTCGCTTGGGCGCTGACGGCGTTGGCGGCCGGGTGGTCAACTAGTCCCTTCCCATCGCGGCCTCGTGTTCTTTACCAGCTCAGAGCTTGCCTGACACGCGTATCGCCTACACCCTTTGCAATTCTGTCCCCCATACTCGCCACTTTGCATACTATTTCTCTCTCTCGACTTCTCCTTTCTCATTCTCTACTCTTTATTAAACTCAACATCCCTTCTGGTTTCAGCATAGACGTTCACCGTCGACCAGTCGTATTGTACGCGAAGCTCTCAGATATTTCCATGTATTAAGTTAAGGAAGTATTATGCTTTATTGAGGTTAGAGAGACGGACTTTTCTGTATGTGTCCTCTCTCGGGAAGGTTGTAGACCGGTATATGTCTCCCTGGCTAGGTGTTGAGTGATTCTGCTTGGTTATCTAAAGCTAGACTAGGGGTAGGGTTACTGTGTCGTTGTCTCCGATGTGTGCAGTGTTAGCTAAGCCCTGCACGACATCGACAGGTACTGTGGGAGCCTAAGTTGTCTTCGGGTGGGTTTACTTTGCGAGCACAGCGCTGTGGTGTGAGAGGGCCATAGCCTATCCCTCACAACATAGTGCTGCCTCTTTGTGTTGACTTCTGAGGGATCGCCAGGATAGAACTAGGTACTAGAGACCTAGATTTATCAAGAGAGCATCCCCCTCATACAACGTAATCTTCATTATACCACCTTCGGACAACGTTAGGCTACGAGCCGCATGCTCACCCATTGTTGCCCTACCTTGATACCCCAGCTAGACTTTATTAACTGAGCAGACACTGGTTAGAGATAAGCCCCATTATTATATGTATGCAACATTATTATTCACTGCACTTTTGAGCCGAGGTTGTTGTTGAGTTGCACAACCCTAGTAGGCTGTTGCGTTGTGTCACGAAGCATTTCTTTAGTTGTCGAGCATTACTACCTTTGTGCAGTCTTTATTATTCGCCTGCCTATTATTACTATATGTCCTAGTATTTATTGTGACCCGTATTCTGCATTATAATTGTTCAAGATTCTTTACGAACATCTTCCCTGCATCAGACTTATTTCAGAAGTTTCCAGTTGATGTTGCAGGACTAGCATTGCACTTTCTTTAATACAGGAGTGCCAGTTATTTGAGTATCTACGGTAACGTTAATTAATCACGTTAACTATCTTTTCTTTGTGTAACCTAATCGAGTAATCTTTTACTGTTTGAGAATAGGCTGTTTCATCGAGCGTCAGCCTAGTGTATGTGCACCAGTTACCGAGTCATAGGATACCTCGTTGTCCAGGCACGACTCAGGGCGGTAATGGTGTTTTGTTTTCCAGTGTTTAAGGCAGGGGTTGAATCTAGTGTTACCGTTGTTGCATTTTGCCATTATCTAGTCCAATGTTGAAGAGCCCTGTGCCTTTGAGAACCTGGATCGTAACAAATGGCGACCTAGCTCAGGATCTTGTGAACTAAGAGATAATTGCAGGATTGTTGTGGTCATTTGTTTTATTGAGGAATATAGTGGGCACGTTAATTTTTTTGGGCAAAGTAGTATAGCACTTGAGAGTCTTCAGACATTTTTGGCAAGTGAATAGTGCTACATAAGAGTTTGGGGTACTTCTTTTCTGAATATTGTGGTGAGAAATTTTTGTGAGCATCATGTCTTATACCGGGTCAGAGGAGAATGGAGACACAGTACGTAATGTCGAAACTGAGGAACAGCAGCATGATGAAAGGGTTAATCGGGTGAACTGTGAGGAGGATGCTAGGATATTTTTGCAATGGCCTGTTACTGCCGAGCGGTTGGAGGGTATGGATCGGTACGGTCTTCAATGCCTGGCCACAGCTATCGGTCATGCGGTTACTAGCAGCATGACCAAGGATAACTTGATAACGTGTGTACTGGGCAGGGTGACTGGTGAGCGAGATGGGTTGAGTGCTCAGAGCCCTTCGGCCATGCTTCCCCTACACTCGACTCCCAGCCATCCCAGTAGTTTGCCGACCCCGGGTACGCTTCCGCAGTTGGGTGGTGACTGGCAGGGTGGGTTGCCCCTGGGGGGACCACCGGTGATTTCAAACATTGTAGCACCTTCACCTCCTCAAGGGTTATCTCCAGAATTATTGCTTCAGCTCGAATTAGCTAAGATCGAAGAGAGAAAGGCTATCAGGGCGGGTGAGCAGCAAATAGAATTAGCCAAGATAGAAGAGAGAAAAACTGTCAGTCAGCAGTCTCAGCACATAGAGCTAGCAAAAATCCAAGCGGATTTAGAGTCGACTAGGTACTGTGCCGACATGGACGTAGAGAAGTCGCGAGTAGAGGCAACGGGACAGCGACTTGGGGCTGGTAACCGTGTTCATGAGCAGTCTCTCTCGCACTTATTGAAACTGGTTCCGGTGTTTGATGAGAGTGGTGTTACAGAATTTTTCGCACGCTTTGAGAAGAAGTGCCAGGAACACCAGTGGCCAGAGAATAAATGGGCAGCACTTGTATCCTCTAGATTAATAGGCAAGGGTCTTACACCCTACGATGCGTTGCCTATAGAGTCTTGTATTATCTATGAGGAACTCAAGGAGGCT
Source organism: Paralithodes platypus (assembly GCA_032716605.1). Classification (NCBI taxonomy): domain Eukaryota; kingdom Metazoa; phylum Arthropoda; class Malacostraca; order Decapoda; family Lithodidae; genus Paralithodes; species Paralithodes platypus. The sequence goes on from CM064549.1 coordinate 22,949,498, forward strand.
GTCCTGAGAGCATACGAACTACAACCAGAGACGTACAGGTTGAAGTTCCGGGGTGTTACCAAGGGTCGGAAGAGCACCTTTTTGGAACATGCCAGGGAGCTGTCCGATGCTTTTGGGAATTGGCTGAGGTCGGAGAAAGCTACTACGTTTGACGACATTAAACAGTTGGTGCTTTTAAAGCAGTTATTCAAATGCACGGGCGGCGACCTGACGTTAAACCTTAAAGAAAAGCAACCAAAAACTCTACAGGAGGCAGCTGAGATGGCTGACCTCCGGCTATCGCTAATTCGTGGGTGCGGGTCTGCCCAGCGTAGTGAGGCAGGTAACAAGGGGCGTGACGCTCCACCCCCCCCGAGTTAGTGATATACCTTATGCAAACAAGTACAAGAGCCATGATACCAAGACTGACCACAAGACTAGCACCGTCCCATTTAAGAAGGGGCCGGGCCCTTCCCAGTACCAAGGGAAGCCCAAAGGGGAGTTGGAGTGTTATCATTGTCATAAAAAGGGGCACTTTGCAAGAGTCTGTCCTAGCAAACCACCTACAGCAGCTGTGTCTTTGGCCTGCAACATTGGTGTGTCTCCGAAGTCATCTGAGTTTGCCCGGGGCAGTTCGTCAGAGGCTGAGGCACAGCCAGTGCAGAAGCACCTGGGAGGCTCGAACCCTGCTCAGGATGTTTTTTGCGACCATAGAGGGCGGGGTTGCGTGATGTGGGCGGGGCGCAAGCATGGAGTAGAGGTCTTGCGTGATACAGGTGCTTCCCAGACTCTGATGAAAAACTTGACTGGCTACCCTATAAACGCGGCTCGGGTGGTGGTGGTGCAGGGTATTAATGCAACTCGGTCATACCCGCTGGTGCGGTTGGAGTTGGAGGTGGATGGTGTGGCACGTGAATTGGATGTCGGGATTGTGGAGAAACTGCCAGTGGAGGACGTCGACCTTCTTCTCGGCAACGACTTTGCAATGCCCGCTTCTGAGGTTCTACCCATAGTCGTTGCCGAGAGGCCGGCCGACGTGAGTAGGGAAGAGCAAGAGTGGGTCGAGCGGTGCCAGACACAACCCATGGCATGTGTTGTCATCCGAGCTCGGGCAGCTAAAGTGTCACAACCTAGTCCTCCGTCTTCAGACCAGCGGAGGAACGATCAACAGGAGGAGGCTAAAGCTGGAGTTGGTTTTAAGAGTTTTGACTCGGCGGCTCTCCTGGGTGATTCAGTATTAGCACCATTACTTAATTCTGGAGTAGCCCCTGGGCCTGTCATCGAGAGTGACGAGGCTGGGCATGACAAGTCTCCACGACAGCAACGTTATGTACATCGAGAGAGACAGAGGGAGCAGCCCAGTATCGGGGAAGGTCATGCATTGCTCCGGGAGCAGTTAGATCGCTTGGCACCCTCAGATATACGTCGGTTGCAACTAGAGGACCTTGAGCTCCAAACGTGTGCTAATGGAGCTGTAGAGCTCGACGAGGACGGCGATGCACAGCCAGGAGATTTTTTTTATTTAGAAGGCATCCTCTATAGGCGTTTTCAAGACCCTAAACGTAGTTGGCAAGAGGGGTCCGGAGTAGTGGACCAGTTGGTGGTGCCACGGGAGTGCAGGGATAGCCTACTGAGGTTGGCGCATGACATACCACTGGCAGGACATCTAGGGGTGAGAAAAACGGTGGCGGCTTTAGAAAAATTGTTTTGGTGGCCGGGGTTGAAGGGGCAGGTGATAACCTGGATAGCAAGGTGTCATACGTGCCAGAGGGTTGGAAACCTAACCAAACAATTCCGAGAGCCCCGTTGCACCCCATTCCTGTCAGTGGACCGCCCTTCAGTAAGGTCATCATTGATATCGTCGGACCCCTACCCCCTACTAGTGCCGGTAATAAATTTCTATAACTATCATGGATGTGGCCACTCGTTATCCTGATGCATACCCAATGAGAAATGGCACGGCGAAAACTGTTGTCCGGAACCTGCTCTGGTATTGCTCGCGGTATGGTTACCCGCAAGAGGTGCAATCGGACCAAGGTTCTAGTTTTACATCTAATCTGTTCAAACAAACTATGATTCAGCATGGCATCAGCACTGTCGTCTCTTCTGCGTATCACCCGGAGAGTCAAGGGGTGTTGGAGAGGTGGCACGCCACGCTGAAAAGCATGCTTCGATGTTATTGCGCAGAGAACGGAAAGGATTGGGACCTTGGTCTGCCGTATGTTTTGTTCGCGGCAAGAGAAGTACCTGGAGAGAGTCTCGGTTTCAGTCCGAATGAGCTTGTTTTCGGGCATCAGGTGAGGGGTCCTCTCCACATGGTGAAGGAGATGTGGGAGGGCACTAGGCATGTTGTTCTGCGAGATTGGTTGCAACCTCTTGTTCCTGAGCGACAAGAGGAGTTGTTTACTAGGCTGTGGCAGTCCGTCCGCATGTTTGTTGCTTCTCCAGGCCTGATGTACGGGGTAGAATCCGACATGGAGGCTGGAGACAGTGCAAGGCTCGAGTTGGTTCCCTACCGTGTGAATCCTGCTCGACAGCCTGTTGTGAAGGCGGAGCTGGACAGCGTGTGGAGAGGGGGTCTGAGGGATGAGGGATATCGTGAGTGGTCGTTGCCAGTGGCTTTGCAACCTGAGTTTGGTGGCAGAGTCCGTGTGTATGTTGATTGCAAGAGTGTGGAAGCATTATCCCTGACAGACGCCTATCCATTACCCAGAGTTGACGACACCATAGACCGCTTCGGGGCTGCCTCGCTCATCACGAAGGTAGAACTAGTGAAGGGTTATTGGCAGGCCCCGTTGCCGGAAAGAGCGAAGACAAGTGCCAGTCTTGCGATGAACTGGACAGTTTATCAGTGTCAGGTGTTGTTGTGCTGCCGGAACACAAGTTGGATGTGTGGCATGCTGGGGGCACTGATAATGTTTTGGCTTTGTTTGCAGGAGAACCCTCGCTGTTCAGTCAGTGTCTGTCGTGGGTGGAGGATCCGGGGTAGGCTACCACAGTATGTTGGTATAGCCTCCTGTCTTGGCTCGCGGCGTATTTTTGCGCTGGTGCTTGTTGGCTCGCGTGTGTAGCATCAGCGTAGGGTCGCAGGGCAGGAGTTGTTGGCTTTGATTAGAAGAAAGTTAGGCTACATCTATAGTAGCCGCCAAAAACAACATTAAAATAAAATATGAAAAAAATAAATAAAAACTCTTTCTTTTAGATAATTAATTTTAAGATAATATTGTAGCTGAGTACTGAGTGCAGATGATTTTCCCTCAGTAGGCTGTGCTTCTTAACCTCTGAAGTGCGCATGGGGGTAATTAGACACCTCTCCCTGTGCGCATGTTTTTGAGGTGTTTCCGTCACTAAAATATTCATTGTACCATTAATAGCATTAATATCCATGCGCCTATTAAGGGTTGATTATAAAGGTATTAACCTGAAACAACAATTAAACGAGTGAAAACAGCGTTTGGATGGTCAAAATCGGAGATATAGCCCGCGAGTTGTATAATGTATGGGTGAGGCAAGCTGCTTTCCCGCCAATTTCCCCCAAGGCCACTGAGACACAGTCGATCGATACTCTCTCTCTCCCTCTCTTGCACTCGCTTGCCATCAGTGATGACAACACCCTGCTTGCAACTCGCTAATGTTAGCACGAAAATATACCTCAGAATAAGGGAATATCAGGGAAAATAGGTGATAACTGAAGGAGAGGAGGAAAGTGGGGAAGGAGGGGAGGTAGAGGACTGAGATTTTGCATGGCCCAGGGGCCAAAAAAAAAAAATAATAAAAAAAAAAAAAAAAAACGATGTCAAAATTTGATTTTTTTTTTTTCACTCACTCTTAAGAGTCTCCCCGCAGTCCGCCGGGGGAACTCTTAAGAGTCTCCCAGCAGTTCCCGGGTTAAAGCTCGCTCTGGGAGCACGATGTTATGAATTAATGTATTATATTTGGGAAGGGTGATAAGATTTGTTTATATATAAATGTTGTTGTATTTTTTTTGAGGAGACTGAGCTTGCATTCCATGAGTGGCAGAGTGGTTAGGAGTGGCAGATTCTAGCGACATTCTGCCTGTTCAGATATGGGCTCATGGTTGAGTGTCCCATATCTTGGGGGAGGTGTGACGCCTCCCGGCGTTAGCAGAATGGTTGCGTGGGGCATTGCAGCTCGCTAGCGCTCGCCAGGATGGGGGGATGGGCTACAGTTGTCCTAAAATGATCTGCTTTATTTAATTAGTGTCGTGTTGCCACAGACAGTGGCATTTAGAAATGGTCTTTGTTTTGGTCTGTGACCGCGCCTTGTATTTTATATTCGCTATAATATAAATGTTGCTTGTGTGGGAGGCGAGCGAGAGAGGGTGAGGGAGTACACCTGGCAGCGGGGTGAGCTATGACGCGGCTCGCTTGGGCACTGACGGCGTTGGCGGCCGGGTGGTCAACTAGTCCCTTCCCATCGCGGCCTCGTGTTCTTTACCAGCTCAGAGCTTGCCTGACACGCGTATCGCCTACACCCTTTGCAATTCTGTCCCCCATACTCGCCACTTTGCATACTATTTCTCTCTCTCGACTTCTCCTTTCTCATTCTCTACTCTTTATTAAACTCAACATCCCTTCTGGTTTCAGCATAGACGTTCACCGTCGACCAGTCGTATTGTACGCGAAGATCTCAGATATTTCCATGTATTAGGTTAGAGGAGGTATTATGCTTTATTGAGGTTTAGAGAGACGGACTTTTCCGTATGTGTCCTCTCTCGGGAAGGTTGTAGACCGGTATATGTCTCCCTGGCTAGGTGTTGAGTGATTCTGCTTGGTTATCTAAAGCTAGACTAGGGGTAGGGTTACTATGTCGTTGTCTCCGATGTGTGCAGTGTTAGCTAAGCCCTGCACGACATCGACAGGTACTGTGGGAGCCTAAGTTGTCTTCGGGTGGGTTTACTTTGCGAGCACAGCGCTGTGGTGTGAGAGGGCCATAGCCTATCCCTCACAACATAGTGCTGCCTCTTTGTGTTGACTTCTGAGGGATCGCCAGGATAGAACTAGGTACTAGTGACCTAGATTTATCAAGAGAGCATCCCCCTCATATAACGTAATCTTCATTATACCACCTTCGGACAACGTTAGGCTACGAGCCGCATGCTCACCCATTGTTGCCCTGCCTTGATACCTCAGCTAGACTTTATTAACTGAGCAGACACTGGTTAGAGATAAGCCCCCCATTATTATATGTATGCAACATTATTATTCACTGCACTTTTGAGCCGAGGTTGTTGTTGAGTTGCACAACCCTAGTAGGCTGTTGCGTTGTGTCACGAAGCATTTCTTTAGTTGTCGAGCATTACTACCTTTGCGCAGTCTTTATTATTCGCCTGCCTATTATTACTATATGTCATAGTATTTATTGTGACCCGTATTCTGCATTATAATTGTTCAAGATTCTTTACGAACAGCATCAGACTTATTTCAGAAGTTTCCAGTTGATGTTGCAGGACTAGCATTGCACTTTCTTTAATACAGGAGTGCCAGTTATTTGAGTATCTACCGTAACGTTAATTAATCACGTTAACTATCTTTTCTTTGTGTAACCTAATCGAGTAATCTTTTACTGTTTGAGAATAGGCTGTTTCATCGAGCGTCAGCCTAGTGTGTGTGCACCAGTTACCAAGTCATAGGATACCTCGTTGTCCAGGCACGACTCAGGGCGGTAATGGTGTTTTGTTTTCCAGTGTTTAACCCTTTATTAGCGGGGTCGGACTTAAGTCCGGTACGCGATAATTGGACTAAATGGCGGGGTCGGACTTAAGTCCGTGGGTGTATTCCCACCCTAATTTAGGAGGAAAGCGGAACGCGTGGTCAGGCGGTATACTACAAGGCCACCCACATACCCCCCCTGCGTGACCGTGACTCAGTGACCCACAAGCAGCCATAATGGAAGGCCAAGATTTGCCCGTGGTCGATTCGGTGGCCGCCATCCCTAGTGCGTCGCGCCACCCTACTAACCACGCCCGGCTTACCACCCAGGAACTAGATATCATGCTGAACTCTTCAGAACTTTCTAATAAGCTGTTGGATGAAACCGTCGAATGTCTGGGTGAGAGTTTTGGTAGTGTGGATGAATCAGAAGACGAAAATAACCCGATCATAGGCTTTCATCCCAAGCATAATTTGCGTGGGGTTGATGTTGAGGTTGATGTTGGACAGACCGTTGACCATATTGAAGACGTTCCTGACGAAGAATATACTGGTGTGGGTGTTGGTAAGTACAATTTATATTTTATAATTGCTTGAAAGTTTGATTGCAAGCATTTTTATCACCTTACGAGCGGGTGGTGGAGTATATTTCCCTGTGCCGCCCAGCGGGTTTTTTTTTTTACCCTAAATGGGGTTGTTTAGTGCCTCTTTTTCATGCATAAACAAGACAGAGCGTAATACAAGTATGTATCCCTGAAAGGGCGTAAATTGAGCTTTCCCAATGACACCCGAACCATCCTTCTACGATCATTGGTTGTCTTTCAACGATCGTGCAACACGAGTGCAAAACCCTAAACTACGGTAATTTTTCCTTATATAATTCCCTGTAGTAGGTCCACGGCGGCTGTGACGAGCGGTGAGGAGGCACATTATCCTCTAATCACCGCTCCGCTCTCCTCTCAGAGCACATTACGTCCTCAAAATTGCACTCTACAAGAAATGTCCTTTGCTTTTTATAGCGTATTATTTGCAGGCGTTCGGTAAATTTCTCTCGATAACCAGGGTATACGGTACATTTTCTCACGATAATATAAGCAACAACGAAGCTTGGCGAAGATTGTGGTCTACAATATACCTTTTTATAAATTGCATGTGACCTTGTAATTGCTTGAAAGTTTGATTGCAAGCATTTTATAGGGAATAATTTGCAGGCGATCAGTACAATTCTAACGGTAATACAAACAACGAAAGATTGAATATTTGTGCTTGGCATTATATGATTGTGGGGAACAGATGTATGCCTACCGTATATATTATTTTATCATAATATATGATACATATGTAACCTTGTTATATTATCACGACACCTCTCTCTCTCTCTCTCTGTCTCACATCTCTTTGTTTCTACACCTCTTGTACTCCTTGGTACTCTCTTTCTCTGATGTAGGCCAGGGTCACGCCCCTAACTAATCTTCTCTTCCCTCCCAGGGAAAATAACACCTAGCAGATGTTCTTGACCTCTCTCTCTCTGTCTGTCTCTCTACCTATATATACATTTATAATTGCATGTGACATTGAAATTGCTTGAGAGTTTGATTGCAAGCATTTTATAGCGTATTATTGCAGGCGTTCGGTAACTTTCTCACGATAACCAGGGTATACGGTAAATTTTTTCACGATAATATTATCAACAACGAAGCTTGGCGAAGATTGTGGTCTACAATATACCTTTTTATAATTGCATGTGACATTGAAATTGCTTGAGAGTTTGATTGCAGCATTTTATAGCGTATTATTTGCAGGCGTTCAGTAAATTTCTTACGGTAATACAAACAACGAAAAATTTAATATTTGTGCTTGGCATTATATGATTGTGGGGAACAGATGTAGGCCTACCGTATATATTATTTTGTCATATATATGATACATATGTAACATTGTTATATTATCACAACACTCTCTCTCTGTCTGTCTAATCCTCTCTGGGTCTACCTATACTTGTATAATTGCATGTGACCATTGAAAGTGCTTGAGAGTTTGATTGCAAGCATTTGATAGCATAATCTCTGCAGGCGTTCAGTAAATTTCTTACGGTAATACAAACAACCAAACAACGAAAGATTGAATATTTGTGCTGCACATCCCTCATACGAAATACCATTCCCACCGTATAGAGAGAATACAGAAACTGAACTGAAGAAAGAGTGAAAAAGATATAATAATACAGAAATATTACAAGCAAATAAATGAAATAGAGGGATTAGTTAGAGAAAATAATAATGAGAAATACATATACGGATGAGGAAGAGAGAAAGGGAGCGCGAGAGAGGGAAAGCGAGCGAGCCAGAGAGAGAGAGAGAGACAGACAGACAGGAGGAGTGAGAGAGATTAGAGAAAATAATAATGAGAATTACATATACGGATGAGGAAGAGAGAGAGAGAGACAGAGCGCGGAAAGCGAGCGAGTCAGAGAGAGAGAGAGAGAGAGACAGACAGACAGACAGGAGAGAGAGAGAGAGAGAGAGAGAGAGACAGACAGACAGGAGTGAGAGAGAGAGAAAGAGAGAGAGAGAGAGAATACAGAGAATACAGAAATAAGGAGAGATAGAGAAAAATAAGACCGATTACCAAAGGAATAGTATACGCGTGAGAGGCCGAAGTCAGGCCAAAGCGAACGCATCCGAACGCGCCCGGGAAATAGACCAAAAAGTACCTCCTCTTCCTCACCTCTTCCCACCCTCCACACTCGCTCATAACATCCATAATAGACTTATAAGGGGAGACAAAGAGTTGGTCTTTCCAAAAATGATCGTTTTGTTCGCATCGGAGCCATAGTAACGGCGCTAGGGCGAGTGAAAGTGAGCGAATATTTCGGAATTATGCCCGCTGAGCGGTACAGTGTAAAATACCTTACCACCCGCTAAATAAGGGTTAAGCCCAGAGAGGGCAAAACGTATATCCTTAGAAGAGATTATGATATTAGGCATAAGTAAGCGAGAGAGGGAGCAACAGCACCGGAATCATCCAAAGTGGAACTTTTAGCAAAAGTATGAGCAAGGAGTTCAGCTTTGTCAAAGGAAGACGTGGCGGTAGTGCCATCAAGTAAAAATAATTCCAAAGGAAATCAAAGAAGTACTGCCAAAGAGCCTACCACTTGGCAGTGCCAAAATGCTGCAAGTGTCACCGGCTGGGGAGGTCAGAAATCTGTACTGGAGAGATAGGACAGATAATAGAGGTAAGGCTATGATCGGAGAAGGAAAAAGATTTACAGTATAAGCAGAAGGATTAGAGGTTACAAATAAGTGGAGGATGAGCTCAGACCTGAGATTCCCACTGTGCTCACTGTCTACTCTCCAAAGGACAGAAAGATCCCAGTTACTGAGACCAGACTGGTGAACGGCATTGGCACTTGTAGTGGCACAGAAAGAAAGAAAAAGACAATAGGGTCTGACTTCCTTGCTGCAGCTACCATTGGACTCCAAGTACCCCGAGGCTGAAGAACTGTAACGGCTTGCAGGTGGTCACATCCCGTAGGAGATAGCTGCCTGCTACCAGGAGCTGGATAGATAGACACTGGAAGGACTAATTGTCCCGCATTCTTGATGCAGGGAATCGGACGTAATGGCTGACCTCTGAAGTCCCCCCCAACTCAGAAGCTAATGCTACCAACCCTACTAATGGCTTGGAGGCCCTCTGTTCGGCCAAGACTCCACCAGTGACTCCGAGGCCCTCTGCCTGGCCAAGATACCACCAGTGATGCCAAGGGCCTCTATCTAACCTAGATAGTGTTGTATATGCTCATACATAGTCTTGGTAATATTGTTTTTGTGTTTCATGCCTGTATAAATATATTGTATTATACTCTCCAGCCAAGCACCCCTAATATTGTGCTTAAAAAAAATTGACACTTAATTGATGGCAAACAGTCTCCTTGACTCAGAAGTAGAACGGAAGATTGCATACAGGATCCTTTTATACAGGTAAAAATAATAATAGGAAAGCATAATTATACAACATGTCTGCACATATCACTTTCCAGCATACCTTTTATAATCCTGTGAATTAGGATATACGGGTAAGGCTGACACTGTATGATATCAGGTCCCTCGCAATACTTGTTATCACAGACTGTAGACATGATTAGTAGCGAGACTTCCTGGGCCAACGCCAAGAAGAAACCGGTTCTCATGACTCCATTTGACTCTGCCCTCACACGTGTTGAAACCAAGGTCCTGGTCCACGCCCATCAACAAATAGAAAACATGGACAAATTCTAAGTACAGGACCAGAAACTGTACTAAAGGCTGCGTCATACAGAACTCGAATCCACCAGAACCCACCGGAATGAATTCAAAAATTCAAATTTTAGCCACTTCTTCCCCATTCTGGTCTATTCTTGTACGTGTTCTGGTTAGATTCTTGTCTATTCTTGTGTTTCGAGTGATGTTCTAGTCGTCACTCGATTGATCGAGTGAGTGAGCAAAAAGTTAGTGCATGCGTTAACTTTCTACGATTTATCGAGTGAAAAAACCGTTAAAAATTATCGAGTTACATTCTAGTCGCATCCTGGTCGCATTAGAGTCGCATTCTACCTATTCTGGTCATGTTCTGATGTAATTTTTATAGTCGATGCCGACTCGAATTACTTGAATGTAACTCGATGCCACTCGATAATGACCGGAAGTCAACTGAATGACAAGTTGATTATTCCACTTTAAAATTTAATGTAATGGAATGAGAGTTGAATATAACCCGAATTAAGAAGAATACAACTGGATGCCGACTAGAATATGACTGGTAGATGACTGCATACTTGCTTGATGTATCGAGTGTACACTGGATGTCGACTCGAACATGACTAGAAGTACTAGAATACAAGTGGAATCCAACTAGAAGGTAACTGGAATACAACCAGAATATAACTCGACTAGGTGCGGCCCCAAATATAAAACGGATTGAAAAAATAAAAAATAAAAAATAATAATAAATAAAATAAAATATAAAATCGGCCCTATACGAGGCCATTGTATTATTATGTTCTATCCAACAACCAACTCTACTCCTAAAATCGATTAATGAAATATTACAAACACATGTGGCAGTCCGTGGATTCGAACCCAGGACGCTCACACCGAATATCAACACCTTATGCATTACACCACGAAGGCAGTTAAAGAATGGTGGACACTGCCTACGATTTATTATGCAACTTCGAATCCTGCATATCAATCTAAGCATGTACACACATCCCAACTGCAACTCACGTAGGTTATGCATATGTGAATGGAAAGAGCAAAGAGTATTTCAAGTAGTACCTGGAATCAAACTTACTCATCTAACTCTCCACACCTTAACTCCGGCTTCCCCTCAGTTGTGTCTACCAATGAAAAGTGTTCTTCCTTAACCCCAGCTGTGTGAGTTAAGGGGGTAGGGTTACTTTTTGGTCTACTTTTTATTTAGCCTATATATTTTTTTGTTTTTACTTTCTTCGCTAGACATCCATCAAAGCTTAAAAAACACACTCAATTCGAGATTAATTTGTACATTTTTCGGTAGAAAAGTGTCCCAGCCGATGGCCAGTTCCTCCTAAAGTTACAGGCTCGCTATCGCTCGCCAGGAAATAAACCTATGCCTAAATGGCACGAAAGGTCTTAATATTAACAAAGAAATAGGGCAATTTTTGTTATAACCGCCAAACTAATGGAATGAACGTCATAACATCTCAAAAACTAATGGGGCTAAACATGAGGGAGAAGGGGGTCCAGAAAAACCCTATCTCCACCCCCCCTCCCCTCGTGTACGTGTATGTGTGTATGTGATTGAAAGTGCTTATGTTGCCGTGGTGAGTGCCCTGTTACTACTGGTGTGCCTGTGAACCAATCCTCCCTTTATATACTCAAAGGTTCCTCATCGAGTCACCTTCTGCCTATTCGAGTCACGTTCCACTTACGTTCGAGTTACGTTCAACTTAGTTCCACTTACGTTCGACTTAACTTCATGTAATTCTGGTCATGATATACTGACATTCCGGTC